>CM053562.1:690474-757458 GCA_028646485.1 Cryptoprocta ferox
GAGTGGCTAAAATGAACAAATCAGGAGACTACAGATGCTGGTGAGGATGTGGAGAAACGGGCACCCTCCTACACTGTTGGTGGGAATGTAAATTGGTGCAGCTGCTCTGGAAAACAGTGTGGAGGTTCCTCAAAAAATTAAAAATAGAACTCCCCTATGACCCAGCAATAGCACTGCTAGGGATTTACCCAAGGGATACAGAAGTGCTGATGCATAGGGGCACATGTACCCCAATGTTCATAGCAGCACTTTCAACAATAGCCAAATCATGGAAAGAGCCTAAATGTCCATCAACTGATGAATGGGTCAAGATGTGGTTCATCTATACAGTGGAATACTACATGGCCATGAGAAAGAATGAAATCTGGCCATTCGTAGCAAAGTGGATGGACCTCAAGGGTCTTATGCTAAGTGAAATAAGTCAGGCAGAGAAGGACAGATACCCTATGTTTTCACTCATAAGTGTAACAGGAGAAACTTAACAGAGGACCATGGGGGAGGGGAAGGGGAAAAAATAGTTGGGAAGAGGGAGGGAGGCAAACCATGAGAGACTCTTGAATACTGAGAAAAAACTGAGGGCTGATGGGGGAGGGGGAAAGGGGAAGGGAGGTGATGGGTATGGAAGAGGACACTTGTTGGGAAGAGCACTGGGTGTTATATGGAAACCAACTTGACAAGAAAGTATAAAAGAAAAAAAAAAAGAAAGTAGTGGCCTTATACAGAAGAAGTTCTATAGTGTCCTGCACTGCAGTGTCCCTTATTCAGTGGAACCTGGAACTTCAGAGATGTCTTCTATGTGTGTTGTATGCACCCTGCTTTTGTGGCTGAGCTGCTTTTTCCGTCAGTCCAGTTGTCAGCAGCGGCTCTCTTTGCCTGTTGTGAGCAGGGTTTGGTTCCTATGTTGTAATGGGCCAGTTTGGGTCCTCCTTGGGCTTGAGTTGAGTCAGACCAGCTGTTTGCCAGAGATGCAGTACCACTAACTACAGGGCACTTTCCTGTGTTGTCTCTTGAGAAGCTTTCTTTGTTGGGTGGGCCTTGCAGTCAGATCACCCGTCTTCCCCCATCCCACTGCTGTAGCCACAGTTGGACTAGTTTATGTGGTTATCTTCTTCTGTCCCTGGGGCAGGAGTCACTTTGGAGTGGTGTTGGTTCCTGTTGGGGCTGCTTGCACACTGCCAGGCTTGCGGTACTGCTTTGAATGGGCTCTAGCCAAGTGTATATTGGAGGAAGTAGGTCTAAAGGAGAACGTAGGAGTGGGGCACCTGTGTTAGGAAGGTTTGTGCAGGTCCGCTGTGGAAGGGCACCTGGAGGTGAGGCGGGGCTGGAGGGGGAGTGTCCACAGAAGAATGCTAAGATGGGGCAGTAGTGTTAGCAAGTTAGGTAGTGAGTGTTGGCAATTTGTTCCCACAAGTGTTCATGTCTTTAGGATACGACACCAATCAGCTCTTTTGTTCCTGTAGATCAAAATCTCACAAAGATCCCTGACGTCTTAGCACAAGCTCTAAGGTTAGTAAAGAAATCTCCCTCCCATATGCCCCAGGCTTTTCTCAAACTGCTGATTTTATGCTGTATCTCCTTGGATGTTTGTTGTGCTGTCTTTTGACAGGGACTTTCACCCTTCTGGTTCTCCAACTCCTGAGCCTGCTATTTTTAAAGTTCAAGGTGTTAAAGGCTGGTGATTGTAAGAACTTGTAAAATTATGCCCTTCTGGTTTTCAAAGCCAAATGTTATAGGGATCCTCCACACCTGGAGAGGGTGGTGTGAGGGTCTGCTTCTTTCCCTTCTCTGCTCCCATGGCATATCCCCTCCCAGGGAATGTTTTACAGATTCATTTAGCTTCTCAACCACATCTCCACCCCCCTTACCATCTTTAATGTGGCCTCTTCTCTACATTTAGCTGTGGAGAGTCTGTTCTGCCAGTATTCTGGTCATTTTCTGAGTGATTTACACTGATGTAAGTGTTACCTAGTTGTATCCATGGGATGAGGTGAGCTTAGGGTCCTCCTACCCACCATCTTCCCCAGAAGTCCAGTTGAGTGTAGAATTTTAAAATGAGAGTTTCATTCTGCTGACATCTGATATTTCACATTGCCAAGATAAGATAAATCAGACTTCTGTTTCTTTGTCCCCTGGTAAAGAAATTTGGGGATATTTAAAAATTTTTTCTTTCATTAATATTCTAAAGTTTCACTATGAAACTCTTGGTATGAATTTATGTTATATATATATATTTATAATTCTGTCTCCTCTTTTCGCATGTTTACTTTATTGATTTAAAGCTTTAAAAATACTTATTTTGAGGTACTCTTCAGATTGCGCTTGTCTTTTTCCTTTGGTGTAAATTCTTCCATATTCTCTCATTGACAATACTCATCCTTATAAGCATTTTTATGAACACAGTTTGTAAGCTCACATTTCACACATTTCTCCCATATTTTCTCTCATGGAAAGCCACAGTCTGTTTCATAGCTCCAGGTCAGGGTGCATTTTATGCTCAGAGAATGCCCCTCTATGCGTGATATATTTCCTGCCCTGCACATGCTGGTGACATGACACCACATACCTCTCATGTATGCGTGATGACACTGGACACTATGGCCGTTGGAAATGGCTTAGTTCTCTAGTCACCTTGGGAAGTGTGCAACGCTATCCCAGTCTCTGCTCATGGCAGTGTTGTGTTTCACACTCGAAGCTCCCTGAAGGTAGTGTTAACTGAAACTGTAGTCCTGGAAGTATGAGAATTTCTGGCCTCTGCCCCTGTACTTTCTGCTTGGATCCATGTCTAGCTCTCCAGTGTCGAGTGATTTTAGTCTCTGACAACACCAAATATTCACTTTGGCTATTTTCTTGTTAGAAACGGTTCCCCTTCTCCCTTTCACAAACAGCTATGTGTTTTTTAATCTTGAAAATTTAAAAATCATTTCCATTTGGAGTGGAGGTTTTAGAATGTATTTAATCTGCCTTCGTAAACATTAGATCTTAGTCTAGAGGAAGCTGAAACTCTTTCCAGTCAACCTTGTGCTAGGGCCATTAAGGCTTACTATGAAAAAGTAGTAGAAAGAGGGCTTTTGTGTCTGAACACTTGAAGAAGTTTGGGAAGAACAAAGGCAGGAATAAATCAGGAGAGGGTATGGAGAATGAGCACTGCAAATTGCAGTATGTACCGTCATAAAGTTGGTTCCATTATATATCTGTAGCCCCCAAAGTGCCAGGGCAAATAACCAGGCTGAGAACTAGTATGTAGAATTGACTCACTCCACTGAGTCAATTCAAACCCTGTGGCCTGTGAGCAACCCTTCTAGATCCGCTTTCCATCTCTTTCTGTAGCCTGTGCATTGCACTAACACCTGCCAAATGGCCAGTTCTTACTTAACTGAGACTATCACCCAGCCTGGATTTGAGAGCTCACCTGGCAAACACCACAGCCCTGTATCATGGAATCAAGAGTTTTCAGAGTCTTTAAGACCTTTCATGACAAATCATTCAGTCTGTCTGCCTGTACTTAATATCCACTTCTCTGCTTAGTCCAGGAGACCTCTGGAAATCTAGTGTATGGGGAAGGAGAAGTTCCTCTATTTGCACTTTGGGGCCAAAAGTCATCCTGCACTTAGAAAGATGGATGATTTTACACCCGGTATCTTATTACTACCATCTGCTCTCCCCTGCACCTCTAGCTCACACTGGCTAGGTTCCTAGAAGAGATTCTGTCACGCACACAGGTGAGGCCACAATTGCTGTCTAACAAGCTTTATTCCTATTTTCCAGAGATGCAGTTTCCAGTTTCATTTGTGCAAGACACTGTCGCCTTGTTTTTTTTTTTTTTTTTTTTTTTTTTTGGTCACTCTTTTGGTCCTGTTGCTTTGTTGACTCCATACGATTGGTAACCAACCCACCGTCACACCTGACTCCTCTCCATGTCTTCCCTCTGGTCTCTGGTATTCTGATTTACCACTTGGTCTGGCCCTCTGCACTTCAAACCACATGATTCTACCTGAGCTACGAGTGGTGTTTGAACATGCATTTTGTCTTTTTTAGAAAAATGACCATTTGGAGGAAAAGAAATGGAAGAGAGTAAAGTACATATTTGACATCTAATTATGTACCTAATTCTGCACTTGATAATTTACATATGTTATCTTAATCCTTTCAACCAATACTGGAATTAGATGTTACTAACCTTTAAAAAGATAACAAACACCAATTCATTTGAGTTCCAAACAAGTTGAAATGATTAAGGTGTCATAACTTAATAAAGACATCAAGACTTATTAATCAGTTTATTAATCAAGGGGTGCTCATGTCTATCCAGTAACTAACGATCTTTGTACAGATGAAGTTGCAAATGCATTACATTTCAGCTGCAGGGAAACTTCCCTAGGCATTCAAGGGCTTATGTAACAGCTTCTGTCTTAAACTGATTTTTGAATAAAGATGTCTTATGTTTGATACATCATTTAGCATCTTTCTGAAGGTTAATTTGGAGTACAAAATTCTGAATGGAAAGATACAAAAACATGGTTTTACACAACAAAAGCGATACCTGCATGTGATACGTGACTTTAGTTCTCTCTCCATTCTTTATATTCATCAAATTCTTCACTATCTCTATTTTCTTAAAATGGGTTACCTCTTGTTGTTTTAGAGGGCATTAGAATATGCAAAGGGATAGTCATGGACAACAGTAAAGTCATTGGCCAGTTCAATGCACTCTTTCAAGAATATATTTAAGGACACACAAATCCTATGTGTGGAGACAATCAGTGCATTTACCTGGACTAAATTTATGTTAGTAGCCAAGACTTGGTTTCCTAATAGATCAAAATTATTCATAAACCATCATCCATCTATAAAGAGAAATAAGCACTCAACAAGGAGAATGGCAGAGGCATGAGAGTCCTGAGTAGCAACATGCATCACATACTTATCATAATGAAGAGGGAGCATTTTTGCCTTCATTTATTTTCCTAGTGCCTGATGGGGGTAGAGTTGCTGACCATATTTCTCTTACTTTTATTCAAGCAGAAAATCCATTGAAGATCCACAGAAAACATTGCTGTAGACATTGCAAAGGGAAGAATCAGGTCAATGCAGTTTAGAGGATGAATTAAATTGTTTTGAAATTGAGTGTGGAAACTCTGGGCCACTGCTTTGGTGGATAATTTTTTAAATTGCTTTAAAGGAGAAAAAGACTTCTTAAAAATCATTTTATTCATTACAAACTTGAGAGTTTTTCTTCCATGCCTTATAAATGAAATTGTCCCAGAGTCGGGTGTGAGACCGTTGCCATGTGCTTACTTGAGTGAACTCCAAGAACTCCAATATTTTCCTATATGCTTCTCCTGAAATACACTGTTTTGTAGCCTGAGCCCTGTCTAAACTATATTAAATGGAGTCATTAGGCTATTGAAAGATTTTATGTACTTGAACTCAGAAACTGACTCGCAGGCATACTAGGAGCTCCTGACTTGAGGATACTTGCCTGAATGTTTCTTTCCTGTCGTCTGTTGCCATTCTTACACGTTTCATTTCCGTGTAAATTTGTGATTTAAAATTTTCAGTAAGGATGGGCATCCAAGGAATGACGATTTATGAGATAGCCTCCAAAATAACCAACCCTATTTCTGCAAGGTTCATTGTCTATTCATCATATTCTTCTAATAGGTCTTGCTTTCTTTCAAATAATGTTTCTATGACGTAGCTTTCCATGTAGCTTCAGTACCATCTGCCCAAGCCTGTCCTGAATGAAGTGTTTCTAAGAGAGGACATCTATAGATTTAGATTCATGTGCACTTTATGTATTCCTTTTAAAAAGTCATAGGGCATATAATTAAATCTTTTTTAAAAAATCTTAAAGTAGTTCCAGTGTTCTGATTATTGTTCATATGTAAATTTCTCCTATCAAGCGGCTTCCATTTTGTGACAGTTCTGTACACTAGCTCACAGACTTACTACTGATTTCTCGCTGATGTTGGTAATTTTTTCAGAACTTAAATTTACCTACAGTAATTAATAATTACATTACTTACAATATTATGTTTCTGTTTTTTAAATATCCAGAGTCTGCAATGCCTACACAGATGCAAAAGTAAACAAGCTAAGTAAGTCCATTTCCCCCATGTGATCTTTAGCATCCCTGACTCAACTCGTTTAATTTTTTTAAATGTTTATTATTTATTTTTGAGATAGAGAGAGAAACAGAGTGTGAACAGGGGAGGATTAGAGAGAGAGAGAAAGACACAGAATCCAAAGCAGCCTCCAGCCTCCGAGCTGTCAGCACAGAGCCTGACGAGAGGCTCAAACTCACGAACTGTGAGATCATGACCTGAGCCAAAGTCAGATGCTCAAGCAACTGAGCCACCCAGCACCCCTATCCCTGACCCAATTCTTAAAGGGAGTCGGGTTTCTTATTTTGGGCCATGGATGAGTTTAAGAGGACATTCTGTGAATGTTCTAAAACTCAGTGCAAATGTTTCCCGTGTGACAGTGTATGTGGATTTTCATAAAGTTTACCAAAAGAAGTTGGGTGGTATAGTGGATCGGCGGAGTACAGTGGGTTCTGGAGTTGGACTGCCTGAATTTGTATAGCAACTCACTACATGGCTGTGTGACTTTGGACGGGTTACTTAACCTCTCTCTGCTTTAAAATTCTCAAAATCGCAGAAATGGGCTGTTGTGAGGATTAAATGTGAAGATTTTATGGGTATGTAAAGCCCAAAACGCTGTGGCCGGCACTTACTAAGCACCAACTAAAGATCAGTAATTATCAATGTGTTCTCAAAAGAATTTGTAACCACCAAAGATTTAAAAGCCACTGACCTAAGGCATTTTTAGAATTATACTTTAAGAAAAATACGTTTCTGAGTTGGGAAGTCACACTCAAACCTTATTCCCATAGCAATACACAGAGATGCATATTCATAATGAGGCAGGAAGGCCTGGTAAATGGAAAACGTGGAAGGCCAGTCTGTGTTCCTCCTACATGAGAGGAAAAAGCATCTACCTGGTCCTGACTTAGCCCCCAGGAGGAACACTTTCCGT
Organism: Cryptoprocta ferox; assembly: GCA_028646485.1. NCBI lineage: Eukaryota > Metazoa > Chordata > Mammalia > Carnivora > Eupleridae > Cryptoprocta > Cryptoprocta ferox. The sequence continues at coordinate 697,513 of CM053562.1, forward strand.
CAGGTCCTGACTCCTGTACCATCCAAGCTTGCTTAAAGCCCTAAAATAAACTTGCAGGATGATAGCTTAAATTGCAAGGCTACATTTATGGATGTTTCTCAGCACTTTCTTTACCAGTGTGTGGAAGACAAAATTACAAAAACAACGAGATTCTGCATCTTTTAATGAAAGATAAAACAACAATATAAACATACACAAATTTACAGAGAAGGGATCAACTTTAATACATTTGGAGTAAAAGGTGTTTCTTATTTAAATATGGTATAAAAATAAATGCAAGAAACATTAACCGAGAATGTATAGACAACAAAGACAGAGCTAGTTTCCGACTGTGAACACATTGGTGAAATGAAATTTTCTGTGCTAATTTATTGTTTAATAAATGTGAAGCCATATGTATACTTATTGATATATGCTTTTTTCTTTTACAATTCTTCCAGTTTTTGACTGAGTGAATTTTCAGTGAATTGTGTGTCTAGCAGAAGCTTTAAGAGAAAGAAAAAAAAAAAAGGTTTACTCCACTTGAATTTGTTAAAAAGTAAAAGACACAGATCCAGCTTAGTACAAGGAGAAAGTAAGCAGACAACATTTTGAAATGGAAGCATTGAGATGGTAGAGTCCCTTGGAATGGCAATGCCTTAATGTACACAAAGAGAGAACATTTCAGGTCCTTTGCTCATGCAACGTCTTGGTCTAATGTCCTCTGGTCCAGGTAACAACAAAGAGCTACAAAGTATATGCAGTGACTCCAGTCTGCTTCCATGCTACAAGATGATCCTTTTAGTAAGACTGAACGAGGCTTGTTAACCTCTTTGACGTGAGAGATTTCCCCTGAGGAAAAAAATATAAAACAAGGGGAAAAAAAGAGTATGATCACTGAAAACCTGATTGTGAGGAGCATTTATTTACTGCAGTTGATTTTTGTGCAAGGGTCAAAATGGAACCCTTTAGTTCTTAGTTCAAACTTCCTTCCTCCCTCCACCAACACATCAAACAAAATGATCTGCCCCTCTTCCACCCTCCCACCCTTTTACCCACTTCCTCCCCACTGCAAACAGACTGATGGGTTCACAGCACAGATTAGCAAATAATAAAACATGTCCATAAACATTTCATCAAGCCTTAGCAATGATGCAACAACCTAGATTTGCAACTGGTTCTAAACATGTTACAACAAACCTTAGAAAACTGCCCTGAAAGATAGCAATGTGAATGCATTCTTGTTGAATTGCTGGAATAAGTGTCATGTTTATAAATATCTAGATATGCAGAGTGTATGATTTAATTAAATAAAATTCATTTTTTTGAAGGTGTGATTGGTAAAAAATCAAGTTGAGTCTGTCTCCCGTCCTATGTGATAATGGAAAAAAAAAAAGCCAATTATGCATCTACAGATAAAAGTCTATTTATTCCTTACTTCAAACCATAGACATCTTCCTATCCTTTTCCACCCGATTTCCTCCAACTCCAACCTCAGAAAAATCCCATATATTCTGATTCCATATATTGTGTTAATACCTATAGTACATACTCATTTTTTTGAAATCTTGAAAGCCAACACTGTCCCTGTTAATACTAGTACTCTAGAAAGATTTAAATTTAAATTTCTGATCAAAGTAACAGATTGTCAGTTGATGATTTCTGTTTCATGTTTCATTTTATATGTTCTAGCAATGAAAATCAGATGGTCAACTTGCTGAATGGAATTTATATTTCTCAGAGGATAAAATAATAGTGGAAAGATATGGTTTTTTGAGAAATATAATATTTTAGTAACAAATTAGTCAAAACAATAGTCTTGATTTACTACTAATATGGATCAAATTTTGATAAAAAGGTGATGTGTTTTTGGGAGACAAATCATCACTCATGGCCACATTTTGGGAAAAAAGCAATATGTTTAAGGAATGATCAATAATTCAAACTCAAGCTTTCTTTACACACTTCACAGTAACTGACAAGGGCCCTGTGGATGACATGAGCAGCAGCAATGAAAACCAAGCACCGTTTCCTTTTAATTGGGGAAAAAGGTTCAAAACTTAGCTTTTAGCAACTAATAGTAGAAGATAATTTCCCTTTGGCTATGCTTTAGTCACTTTATTGGAGGAAAAAAAGATTTTAAAAAACCAGTTTGTTAACAAGACACCCTACTTTACATTACATATTGGCCTTATAAACAAAATGTTTGTTCTTTTTGTCACCACTTCTGTGCTTGTTTTCTTGTCCATAAAATGGGGATAATTACAGTAGCTACTTAAAAGGTTTTTTTTTTCCTGAAGAATAATGAGACTAAATTGCCTAAAACTATTATTGAAACATTCTATGTACTAAGTTCATGTTGGCTATTACCTCACTATGTTATTGCTACCATTGTTTTTATTGTTATATGCTTTCTAATTAGGACACTGAGACTAAAGTCACTATTCTGACTCTAAGGAGGGCATAGAATTGCCAATGAATTGGAATCTAAAGTTTTACTGTTTTTCCAAACCTGGGCAACAGATTGATCAAATAATTTTTAAATCTAAAAGCGACGCTTCTATACTTGAAGGCCACACTTTCCTACATTTATTACTATATTCAATTCCTGTGCTATTACTACAAGTGTGTACATGAGTTTATATATATTTATTTGGAGGCGGAATAATATAATTTTAAAAAGTGCTTACTATTTCTAATGTCATTTGTGGGATGAAGAAAATGTCATACTGGTTGAGGCATAAGAGTGAATGCTTACATGGCAGTAGAGGAGGGGAAAGACGCTAACGTAAAATTGTTACTTTAAAAACTACTGATTAGTGTGATTTGTTAAAAACTACTGGGAAGAAGAATGAAATAGTAACACTGAAAGAAATTCATATGAAACTCATATAATCATTTTTTATTTGGACTATGAAAACTACAGTTATCTTTGAAAAATCTAATAAATATTAACATGGCTCTCTTTCTCCAGATTTTTGAAATGTCCTTGAAGCTACTAGTACTTGGGATGGTATGGGCTTCACTAAAAAGGGGGTGAGGTACCATGTTAGCGTGGAAGGCTATTATCCTAGGAGATAATTTAAAAACATTCGTGGAATCCCATAGAAAAGTACAGGTCTATATTCAACCTGGGAGTTTGTGATAATAGGAAAACAGATGAACAGAAATGGGAAACAATCACAAGATGAAACATTTTGTGTGATATGGACCTACCAAATATGTAATAAAGATATTCATTTTGTGCACTGAGACAACGAAAAGGCAAATTTGGGTGCAACATTAAAAAATTTAAGTCCCCCAGTCCGGGGTCAAAGTAAACAACTTGGGTGCCCAATGAGTCATATGGATTTGAAAATCTGATTTAAATCTGCCTGTAAACCCTGTTCAAGTCCTGCCTTGTTCACACACTAGGGGGAAAATAGATAGGTACTCTTCTAGAGCAGAAGGAAATATAGTTACTCATTCTATTGGAAAATCTTAAATTAAAAAGAATACTGACCCTTTCTTGTAGGTAAGAAAGGATCTCCTGTTTTGTAAAAATCCTTTCCAGTGCAGTTCCTTGGAGGCTGTATGGAATCCGCCCCTGCCAATGATCTTTTCATAATTTTTCCAAATTGAAGAATCTGAGAAATTTTATAGCTAAATTCTAAAATCTTAATTCTGGAAACTGAGGGCTAAAAATCCCTAACAAATTGCAATTTTTACCGAACTGCTTACAACTGAATTCTGTATGAATAACATTTATTTTTAACCAAATGAGTACATATGTGTTATGTCACTTATACCCTTTCTGATAAGATTCTAAAGAATGAGGATTACATTGGAAACAGCAATCCATAGGAAAGACAAAGACAGAAACTCAGAACAAAACAAAAATTCAAAATCCTATGATATTTTGTAATATTTAGTTAATGGGCAAGAAAAAAAAAAGGAAGCACATAATCAGTTTCAGGACAAAATACACTTCAGATTTTGCTGGCATCTAGGTGAATACAGTATCTACTTAATCTACAAACAATATAGTTGTCACATAAATTCAAATAAACAAGGAGAGTTTTCTGGCATCTCACAGCAAAACCTCACCTCTATCAAATCAATTCCTCCTTATCTTAAATACTGTGTAGAGATTTTGTTATAGTTAGGAAAATATGCCCCACACCCCAAGACAAAACAAGCAACCTATGTGTTTGTTCTTAGATCTTCCAAGGTAACTATCAACAGTTGCGAATTTTACATGATTTTAAAAATCTTCCTTGGTTTCAAAGTAGTAACAGAAAGTTGACAATAAGGAATTGTGAGGCAGTAGAAATGAATATGAAAGCCAGGCTCTTAGTTCCAGTCTGAGAGCCTGGAACACTAGGGGGATAGAGGGAACTCTCCATAGTCCTTTCCTGCAGACACTAATCCATAAAGGGAGAGCAGAGAAGCTACATTTGCTGGGGTGACTAAGCCGCTTGTTTTATTGCTATTGTAAAAATACACAGCAGTCTTTCTCAGTCTATAGGACACTAAAAAGACCAAGGAGAAATGAAGAGATAGATGTTTAGAAGACAGCCATGAAAGAGCTTAAAGAGAAAAGTAGGGGACTGTCAGTATCTTTTGGATTAAAAAAAAATAGGTAACCTCTTAACTCCTGCATTCCCTTACCATTCCAACTTGTATATTTCCTGTCATTATATCCTCCTCTCTCCATAAGTGTTGCTGTAGACTCCAAAGTACATTCTAGAATGCCTTGCAGGCTCCAGAGCTCATAGTGAGGGACTGTGAACAAGAAAATGCAAGTCTTGCCATTGAGTGTCTGTTGGTGTATGTGACCCAGTTGTCTCACCAGAGGCCAGTCCCCCTCCCATGTGATAAGGAGCTGACTGCTGGTGATGATGGGATACTGCAGACCCGGAGACAGGGTGTGCAATTAGAGACACTAAACTCAAGGATGCTGTTTGGTTTTTACTCGTTAGGTTGAAAAATGCCCTTGTTTCCCTTACAAATACAAATGTCTTTGCCTGAATTCCTAAATCCGTCATAACCTGGCTTCCTGGCCTTTCAAGCTGCCTATCATTCCTCCACAATACGGTTCTTTGGCAGGACTTTGCAATCTCTATCAGCTTGGGCCAGCTATCCATGCATCTACCAGTTGATATCCTACCTCCTCTTCAAAGACAACCTTCTTATCAATGTCCTTGCTAGAGCCTTCTAACTGCTCCCCTGAACTCCTCTGCTGATTCCCTCTCTGGGCTTTCTTGCCCATAGAATCAGAGCTAGTGTATTTACAAGCCATTTTGTATAATTCATTAAGTCAATTGGTTTGGTGAAACAATCAACAGCTATTAAACAACATTAACATTATAGAAGTCCACAAATACATACTTGATTCTTTGCATGAGTTGAGTTCCTTGGGTGAAGTCATATTTTAAGACTAAACTTCCTGAAATGAGGGTAATGAGATTCCAATGTCTTGGGCTAAGTAAATTTTGACTTGGGTGAGGAGAGGCACAGTAGAGTGAGAAATGGGGAACACTCTAGTCACACCCTAAATATTAACTAATTAACTGACAGAATCAGGGTCTTTTTAACTCTTAATTTGCCCTGGGTGGTCCTAGCAAGAAAATTAACTGGGAAGGTGTTAAGAAGGAATTGAAGCTAGACTACGTGTTTGGAAAGCTCTTCCATGCTTAAAATGAAACCAATTTTCTTGGGTAAACTTGCAGGTGAGTTTAGTGAACATGTGAATAATTTTAGCAAAACTATAGGGAGTGTCAGTTCCTAGAAAGTTAAAAATAAGCTCAAATTGTTGAGAGGGAGGAAGGAAGGGAGGAAGGAAGGGAGGGAGGGAGGGAAGGAGGGAGGGAAGGAGGGAGGTAGGAAGAAAGGAAGGAAGGAAGGAAGAAAGGAAGGAAGGGAGAGAAAGAAGGATCTGTAGCTAGTTTGGGGGCTGGTATATGTGATGTTGAGCACTGGAAAAATTCTATTATTATACTAAAAAGAGAGGGTTTGTGAACACATTTACATTTAAGTTTTGATTACTAGCTTCCTGTGCATATTGAGAAAGAACAAGTAACGCCAAATACTTTCATTTCCTTACTTTAAAATATTTTCCTAAAATTAGTATATGTCCATTAGAAAAAATGAGGGAAACATAGAAAAATATAAAGAAGAAATAAACATACAGTTATTTACATACTAATATATACTTCTATGTTTTACAATGTTTTTAAATTTTTTTTATAAAACTGAAATTATACTGTGCATAGCATTAGCTTATTATGAGTAACTTACATATGATTTCATGTTACATATGTTTTTTTTTGTAAAATATTTTTCAAATTCATTGTATTAGTGGGTAAGGAAATCGATTTAGACAGATGCTACCAACATTGAGAAAAAGATTAAATATTACAGAATAGATCAGAATATATCAAAGTGGATCACACATCATAAGGGACTGTACTGTTTTTGAAATATTATTTTAGTTCTACAAACATAAACACACACAAGCAGTTTATACAGTAGTATAATACACACACACACAGACACACACACACAAACACATATGCATTATTATGTCAAATGCGGGTGGCAATACAAAAAGAGATGAAAGCCACTACTCGGAAAGCTAATTTCCGACAGCTGCATAATATTCCATCAGGTAGGTATACCTTAATGTATGTAAGAAATTCACAATTGCTGTACCTTAAGGTTGTGTTTTAGATTCGGCTGTTATATGGTGCGATGAACATTCTTGTATGTGTGTGAACATCTCAGGATGTTTTCTCAGGATTAAATGATTAGAAGCTGAATTACTGATTGCAAGTGAAAGAATTTTGAAACTTTTGACATATTCTGTAAAGTTCTGTTCAAAAAAAGTGTTTAGAAATTTGTACTCCTATTAACTGTGTATGAAATCACTGATTTACTTACCCCCTTTGTAACACTAGATATTATCATTTTATAATTAAAAACATTTTTTTAATGTTTATTTTTGAGAGAGAGAGACCGAGCGCGAGCAGGGGAGGGGCAGAGAGGGAGGGAGACACAGAGTCGGAAGCAGCTCCAGGCTCCGAGCGGTCAGCACAGAGCCCGACGCGGGGCTCGAACTCGTGGACTGCGAGATCATGACGTGAGCAGCGAAGTTGGTCTCTTAACTGACTGAGCCACCCAGGAACCCCACTAGATATTATCATTTTAAAGAATTACCTATTTGGAGGAAACGGTTATTTTGTTGCTTTTAAAATTATACTGGACTATTAATGAAGATTGATTTTCTTTCTGTTTTGTCATATATTTATTGACTCTTTGTATTGTGTTAACACTGCTCAAGTCCTTTGCTCTTTTTTTGAACAGTGTATTGCTCTTCTAAGTATTTGTTTGCAAAAACCTCCTGTGTAGACTCTGCTAGGTCTTTGTCCTACACGCCCACTTCCTCATTTTTATACAAGGGTTTAGCAGACTTGAGGACAGGAGGGTGGCGCTTTGCGGACAGCGGCCGCCCCGGCGCCGCCCCGGCGCCGCCCCGGCGCCGCCCCGGCGCCGCCCCGGCGCCGCCCCGGCCCCGCCCCGGCCCCGCCCGCTTGCCCGCTTGCTGATCACAGAAGCCCTGAGTCCTGGGGCCGCGGGCAGAGCCTGTGTCAACCCGGCGCGGTCCCGGCCGGTAGTAAAGACGCCCTTAATTCGGCTTCGGTGGTCTCGGTTGGCCTGTGTCTCAGCGGAACATGTAGTAACTTTCCTGGTGTGTCTATGGCCAAGATACAGAGGGGTCAAGGAAGTTTGTAGTTGAACAAAACACTGTCTTCAAGGTGTGCTGCTTCTTGGAGTAGTGGAATCGGCCTTCTCTGTTCTCTAGGTATTTTAATCAGTTATTTTCACCTCTACACTGATGTAGTTCTGATAAAATCTGTGCATATGCAAATTTGGTAATCTTGGTTAAAAGGCTGGGTAACCAAGAGATACTTTAAAAACTTATGGAAAGCTATAACTCACAAGATAAAATTTAATGAAAAGGGTACAAAACCAAACTTAGATTAAAATAAACAACTAACCAAAAACCTAGCAAGTTCGAGGAGATGTAATCTGAACTGACGAGAATGTTTTTTTTGACGTCTAAGCCCCAAGGGGGTGGGGAGGGAAGCTAGTGCAGTTTTCAGGATAATTTGTAAAAGTTATATGACACGTCTTTCTTCTCTTTTCTCTTCTTGTTTTAATTTTAAAGTTTATCTATTGATTTTGAGAGTGAGAGAGCATGCATGCACATGAGCACACAGGGGAGGGGCAGAGGGACAGAGAGAGAGAGAGAGAGAGAGAGAGAGAGAGAGAGAGAGAAAGAGGTGGGGGGAAGAATCCCAAGCACGCTCTGTGCTGTCAGCACGAAGCCCAACGTGGGACTTGATCTCACCAACCATGAGATCATGACCTGAGCTGAAATCACAAGTCAGATGTTTAAGTGGCCAAGCCACTCAAGTGCCCTTCTATTTTTTTTTTTTTTCTTATTGGGAAGACAATATTCCCAATATGTGCTGGTTGGGTTACATCTCTAGTAATGTATTCCGTTACTATTTTGGAGGACTACTGACTGGAGCAAATGTTTGCGGTAAGCAAACAAGATGATGAAAGAATATGAGACTATTACATGAGAAAACATTAGAAATGCATTTTCCTGATGCAAGTCTTGCTCAGATTTAATTTGATAGCAATTTAAGCATCTTTATTTTATTGAGTCCCATTAAGTGTTCGGCTTAGTTTTCATATAAACATCTTTCCTTTTGATACTCAAATTTCAGGAGCTAATATATTTAACTATGTAATTACTATCAATTCCATTATGATAATCTGAACATGAGAACAAACATTACTGACTTTTAACCATATAATTCAACTGGTGGTTGCAGAACTGTATGGGCACGACTGGCAGGTAGCCTCTCAGCTGTGACATTTGGTGTGCCCTTGGGACCTATCAGTGGAGAGAGAGCATCATCGGTTACTCTCAGGCAGTGGTTTTCAGAGCGTGGTCTCAAAGCCAGTAGGAGCAGTATTACGTAAGCCTTAGTTAAAAATGAAAATTCTTGATTCTGAGCAGAAAATTACTAATCAGACCTTATGAGAGGTGAGATCTAGCAATCTGTCTCATCAGGTGTTTTTGCTGCAGCCAAACGTGAGAACCACGGATCCCTGGTAAGGAGAGGTCAGGTAGGAATGCTTCTACCTAGATGACAGTTCTTAAACGTTATTGTTCTGATGTGTTTATAACAAATGCAAATGGGGGGGGGCGGCAAAAGGAGAGAGAGAGTGAGATAGAACACCTCTGACTCAGTTTATCTTGGATGAGGTCATGGAATCTGCATTTTCCAAGCCCCCCGTGATTTTGAGATATGGGATATGGGTAGTTGAACTGCACAGAAAAACAGTGAATTTGATATTTTAGCAAAAGGAAATAAAAAGAACATTTGAGAGGAGTTGATGTAATCACACCTTCAAGCAATTTGACAGCTGTCTAGATCTAGATGACTGTTTATTTTATTCTGTCCAGTTCCAGAGACAGAACTAGGGAGAATACATGGAAGCTACAGCAAAGTAGATTATGTTAAAAATAATACATGAATTTCTAAAATGTGGCATGGACTTCCTGTGCCATCTGAGAGTACCACATCTCTGGAACTTAGGAGCCAGCAAATGCTAGATGCCTACTTGTGACTGAGTCCACAGAAGAGATTCATGCAATGGGCTGCAGCCTGGACCTGGGGAAATTGAAGCCTCTAAATTCCTTTTCAATTCAGAGGCTTAAAAAATTTATCTACTCAGTATCTCCCCAAAGTACCTTGAAGACGTAATTTTTATAATTAGAAAGGATAAAGACTTCCCAATAGCTTTTACTAGTTTTATTAGAAATATGTTCCTCTTAGATATTAGTAAGTATTTTCAAGTGAAAAGCCCTGATAATAGGTGCTTGTTATCTTCCTTTGTAACTCAGCCATGTCTACTGGGTAATTTTTCTCTTGCTGGTGAAATAGATGGGGAAAAATCTGTAATATCAAAGCAAGTAAATCAAAATGACTTCATAAACCAAAAAAAAAAAAAAATAGCAGAAACTTTCTTTTCCAGAAATAATAGTCAGTAGAGTTTAGAAATGGTGTTTTAAATTTTCAATAACTACCACAAGCCTATTTTAATAATGGTCTTTTCTGGTCGAAATTACAGGTATAAGTATTGTATTTAGAGTTGTCCAATGTTTGCTCTTCCTACTTTTAGATCCTAGCCACTGAAAAACAACAATGAAAAAAAACCAGCCATCAAAATGTGATGCATAATGCAGGACATATGGGATTTTGCCCAGTCTGGGCTTGCCCTAGGGTACCTGGAGATACCCAACTAAATATAACAGGGTGTCTGTAGGATTAAACATAATATATCTAGGTCAATAAACATGTATACAATTTATATAAAGATGTCTAGTTTTTAATTTTAAATTGCCTATTTTAGTTGTATTGCCTTTAAGTATTAGCAAAAATTGTGGAAAAGTGAAAATCATACCCATGCCTGGTCATCAGTATAAAAATGGTACATGTGGCTTTAGAATGGGTAAGAGAAAATGAGAAATAAATGGCTTGGTGATGATATAGGGGCTGCCTAGTAAGTGACCTCGTATCTAGAAATAATTAACATATGAATCTACTTTTAGTGGAAATTAAATTTAGGAGTCAGAACAAAACCAATATTTATCAAGGCAAGCCCTGTTTGTATTTTCCTAGCTACATGAAATAAATTTCTGAAAAGAATATGTGAACATACTGCCTTTAGACCGCTGATGAAATTGAATTTAACTCTATGTAATTCTGTTAAATTCTATTTAACTCAACGAGGTAATTGAGACTGATACAGAGATTCAGTTGATTATCTGCAAGTACTCTGCCAAACATTGTAAGGCTGGGTACATAAGCACACTGGAACATTCCATATGCTCTTGCTTTACTTAGCTACAATTCTGTGACTTGATGTAAGAGTCAGATATAGTTGAGTAATATTTCAAGTTTACATATCTTCAAATAAAATCAAAGTGATACTGTAAAATTATTTATTATATAACTCTTACAATTCCTAGTTGACATAGTTTGAAGTTTATTTTTCTATTATCAACTCTTCCGGAAAACTTGGTTCAAAAATATTTTAGCATATATGTAAATTTACTGGTGTCTAAAATTCTACACTCCCACCTGTACTTCTTCTTTTTTACTGGCCAAGTTCCTGTTATCTTCAGGTGTGGATTAATACAGTAGCTGCTACTCCTGCAATCATGTCCTCCTGTCACTAGGTTCTAACTTGCCCTCCACCCACATCTTCAGCAGAGATGAAGATGGCCTAGTGTGTGGATCCAGGATATAAGGTGTCTCCTTGATGACCTTCTTCTGTACTGTGCTCCTCTACCTGGAGACCTCATGGCAGTCCTTGCCAGCAACAGAGTTGCATTTGTTAAGTCCTCAGACACTTTTTCTGGTTCTACCTTTGTTCTCTCTCCTTCAGGGCCAGCTCCCCAACTATCCAGTAGGCAGGTCTCTTGCTTAGGCCTTAGCTCTTCTCCCTGCCTACTCTGTGCTGCTTTAAGCATGATTTACATGAAGTAAGCTAGTGGGAAGCTAGTAGGAAATGAGTTCTGTCCATTGAACAGTTAACTTTCCTGAGATGAATGAACCAACTTAGGTGTATGTTAGTGGCATCCCAAAAGCAGTTATTTCTGTTAATATCTGTTCTGTTATAAACTGTAAGCTTCCTAAAAGTAGTGGCTCTTTCTTATTATCTATGTACTCTAAGATAGGGAGCAAAGTGTCTGACCTGCAGTAAGTGGTCAATAACTGTTTTTGTTGCTGTTGCTGTTGGATAAAAGAATCCAATAGTGTTTGAATACATGGCTACTATTGGGTTATAAACTTGTTATGCAGAGCCCCTAGGGTGGTTTCCAACTAAACAGAAAGGTGGGACCTTGTAACCACTGGTGTTAACCTAAGGCCTCCAGTATATTTGAACAGTACTTTGGGAAATGCTATTAAACTTCTGCCTTTGGGATATGTTACTAGCAATGGGGAAGTTTCCCACTGGGGACTGTCTACTCAGCAGCCTCAAAACATTCCTTAGGGGGGGCACCTGGGTAGCTCAATCTGTTAAGCATCCAACTTTGGCTCAGGTCATGATCTCACGGTTTGTGAGTTCGGGCCCCGAAGCAGGCTCTGAGCTGACAGCTCAGAACCTGGAGCCTGCTTCCGGTTCTTTGTCTCCCTCTCTCTCTGCCCCTCCCCAACTCATGCTCTCTCCCTCTCAAAGATAAACATTAAAAATATATATAGTAAAAAAAATTCCTTAGGAACCCCCAGGGTTGCATTACATGCTCTCTGACCCAAAACCACCACACAATCCACAGCTTATAAAACTTGAGTGGCAATTTAAGAACTAATGATGTTACTAGGGGAACATAAAGATACGTTGTCCAAATGAAATAGGCTACATTTCACACCAATCAAGTTACATCATGCTGTAGGGAACCTGAAATTGCTTTCTTAGGCAAGTTATCACCACAAACAGTTTCAGTAAAACAAGATAGATAGCCATATATGCCAACAAAAAAATGATAAATGAGATAGTTTCAGGTCCACAAGAGAAGAAAGAGGAGAAAATGGTTTCTCCTTGAGCAGACTGATTATAGGTGTTTACTGGTAATATCTATGGTGGGGAAATGACCAATGACCAGTTTATAAATTATATTTACCTAAGATGCTTTAGGAATTTTCTAACATAGAGACCTCTATGAATATACCTGTAATCTCAAGCAATGAATCTCAACCAGAAACGAATATGCACAAAGTTCTCCTTCAGATAAATTCACAGGTATACAGATATAAAATAAAAACCTTCCCTAACCTGCTTGAATATCATGATGGATGTTTAGCTGAAGCAAAATCTGCTTCATTATGAGGGATGTTTATGTAAATCAAGGATCTCACTAACTCCTTGGAGATCTTTACTGTAATGCAACTCCATTGGTTAAAAAAAAAAAAAAATCTAGAAAATGACCATTCTGAATACTCTAAGGTTTGTCTTTTCTACATTGTGGTGGGAATTGAAAGGGAAATGAAAGTAAAGATAGGTTGTAGTATAGTCTAAACTTAATGTATACTAAATGCATGATTAATCTAGAACTAGTAAAACAGTATATAAAAACAATGATAAAAATGTAGCGTATGAGTGGATCTTAGATTACCAGGTCAATGTTCTCTCTTGGTACTACTCATAGTGAACAAATTTGAACAAGTGACAAGTTTATACATTTTCTTTTTAGGTGCTTCAGGATCCTTTCTAACAAAGTTTATCTACACTGAAGGTAGCTGTAAGCCCCAATAGCAAAATCGAGAGCACTCAACCAGAAGTGCCAGGGCTTAGTCCTAAATGGAACCAATGTCCCGTCCAATGGGTGGTTGGGAGGGCCACATGAATAGATTTGACACTGCATTTCCCTACTCCTGGCATTGCCCCACAGCTGGCGGGCCTGTATTTTCCAAGCCTGGCATCTGTATTATTCGTAGGACTATACCGAATTGACAGGGTGGTCTCAATGTGTAATCTTGGTGATTATTAGGGTATGTGGAGAAAATTTTATACCAGATTTCACATTTGATGAAAGCCAAGTTAAAAATCATTTAACCAGGACTAGGAACAATCCATAGAGTCTCTGACAGTATCTTAAAAAAAACATACACAAAAAACCCAAAACCAAAACCAAAACCAAAAAAACAGTGAGAGTCCCAGAATGTGACTACAATTTTTCATAGATTGAGGACCAATTGGTAACCAATTGGTTATTAATGTGTAACACAGTGGTTTTGGAATTAAGAATACACACTCTGATTCCTGCCTTCTTCAACCAGTTATTTTTTCTTCTAGTTTGTGCTCATGTTAGGGAAAATATAAAATAAGAGAGAAGGAAAAATAGATAAGTAAACATCTTTTATAACTTTGCATTCCATTTAACCAAGCAATTAAAATTTTATGGCTATGTTATGAGATAAAATCAATATTTAACTTGACAGATATTTATCATACTTTGATCTATAATAGAAAGAAAAAAGAAAGAAAGAAAGAATGAAAAAGAAAGAAAGAAAGAAAGAAAGAAAAGAAAGGACAATGTAAATGTCCATCAATCGAGGACTGGAAAATAAATTTCAAGTATATCCATTCAGAGGAATTTTGTGTAGTCAATAAGTAAAATTATGTAGAAATATATGAAATGACCTGGAAGACACTTGTGATGCAATCTAAGGAACTAAAGCATGTTTCAAAAGCATATTTAACATATAACCCCATTTCTTCATGTATTTATATAAAGAATATTTATATTTATTTATATATAGTATTTAGATATGTTTGTGCAAAGTGCTAATTAAGGCTACTCCTGGCTAGAGAGATTATAGCTAAAGAAGCTGGGGTTCAGCCATTTCTAAATATTCATATGGCATGAAAGCATAGACTAGTTTCAAACATAAATATTAACATGTTAAGCTTTCAGGTCTAGACTCTTTTTACCACATTTTGTTGCTTATATTAAATCTACATGAGGTGTATTAACCAGCAACACCATAATGGGCTCAGGTAAAGAACTTAATTAGATGTAACCAAAAAGAACATTCTAAAAGAAGTACGTATTCTATCTTTCTCACTTTTTAACCCTCCAAGCAAGTTATCGGATTTTATTTACATTTGTTCTTATCAATATATATACACCAATCAATTATAGAGTTAAATAAAGATTTGATCCCAAAAGATCAACGGATTTCAGGGTCAACTCAGTGTTTTTGTTAAAATTCTCTCACAGAGTTTCCACATCTTCTGGTAATTTGTGACCATCTAGAGCATGCCTTCCAAGCCATAAGTACCAGGGCCACAGGGTTGGTACAGCCATGATGGTCATGATATCTTTTCTGTCAATTCTTTTCTTTCTTCCTTCCTTCCTCCCTCCCTCCCCTCCCTTCCTTCCTTCCTTCCTTCCTTCCTTTCTTTCTGTGGGGGGCGGGGCAGAGAGAGACGGAGACACAGAATCCAAAGCAGGCTCCAGGCTCTGAGCTGTCAGCACAGAGCCCGACGTAGGGCTCGAACCCACGAGCTGTGAGATCATGACTTGAGCTGAAGTCGGACGCTCAACTGACTAAGCCACCCAGGCACCCCTGTCAATTCTTTCAAGGCCCTGCAGATATTGGACTTCACTGAGATACAGAAAACTTTCTCCCCAAAGAGGTTAGATTAGGCAAGTTCTTGGGAGTTCAACATGAACATTCTCTATTTCTCATTTCTCCTTTTCTAGCCCAGAGCCAGGCTGACTTAATTTCCCCTCACACAAACTAAGGAGAGGAAGTAAGTAGTACAGCCAGTACTTTATATATGAATTTTGATTGAAGGTGTGGACAATCAATCCTCTTACCCTCTTCCTCCCCGCCTCCCCTATTTCCTATCCATTCTCCTTGTGGTTTGTGGGGCAGACAGATGGCATGAGACTTCAGTGGTTGGAGAAATGATGTCAGATTTGGTGATGGCGATGGAGGAAGAAAACAGCTGTTAGGATTAGCACAGCACATGAACTTTGTCAAAGGGAATGATGTCTACGTAGTAAGAATAACATTTAAAGGCATGAAAGAACATAGCAAACCTTGAAGGACCTTACCCTTAAGGTCTTATCTGATGGCAAGGAAAACAATGTAATAAAAAAGTAAATCACAGGAAATGAGATGCCTTGAGACAACAAGGGCAAGGTGAAGGTATTACACAAATGTGAGTTATTCTTATCCCTCCAGTGTTGGGCAAAATGAAAGAAAATGAGGAGTGAATTTAAAGTCGGAAAACTTTGCTTTCAGTCTTGGCTTTAATTGTCAACAACTGAGAGATACTGGCATCCTGAAGTGATCCCACCTCGCTATTCCTTCGTTTGCTCATCTGTGAAGTGTGGTGACACTTGCCTGACCACCTCTTAAGATTGTCATATATGTAAACAACAGTGACAACAAAACAAGCAAAAAAGAATGAGTGTCTTTGGAATATTGTAAAATGCCAGGCAACTGTTAACTGTTTATTAGAATTATTCTCTAAGGTGCTGGCAAGAGTTTATTAGTCTCAGTAACCAATGGAAGTTTTAATGGTATAGGGAAGAACTGCTGAGCATAACATTTTTGATTCTTGTGTGAAACAAAACCGTGATGCCATTTTTATAAGCCAGGTTATGAGTAACTGTGCTAGAACACGTAAATAAACTTCTACAAACAGATACTAATTGGAAATGGACTCAGACTCTAGAGGAGTGACAGGTGGCAGGATTTAATATGAAGGAGCAAGGTGATCAATGGAGAAAGAAAGAATTTGAGAACAAAATAAATTTGGGGTCAGTCCCAGCTCCTAATAACTGTGTGATTCTGGGAAAATTTTGTCCCTCCTCTGACCCTTCAGATTTCTC
This sequence comes from Cryptoprocta ferox, assembly GCA_028646485.1. Taxonomy (NCBI): domain Eukaryota; kingdom Metazoa; phylum Chordata; class Mammalia; order Carnivora; family Eupleridae; genus Cryptoprocta; species Cryptoprocta ferox. The sequence goes on from CM053562.1 coordinate 713,966, forward strand.
ACTTATAAAATGGGTAAAATAATGAGGTATAATAACACCTAACTTGCGGGGTCAGATTTATATTAAGTCAGATAATATAAAGTGCCTAGTGCAGAGCCTGGTACGCGGCAGGCACTCGATGATTAGGAGTCATTACTACCTCACTGTGCCCAGGCCCTTTGCTAGTCTACATACTTGTTTACCTTTATTTTCCCTCTTCTGTTTCTTTCTTGAATACTATCCTGTAGCCTCCCTGTATGTGCCAGACTAATCTGCACATGGGACTCCTATAAAATATTTATTTAAGCTCCATATTTCCTTTATTATGTCTACCTGATCATAATAAAATCATTTTCATCCAGTGTTAGAAAAATTTTATTGATCCTGTAAAGATATCCTATTCAATTTATTATGTAGGTACTTCGGATTCCTAACACACCTGCTGACCCTAAAAGTAATCACAAACACAGAGCGACACAGAACCAAGGGAAAATAAAAAAGAAATGAGGATAGAAAGGGTTAAAGGGACTTTAAATAAAAACTAACAATCCTAAGATTTAATGTTGTATAGTATGTTAATTTTCATTTTTTTATATAAATAATTGTCAGGATAGAAACTTACTTCATATGAGTAATAAAATAAATACAATTGCTTATAATCTATTGAGGAAATCAGAGAGCCTTTTTTATTTCCTTCTTCCATTTCTTTAGAGTACTACTAAAGCAAAATATCCAATGAAAAATATTACTTTTTGTTTTCCTGGGTGGAAAAAATAACCCCAAACAATTGTGTCTGAAGATTATCTGTAATTTATAAGTGTGTTGTGTATGTATATGTGTGAATGCTACTCAACCTCTTTTTCTTCAGTAATTCCAGCCTTTTCTCCCTTTCTCCTTAAAAGAACGGATGCCCTTCTTGTCCTAGTGAAATCCAGTTAAATGTAACTTCCTCTGGGAATTTTCACGTTACCTGTGGGTGCTCCCTCCCCACCCCAACACCAAGCAGAAATAGTTCATCTTTCTCGTGTGCATCACACATCTTGTTTATACCATTAGATTCCTTAGCAATTAAGGTCTCTACCTTATACATGCCCTTGAGACACAGCACAATGTCTGGAATGTAACTGTCATTTCATGTATGAAATTTGATTGAAGGCGTAGATGACTAGGCCTGCCTTCCCTTTATTTCTTATCGATCTTTCTTAAGTTTGCACTGTGTGACAATGTGGTACTATTTTAAAAGTTGGAGAAGTAGGTCAGAATTGGGGATGGTGTTGGAGGAAAGACAACCATTTTGCTTCTCTTTTCCATCTTCCTTATGTTGTGTTATTACTTTTAATCATATCAAGCAAATTGCCATTCCAATCTTTAGAACAATATTCTGTCAGCATTATGTTAGGAAAGGATGAATTTGGAAGAATTCTTTAACATTGCACAGAGCAGTGTGCAACAGCCTATGGCTACATTCTCCAGCAAAATCTTGAGGTATTTTTTTAAAAAATATTGTCTTTATCTTCCCATGGTGACATATAAGGCATGTTTAGGAAAATTTTATTTTAAAGGTCAGAGATTCCAACAGAATCAGCCAAAAATTTTTGAAGTTTGTAGAGTGATTAATTCCTAGAGTCCTTCATTTTCCAGCCCTTTAATTTGTGCAATCACATTGAATGTTCAAAGTCTATACTGCTTTTCAAAGTCTTTCAAACACTCTGTGCCGAGTCACAACTGGCAATTCATAAATAGAACTGATTAACATTCCCCACCACAAAGATCTTTGAAGGAAACTAAAAACAAAAACAGCATATTTGTTGAATCCAATTTGCTTACATTTCAACACACATTAACTCCACTTAACTGGCCATCACAGCAAAAGCCACAACATACACACACACACAGCAGCATGGAGCTAACCACACAACTCAACAGACAATGCAGACAAACTTGAGTATAAACCAAGATTTTTCTACCTCTTTTCATAACAGGTTAGTGCTGGCCCTCAGTGTTGGTGTACAGTTTTTATGGCATGGGAAAATAGGGATGTTTCTGCCCTATAAAAATAAATGTGTTGAAGGCTTTAGTTTGAGCTTAAACAACGTCAGAAAGTTCCAAACGCACTGGCACAATACAAAAAAAAAAAAAAAAAAAAAAAGAATCCCACATACAAATATATCACCAAAATATCACCAAAACACATGGCAAGATACTAAGAAAACAGTGGTAGGAAAACTACTGGTTTCTTGGATGATTTATGCAACAGTTTTCAACACATTCCTGAAAAATAAAGCATAAGAGAGGCATGTCGGTGGGTCTGTGGTGGGCAAGTCTTGTCACCAACCACCATTCACACCAAGTCTTTGGCTTTAAACTGCCCATTAGGTCATTTTCTTTCCACAGAAGTAGAAAGCACAGAACCTTCATTGTTCTTTAACTTTAAAAAAGGCCTTAGGAAGGGCTAAGAGAAAGAGCATGTAAAAATGCATGCACTATCTTTAAGAAAGAAAGGGATACATGGAATAAAAATGAAAATACATAAGAAATCCTCGTTTTATATGTCATAATATACACTTCTTTCCAAACCTTAGTTTGATACGAATGGTTTTTCATGGATGACATCTTTACTCTAGAAAGAGCTGGGACAGAAAGATAAGCAGGAAGTAGAAGTTCTGAGTTCGAATAAAGACAATACTTTTTTGTTACATCAACGGATGCAAGGTGAGCGATGGGGCTAAAAATTGGGAAAATTTCCCAATTAGACTTAATGATTTGTAATTCCTCAAAAAAGAAAACTTACCACATTCTGTGCAAATTTCTCAAAAGATGTTCTGCGATCCACTGAATGTTCCGACTTACATGAATGGGGCGGGTGTGGCCAAGGGAAATGGGGGAACATAAATAAAAAGAAAGCGAGGAAACCAGAGCATGAAGAGACAGGATGATGAAATGAGGCAACACCAAACCCATGGTCTACGTCACACGGACCAGGAGGGTAGGAGAGCGCCAAGGAAGGATGCTAGACACAGGACATAGGCTCTGTTTTTATTAGGACTTTTATTTTTAACACCAAACTCTTCCTGTGCAAACAGAGCGGTATGATTTCAAGCACAATGAAACGCCACTACAATGACGTACATAGGCGAAGGCTTCACGCTGACGTTTGCAAAGCCTACAGATTTGAAAATCTAGTGGAATGTCTGCAGAATTTCTCCAAACTTTCCTTTTAGGACTAGATTTCTGTTTATTATGTCAGTTCTGCAGAGCATTGCTGTCCCAGTAGAATTTGCTGAAAGGATGGAAATTTCATTCTATGTTGTCCAATATTTCAGAAGCCTTTAGCTGAGGCCATTGCATACGTGAAATCTGGCTCGAATTTTATGTACTCTTAATTAATTTAAATTTAAGTTTAAACAACCCCATGTGGCTAGTGGCTTCTGTATTGAATAAAGCAAGTACAGAGTATCTACTGCTAGTGACAAAGGCAATGGACTTTTAAAAATCCTATTACCTAAATTACAGTCATGAATTACAGAAAGTTATAATTTCATCTCAAAAATTTCAGGATGCTATGGACTATTTTGGCATTAAAAAATAATGAATGATGTTGAATTTTTATATTCAGATTTTCCATACCCTGCCTTGTTGATTATATTGGTTATAAACATTAATTGAATAATGAGGTCTACTATAACTCTTCCAAATGTGTTTGGCTACCTTGTTGGGTGTGTAAAATTCACATCAAGATACTAAGTAATCCAGGATGAATGCCAAATTAAAATACTCTGAAGCAAACATAACTACATTTTGGCAACTTTCACTGAAAAAAATACGTCTATATTTAGTTATGGGGTATGTGGCCAAAAACATATACCTGAGCTTCCTGGACAGAGAATACCCTCTTCAAGTTTTTGACCTAATGATGTTATTCTTTCATTTTCATTAATTTTAATTTTTTTATATTTTTATATCCATAAACTAGACATACAAAAGACTAACATGAAACATGAAAACAGCTTCTAAAAAGCGTTGTAAAGCATGAACATCTGCAGAAATAAACAAAACAAAAAAGAAAATAAGCAATCAACAAACAAAAACAAAAACATCTTAAATGGCCCTTATAAAATGCAAAGGTTAGGGGAAGGTCTTGGAGTGTGTTCACTTACCATTTTTCCAACACCCTGGCCTCAGCAGAGGGAACTACTCCATATAATTATAACTGAGAACCAGATTGAAAAAGGTCATAAAGAACCAATACCTTTTTCTTTGCCTGTAGAAGCTCTTGATAGGCACTGGATCTTATAAAACGTGGGTATGAATCACTTTTCATCAATTTGTAAATGTGCTCCTAAAAAGAAATAATGGTTGAAGTGCTTCTTTATTATTTCTCAGAGAAAACCAAACACATTGTTAAGAATACAGTGTATGGTTCAAAACAAATCTGGAAGCAGCTAAAATTAATAATGCTAATGTCGATGAGAATACTTTGTTTACAGAACATATGAATCTTCAAATGTATAATTTTATTCATGGATCAATATTTAAAAGTTACAGAGAGGAAGGGAGGCAGACCATAAGAGACTCTTAGATACTGAGAACAAACTGAGGGTGACGGGAGGTGGGGAAGAGGGGAAAGTGGGTGATGGGTATTGAGGAGGGCACTTGTTGGGATGAGCACTGAGTGTTGTATGGAAAGCAATTTGACAATCAATTATATTAAAAAATAAATAAATAAACTGGGTTGACAGCTACAGAGGAGGCAAGTCACATCCAGTCCTTGAAAAACATGGAATTCAGTTAATGGAATGTCATGAAGTTATTTCAAATCAACTTGTTGATTTATATAGGTTATCTGAGAATATAAATACATCTACTATCTCTTACAATTACTCCAGGCCAAAAGCAAATGATGTGAAGCCATCACAGGCAATGCTTTCTTAACCACTACACTGTGTCTTTTCTCAATAACGGGAGGAATTGCTATTACTATATTTTTGAAGATAGGGTTAAAAAACCCATCAACAGCTGGAGTTAAATATCTGAGCTTAACTGAAAAAGAAGCCCAGGGTCAGGTGGTAATGTTTTCTATAGAAAATTATGGCTTTTCATTTTCTTGAAGACTTATTAAGCAAGAATATTTTTAATGCCACAGATAACAAAGAAATGTTCTTTTTACAACTTCAGGGAGATCATTTCAAATGTTTTACACATTGTTGGCTCTATAAAAATGCTTGAAATTTTATCTTGAACTGAAAGAAAGATAAATCCACAGAGAAGTAAGCAACAGGACTACAATTTTCATCCTGCTCTCTTGCATGTGTCTATAATTATTTCCACATAGAAGGCCATGGCAGAGCAAGAATGGGTGTCTGGTTAGCGGTCTCAACCTGTGTTAGTTTTCTATACAATGGCTCATTTCTTTAGACTAAAGCCATGAGAAACGTACTTTACACCGAGAGTGAAAATAAGGAAGGGCAAGTATGTATCTTATTCTTCATCTTCTAGATTTTATTTTAACAATATAGTTATTTGAAAAACAAGATACTTTCTAGAACTAATATTCTTCTCTAGAAGAGGTTTAAGAAATTAAGAAGTATGCATGTTCCAATTTAAAAGCCAATTACAGCACATCATTAGGAAAATAATATCCAAAAGCTTATTTTTCTTCTTGAGCACAATTTTTTTTATAGAAAGTAGAAATTCAGACTGTGTCTAAGGAGGCAATTATGTCCAGTTTGAGGGAAAAAATCTAAATATTTGTCTTAGGAATTTCCTTTTTCCCTTTTCACGGATTAAAAAGTTAACTTGGAAAATTCATATATGTCTAATTCTATTATTTCATTGTGTCATCAGAGACAAAACTGGCTTGAGTGTGACATAACTTTAACTTACTTTAGCTTAGTTCTCAGTATTCTTATGCTGAGTAGTTCTCAGTATTCTTATGCTGAGTAATTTAGGAATGTCAGCATCTTAGAATCTCCACATTAGAAGAGACCGCAAAGATTTCAACTATGTGTTACTGAGCTGGGGCCATCATCGGATAAGTGTTTTCTCACATATTGGGTGACAGAATAGAAAATGAAGTAAGAGTGTTCAAGTATTTCAAATATTCCCCTTTAAGAAACTTTCACATAAAAACATTCAAATTTACAAAACATTCCCAGGCTTTAAAACTATTCATTTTAATGTGTCGCTCTCTTTTTCTAAATCATTTGGAATTATTTTACATACAGTTACCTAAATTGAAAGCATTACGTCTAGCTGCCAATTACAGTGAAAATAAAACAGGAATATCTCAAACGTCAATTTCCCAGGAGCACATTTGTGACATACTGTGAGGTCCACCCGTATACCAACCTGAGCATCTTCGAATGTGTATCGTCCAGGCTCCTTCACATTCTGTGTGGTTTTATCATAGCTCTTAGAATCCAAGTTAATGGCACTGGGGGCTCCAGGAGCCAGAAATTCTTGCCATATTTCCTGAACTCGAGAAGGGACTTCTCTAATAGGCCTTTTCTTCAGGTCTTCCACTGCTAGCCAGAATCTATCGAAAATGTAACACCAAGCATTTACTGTGATGCCTCGTAATCTGCAAATTCTTATAATATTGACTGATCATACAATTCACAATAATGCATAACAATGAACTCCTTTTTTCTGAGGGCTTCCAATATATGGCCTTCACTAATTTCTTTTTCATTAGTTGTCTTCAAAGGTATACATCTTTTCAAAACGAAATATTGAAAACAATCTCTTATAAGTGTTTGCTGTTGAAAGGAGATTTCCCAGAGCCCTGATTCTTTACAACTTTAATTTTTACTAAAGCAAACTAGCACCGCTAAAGAACCATTTATTAGAAAGGAAGACGAGATTGAAGAGAATTAGGGTGAGTGGCATAGAGCATCTGCCTGGGGGATAAAGCAGTACACTGTACTGTATTCTTTGGATCTGTTGTCCATGTGGACAATGAGAGTGTATGGAGAGGATTTTCTGCTCTACCTGGCAGGGGGATCAAAGCGAAGCTTTACTAGAAGTAAAAGAGGCCTGGACAGAAGATCAGAAAAGGCCCTAGCTGGAGAAATCAGGGTAAGTAACTAATTTTAATTTTAGGCTGTTTAGTTCTGAGAGTTATGGAATGACAGAAACAATAAGCTTTCACATGCCATTGTTAGAAAGGTTTAAATTTGCAGAAGCATCATAGCAATTCAGAAGCTCTGAAAACAAAACAAAACTATTACTGACTTTCTTATAAATATATAAATATATTTTATATGCTTCTGTATAGAATATATATGCTGTAAAGAAAAACACCAGAATGTGTTTTGGCTGTAAGAACAAAAAGCAAAATCTAATAATAAAGGGCCACGTTGTATTAATGGGGTTCACTAAATTTTGCTCTATGTTACATCATTTTGGTTAGAACTAGAAATAATGTTGAAAAGATGAATATGGGGGCACCTGGGTGGCTCAGTTGGTTAAGCAACTGACTCTTGGTTTCAGCTCAGATCACGATCTCATGGTTTTGTGAGTTCAAGCCCCACGTCAAGCTCTGTACTGACAGTGTGGAGCCTGATTGGGATTCTCTCTTTCCTTCTCTCTCTATCCTTCCCATGCTTGTCTCTGCCTCTTTCAAAATAAGTAAATAAACTTAAAAAATTAATATATATATATATATCACTATAATTTTTTAAAAGGAAAAAATACTTGAAAAAGAAACATACTAGATCTATGTTATCCTCAACATGGACCATTATCACCCTAATGGCAGATGTAGTCATGAAATGGGCAAATGACACAAAGACAAAGGTCACGACAGGCTACAGAGACTTAAGACAGGTACAATATGACAAACAGTCATAATTATTAAATTTTAACTTGGGCATTAATGAAAGGTCAGAAATAAGCAGTTGAGCTAGAGTTAGAAAATCAAATATGACTCCATCTAGTGGGTTTCCAGTGTCTAGAGATCATTTTCCTGTAGATATATGTAGATATAACAGTAGATAGTCCAGTTTGGACAATCCTTACACATGAAACTACCGTTATTGTCTTCAGAAGGTAAGGCTCAAGACCATTTCCTCCAAAAATAGGAGATTTGGACACTGTGCAAATCTAATAGGAATGCCAAGGGCCATCTGAGGGAGCATAAATGTTGTAATTAACCCTCATTCAAGTCCATTCCAGCATGCTCTCAACACCTTAATCAAAAGAATTTTTCTGTCCTCAAAGAAGCACTAGAGAAAAAGGTACACCATTCAAATGGCTGCCTAACATTAGGACCCCGGGAGTGGCCCTCAGGGAACAGAGAGCAGGGAACTCTCAGGGAACAAATCGCATAGTGTGGGAGCGCAGAGCAGGAAAAAGCCTTCTGCTGGGCAAGCACTGGGCTGGTAAAGGGAAAGCTCATATAGATGCAGTGACATCTTAATAAATTTGAAAACACAGAAAAATTGATAAGAATACCTACAGTAATAGGTAAATGCAGGCACTATTCTAAGTGGTTTAGCCATATTAACTAATGCAACTATACAACTCTAGAGTATATGCTATTATATCCCCATTTTTGAGAAAAGGAAACTGAGGATATGAAGATTAAGTCACTTATTTAAGATTGCCCCCTATGAGTGTCATAGCTGGGGTTTGTCTCTGGATAATTTGCAGCAGTCGATGTGCTCGTAACTGTCTCTAAGAGCATCATTGCCTTTCTTTATTTTTTTAAAGTTTATTTATTTTTGAGAGAGAGAGACAGAGCGCGAGCGGGAAAGGGGAAGAAAAAGAGAGGGAGAGAGAATATGAAGGAGGCTCCAGGCCCCGAGCTGTCAGGACAAAGCATGACATGGGGCTTGAACTCAGGAACTGTGAAATCATGACCTGAGCGAAAGTTGGACGCTTAACTGACTGAGCCCCCGAGGCGCCCCACATCATCGCCTTTCTTATCCTTGGCCTTACTGCACGTGCTGTAATAACCTAGTAGAATGGAAAGGGCACTGGTAAAATCCCACTCCCCTTAATATATGGTAGCTGGAATATGAGGAAGGAAGTGTATTAATGTCTTTGAGCCTTGAGTTCAGTAAAATGGGATGATAATGTCTATCTCACTAGGTTTCTGTTAGATGATAAGATAAATTGTGTAAAAGGCACTTTTGAGTGCCTGACACATTTTTAGACACTCAACAACAAAGCTCTTATCACTACATTTCCTTAGTACTTCTGCTATGCTGCGTGCTTTACCTGAAAAGGGAATGAGCAAAACACACCAATGGACAGTAGAGGTTATATCTGAGGAATAAGTAGACACCAATAAACAGTATTCCTTGACTTTTTCCCCCCGTCAATATTTGAAGAACATAGGAGTGTCACACTACTGTAAAGAGCAGGTGCTTACAGGCAGCTGCTTGATAAGATGAACTGAAATTTATTTAAGCTCAATTAGCCTTCCCAGCCAACTGGACTGTTCTTCCTCCCTCAGTGTGTGACACCAGATACCTAAGCAGAAGCAGTGGGGCTCAGATTTGAGGAGCAGTGGAGTGTAGCCTCTATTGGTTTTTAGAAAGTCTAGGATGCCAATTACTAGCCCATCTGACTTGGACAAGATGCTTAGCCGCCCTCAGACATATTTTGCTTATCCAAAAATGGGGCAAGAATGTTTACATTTCACTTTTGTTGTGATGATTAGATGTGTGATGATCAGAAAGAGTGAACACAAAATATAGCATGGCATACTTATAACAGTATGGATATAATTGTATAATATATATGAACTATGTCCTATTTCTTAAATGAAATGACTTAGTTGGGAAACTAGCATGGTAAGGGTGCCTGGGTGGCTCGGTCGGTTGAGCGTCCAACTTCGGCCAAGGTCATGATCTCACAGTTGGTGAGCCGGAGTCCCATATCTGGCTCTGCACTGACAGCCTGGAGCCTTGGATCCTGCTGCAGATTCTGTGTCTCCCCCTCTCGCTGCTCCTCCCCCACTCACACTTTGTCTCTCTCTCTCTCAAAAATAAGTAAACATTAAAAAAATAAAAAAAAGAAAACTAGCATAGCATAGAATTATTGAGATAAGAAATGGTTAAGGCCTGAACTAAGGAATCAGCAGTGATTCAATTCATTCATGAAACAAACATAGTGGCACTATTTCCTCTGGACAGAGCTTCTTTTCTCTTACATTTTGGCTGGTTATCTCTTGACATCCAAGTCACAGCCTAAAGCCATTTCCCCTGGGGTGCCTTTGCTGACCTCCAACTCTAGGTTAGTTATCCCTCTGTACTTCTCAGAGCTAAATAACCATGATTTTGTGTTGTGATCTGCATTCTTCTCTGTATCCACTACTAGGCTGTAGTTTAATGATCAGGAACCATTTTTATTTGGTTAGTGATACTGGTGAGGCTCATTACTTATTTATTTCTAAAGTTTATTTTTATTTATTTTGATGGGGGGCACGAGTGGGGGGTAGGGCAGAGAGAGAGAGAGAAAGAGAGAGAGAGAGAGAGAGAGAGAGAGAGAGAGAGAGACTCTCAAGCAGGCTCTGCACTGTGAGCATGAAGCCTAATGCAGAGCTTGATCTCACAAACTGTAGATCATGACCTGAGCCAAAACCAAGAGCTGGACACTTAACCTACTGAGCCACCCAGGTGCCCCATTTCTTGCTTATTTTTTCATCATGATACCTATGATGTTGGCATTTATTTAAAAACTTAGAGAATTAGAGGAAATTCCATCTTCCCATCTGCCAAAAGGCTAAAAATATCCTTTATCTCTGCTATATTTTTTATGCATTCTTATACTCAATAATTGATGATATGACCTTGATATAAAAAAAATATTTAGCAATGTAGATCTTCTAAAAGCCTTGTCAAGATGGGTTCCCACAAACTTGAAAGAATAGGAGGCTGCATCCCAACAGTTCATGACAGGCACACATATATAATAAAATTATTCCAGGTTCCATCTGTGGTCATCTTGCTTAAACCACAGGACATCTGTCAAAGTTCTACATGCTTCTGAATGGTTTGGTATTGGTATCTGTTAAATCATCTGTAAGGAATGTGGCAATGCCTGGAGCTGCAGTGCTCCAATGAAAATAAATGAATGCTGAGACCTTTCCGTAAATGAATTCCACAGGACTGCATAAGTCATGGGAACGTAAATTAGGATATCATGTTTCAAAAGAATAATGAATGAAAGAGCTCATGGAAAAAGATTTTTATGTAGTCGAAAGTTATCACTCACTTCAGTGATCTTAAACAGAGCCATTAAAATCTATTGCAGTGTCTCACATTTAAAAATTTAATTTCCAGGTGCCTCTTAAGTTAGGGAAATTTCAAAAATATGTAAGGATGATGCTTACAACAGATGGGTGGAATGCACACCCCTCTCCTACTAACAGCTCAGTGTGGTGTGGCCCTCAACTGTCCTGAAGCTATATTTAAATGTACCAAGAGCATGAGCTGCTGCATAGTGTTGTTTCAAGCTATTTTTAATAGGTACCCAGACCTTACTTTAAGAAGACCAATATTGATCAATAATGATAATTTAACTGCACAAATATTATTGGCCATTCTTCACTTTGCCAAACATTAGTTCAGGTATACTTCTTTATGGAGTCCATTTCAAAAGCATCACATTTATATACTCAATAGATGAAGAGATAATGTAAAAATAAACCATTATAAGGAAATGATAATGCTGGACAGGTTTTGCCTTTGTTACCTTTTTTTCCTCCATCAAGAGGCAGAAATTCAGTGGGTTCATATCATCACCATGTTGGTAGGAGAGTAACTGATCTATTTAGTGCAAAATAACCAGACATATGACAGTAAGTCTCCCCGACATAGAATAAGATGCAAACAATGAGTCTTACCTTAAATTTTCTGAGCTGAATTCTGACTCTAGAAATTTAAGGAACTGTTCTCTCCCAACTGGGTCTTTCAATGCTTCATCCATGCCATAGCCCCATCGTTTTACCCTCTGCTGACTTGGTTCTTTGCTACAGGAGATAAAATGAGGACAAATATACTCCTTTCGTTACCAATTCTATCTTCTGCTATTACATCTCCCCTCAAAATCATATATACCTTGAAGTTCCCATCTTTAACATATCTTTCAGAAAAAAATCTGTGATGGATGGCTGTGCCAGAGTCTAATCCTTATTAAGCATGAGGTACTAAGTGCTCTATGTAGATTCTTTTAGATTTTTTCCTGCAACTTTTGAGACAGGTACTATTATAGTTCTCATTTTATAGATGAGGAAATCAAGGCACAAAGAGGGTTATAACTTGCCAATGTATGACAGGTAATAGGGGGCAATATTCTAGACATTCTCACCCCAAAGCACAATTTCTAAACAAGTATATAGTGTGCAGTCTCATGGTGGTATGTTGTACTGGGGGAAAATGCATTGGGAACCAAAAGGCCTAAATTCTAGTTATGAGTCTGTTGTTGATGAAATGTGTGACCTAATCCTGGCTGAATCACAACATTCTGGGGCCCCAATTCCTCATCTATAAAATCTAGAACTTATGGATGAAGAATTTGCACTTATCAAGCACTTAAGAACACTGGCTAGAGGTAAAAGAAAGAAAAAGTCCATAAACACAGTCTAGAGAAGTGTACAGAGTACAAAATCCGCACTCTGTATAGTGATAGGCACTGCTCTATTCATGACTCTGTCAAGATTGAGGATATAAGTCTTCCCTTACACAGGTCACGAAGGAAACCAGCAAGTCTTAAATTGTGCTTTGGTTTTCTTAAGAGGTCAGTCTCTTGTCAGATTCTCTTAGAGTATTTATGGCAAGTTCATTTTGTTTTAAAATTGAATTTATCAAGCCATACCTGTATTGTGCTTAAATAAGCATGGATTTAACATTCATTTTGCTTGAATACAGGGACCTGTGTGGCTATGTGGATTTTCAAAGAAGCTAAAAAACCATGAACTAAATTTCAAGAACTGAAGAACCCAACTCTGAATAGTCTATCCGAAACTCTTGTACCTCTAATTTTGTGCCAGTCCTCTGGCAATGCACATCTGAACACAAATGCAAGTATCTGAGGTTTAAAAACCATTACCTTGAACAAGAACTTTATATCACAGGCTAAAAGAGACACAGAGTAAACTTGGCCTTACAATTATCAGCTATAGAATTCTTCCTATTTTACCCAAAACCTGAAACAAGTGAAATAATTGGAGAGAAGAGAACATGTCACATACCTTGCTTCAAGTTCCCAGAAAGTAGTATCGTCAGACAGCCATGGGTTAGAAGGGTCAGGTGGCACAAGAAATGGGTCATATTCTAAATACTGTTCCGTGTAACTTAACAGACTAGAAAGAAAACACATTTTCATCTCCCTTAGTTTTTTGGCTGAGGTTATACCCAGCCCCAAATAAAGAATACGATATAAAAAGATCTGGGCAAAGAATTGCTTGCTTACAGAGTAAAATCCAATGGAAGTTTTTACATTTCAATAACTCTTATGCATCAACTTATTGTGCATCTTGGAAGACAAATGTAGCTAAGGAGTCCATGTCTGCCCACGCCTAAGCCAAGTGAGGCAACATCCTCCGTTAAAACGAAACAAAATGGAAGGTGTCAGTGTGTGAAAAACAGTGCTAAGGGTCAGTTCCACTTCTTGACCAACCAGTCCACCCACAGCTGAACTTTTAGCAAACTTGGAGAATGAGTTAAAAGGAGATTTTTATTAAAAGTATTTACAGGAGTTAGATACAGGGGGAATCACGAACATTTTTTTAAAATCTGGATTAAAAAAAGAAAAAGATGGAGGAGAGAAAAGAGGTTGGAGAGGTAGGATTTGGCAATGCTCCAAAGTGAAGAACATGTGTGCCATTAATAACAGATTTAAATGAAGAAAAGGAAAATATCTGAAATCTGTGTTCAATTCAAATTCTGAAGTCATGCAATAACTGGAAAGTGTGAATGTTAAGATGAATTTACAGAGAGGCTCTAAGTTGCCAAAAAGTAACTTGATAAATTGAAAGGTTCATTTCTCTCAGCAGGAGGGAAAAATTCAACTCCTTGGAAATATCTTCTGTATCTGATTCTGGTTGTGCAGGACTGGATCTCTAGAGACTAAAGACAATAATGATCATTCTGTCATTTAAACTAGAACGGAAGTGTTCCCTGAAAGTTTTCTTTTTTCTTTCTTTCTTTCTTTTCTTTTTCTTTCTTTCTTTCTTTCTCTTCTTTCTCTTCTCTTCTCTTCTCTCTCTCTCTTTCTCTCTCCTTCTCTTTTAACGTTTATTGTTTTGAGAGGCAGGGAGAGATAGAACACAAACAGGGGAGGGGCCGAGAGAGAGGAGACACAGAATCCGAAGCAGCTCCAGGCTCTGAGCTGTCAGCACAGGGCTCAACATGGGGATCAAATCCACAAACTGTGAGATCATGACCTGAGCTGTAGTTGGACACTTAACCGACTTAGCCACCCAGGTACCCCATCTTTGAAAGTTTTCTATGTACAAAATTAAAAATAAAATTTCTTACAGGATCCCATTTTCAACACAGTTAACTGTCACATGAATTTTTTTTATTTATACGGGCATCTTGAAATACTTACCTATCAGCAACTTTTGACATTTTTAACCGATGTCTATCTAACTGTATTTGCCAATATTTAATCTGAAAAGAGTTAAAGAAGTAGTTATGTAATTAATGACATTCTCATAATTTTCAACTCTAAATTATGATAGACTGGGCAATTTTAAATAAGAATATGTTGCAAGTCAGTAAAATATCAAAGTGTGAAAAATCAAATGAGACGGCTCTGAAAATTAAAGTGTTTGAATATAAACATAGCCAATATTCCTTTAGAACAGCAATGAATTTGAACATTCTGCATGCTTTAACAAAATGTAACTTTATTTTAAAAGCATTTATAGAGATTTTAAACATTTATTCATAGTGAATAACCACATCAGAATCACCCCCAACATTAATTCAGAAAAGAAACATATTTGTTATTTGTACTATAATTTCAAAGTAAACCCTACTTCCTAATACTAGCCCAAGAAAGCATCAAAGATAGGTGTTTGAGAGTAACTTTACCAACATTTCATGACAAACACTCATGTGGACATAATCACATATGGAAAACTCCAAAACTCTCTAAATTACTTTCCTTTCATGGTGATTTTAAATATACTAGAAAAAGCAGCATTACACTATTGCTAAACCATATCACAATAAACTATTAGGGAAAAGAATAAAAAAATTCTTTTGAACCGAACCAAGAGATTTCACGATTATTTGATATAAGAGACACTGGTGTTTGCTCTGGAGTATTACTTGGAGCCCAATCTATTGATCAACTTGTGAAACAAGAAGTGAGAGATGCCATGACCATCACCAGTGTTAATGCAGGAAAACTTTGGAGGCTTATGGAGAACAGTGCTGGGAAAACAAGAGAAAAAGCTCTCTGTGAAGATCACGTCACATGACTGGATATGAAAACACATGGCTCAACACCATCAGCTTTTATTCTTTTCGTTCTTCAAGAAGAGCTCCGGAGTACAAAATAACTCTTGAAATGGAGACGTCTAAACATCAGTGCACATCATTTTAAAAAATTGGTTAGGGGAAGCAGGATTTGGGGAATTAAAGAGTGAAGAGATCTGAAAACCCTCTCTATATATTGACACATTTTCAAGTGACTACATTTCTTAAAATTAAGTGATTTCACTAACTTTTAACTGCAAATCTTCTCTATGAAACAGTAAATCCTTCAAATAACCTTTTATAACCCTTGTCGTTAAGATTCACCATGTAGTCTTCATAAATACTACTCAGTAAACCCTTAACAGATCATTTTATAGGTAGACCCACCTGTTGTTGTAATTCATCTTCTGTTGGAGGTTTAGTTTCTGGTGTGGGTGTGTGGGTAGGACTGTGACTTCTAATGTCATTTTGTAAACCATAGACAGACTATATTAAAGTAAAAAAGAAATATGTTAGGACAAAATATCATTTATCGTCACAGACTATCTAAAAGGTAATTTTGTGTTATATATTCAGTAAGGTAACTAAAAACTTTGTTACATATTTGATTAAGTTTCTCATTAAAATTCAAAGACACTGCTATCATAAATATCATATGAATATAAAGTAGAAGCACAGTTCTTTGAAAAAATATGTGATTAGATTATTCACTTTGACAGAATAATTGATTATATAGGAAGAACATGGTAAGTCTGATAATAAAATTTGGGGGTGGACTGAGAGTACTAAGTTGGGGAATAACACTATATAGCATTTAATAAATACTGATTTCAAAATAAAATAGGGGTGGATATAAAATAGAATAAAAATTTTATAAACCAAAAGAAAATGAAAGGAATCTGAGTTTTACCAAATGGAATACTGAGGAGAGAGACTATGTTAACAATTCCATTGTCGATTTGGTCTCTGATAGTGTGATCAAAGACACCCCAGAGTGCTCCAAGTTTTCCATCTCAGCATTGGGTTATTTACCTCGCCACACTGGCCTTGCCATTTGGTGCCATTGGGTGCCTTTTGCAATCATCTGTGACTGCAAAGTTTTCACATATCTTTGGAATCCTTGATGCCCCAGTGCTTCTTTAGTATTTTGTCAAAAGGTCAAACCTACTACTTAGGAATACTATTTTTTGAGAAAGACCCACTGCTTAGTACATACAAATAAGTAACTGGAGTCTTATAGGCACACAAAAATTCTTCAACTGAGGGTAAGGCATCTCACATATCAACTCAAGGGAGAAGCCAAATAACTTTTTCTTTCATATCAAAGAATTATGATTTCATTTTATTTTTATTTTAATGTTTATTTATTTTCGAAAGAGAGACCGAATGTGAGTGGGGGGGGGGGGGCGGCAGAGAGACAGGGAGACACAGAATCCAGAGCAGGCTCCAGGCTCTGAGCTGTCAGCACAGAGCCCAACGCCAGACTCGAACCCATGAACCATGAGATCACGACCTGAGCCGAAGTCAGACGCTTAACCGACAGAGCCACCCAGGCGCCCCAAAGAATTATGATTTTAAAATAAAGAATTTAACATAAGCTACTGAGCACTTTTTCTTTGGACAAGAGGATGAAAGATAAGGACATAATAAAACTGTACAAACCCCACAAAATTGAAGTTACCAGATACGTTTGGAAGAAACTCTTGAAGTCAGAAGAGGGTAGATCCAGATGTTTAAATGAGCTAATTTTCAGGCCCACCACCAACCGTACTAGTATCTCTAAATTCTATTGTGCTTTGTTCCTGACCTATTTTCACTCAGACTCTATCCTTTCTTAATGTTAACCTGTTGGCTCTATACATAGACCTTTGGACTTGGTTCTTCCCTTGTAACTCCTCCTTACTTTGTTCTTAGTCTTTCTTCAATAGATATTCACTTGGATTTAACCTACCTGAATTATCCAATTTAGACTACTTTTGGTAAATCTTTCAATCTGCCCTCTCTTGACTGAGCCTCAACCTCTTGGAACTTAATTTCTGTCACTGGGCATCCATTTCAACCCAATGAGTATGGGTTGTATTCACATATGTTGTGAATTAATTATTAACAGGACTACCCTGAGCGGCTTAATTTTTCTCTTTTCTTCTGTTCATTCTTTCAACATTTATTGAACACCTAATGTATGCTGGAGATAATGCCAAGCACCAGGGATGTAGAAATAAACAAAGATAGATATGTTTCCTCCTCTATTGGAACTTACAACCTAGTGGAGGGGAAACATGTTACACAAATAATCACACAAATAAACAGATGATTAAAACTGTGGTAAGTGTTGTGAAAGAAAACAATAAGAAGAGCATAGGGCCTGAGAACCAGGAGACTTAATTTTCACCGAAGAAACAGAAAAGGCCTATGTGAACTACTAATACTCATATCTGAACTTTGAACTGTGAAGTGACAGTTGAGGTTGATTTTTTAAAATTGGGTAAGTAAAAGATCACCAATTATTCAATAATTGTAGAAAATAAATGTAGACATTGTCCAAAATGTCTATTATTTTTCAGGTGTATTACACTAATTTTTATAAAGAAAATAAAAAGACTAAGGTTTAAATGTTACATTCTTGTTTACCTTAGTTTAATTAAAGTAGTTAATAAGAATCTACAGTTCATGTAAAAATGCCTAAACAGTAGGTTTTGGGTTAAGATTAAAAATAATTGAAAACACTGCTGGAAAAAAAAATACTACATTTTATGGTGTCTTGGAAGTAAAATGATGTATAAATTATCTTCTGTCTCTATATTTCTATGATTACTTTAGTATGTATGCACAGTACATAGGTTCATGAAGGTCCATGTAAGAACCACATCACTGGAAGGTGATGCTTAAAGCTGTCTTCTAGCAGCCTCGCTACCAGCTCTGAGGTTACTGTGGAGTTTCCATGTTTTGTCTTACATGCAAGTAAACATCAGGAGTCCTATCTTTCATCAGTCAGAGCGCCTTTCATTTTCTGGGGACCAGTGATAGCTTTTAACTTTGATTCTTGGCTATGGTGAAAACGGCCATGAATAATGAAGTTTTACGTAGAGGGCTTATTTTATGAACAAAGGAGGTAAGGAAATTGATCCGATTTTGGCAGATGAGTTATGAGGATCATCTGAAATGTAAAAGGCTTTGAATATTCTTTAGGAAAAGTTAATATATTAAAATATTGGCCTAGGGTGGGTGGAGTAGAGCTAGCAACAAGTAGGAATGGAGAGAAAGGGACATGAGGTTGTCTGAATTTCTTAATATCTGCAGCTGGGGGAAAAGAACATTAAGTAATTGGGATCCATGTTGAGTTGTTGGCAAAGCTAGTTACTAATCAAGATGCTTTGACTTGATGAACATGTCCATTTATTCAAATACAGGGCTCCTGGACTAGCTTTTTTCATATAGGGTACCATCCACATGAATACTGGGTAAGTTATTCATAAAATGAAACAGATCTGACTTTCTATATAAATCTGTTCATATGTGATTTCCCCTCACGTCTTAGAAGAGAGAGGTCTAAGAAAACTCTCTACTTTTAAAACAGAAACTTTCTTTTAAAACAGAAACTAAAGAGTACAGGAAGTTCTATGCTTGTCTATGCTGAGTGAAATCTCTGGGATTTTTCTAACTGGTGGTAGAGGAGGGGATATTTCTCTTTCTTCTGGAGTGCTCAGGTCAACTAGAGAATGGATTGTGACCACATCTGCTCCCATGTGGAGGAAGCCCTGGCAGAGAGAGGGCAGAGAAAGGAGGGCAGGGTTAGAGAGAACCCTGATGAGTCTCTGGGTCCATCACTCCCAGGGCTAACTCTGCCCCTGCTGATTCCCTAGGCTTTAGAATATTCCCTGCTTTTATCCATTTTGAGCAGAGTGTCTATTGCCTGCAAGTTTATTGTATTTCTTACTTAAAACCCTTTTGTGTCACTCTAAGGCATGAGTAGTTTCTTCTGTTAAGATTAAAATGCCACATTATGCATACAGACATGGAAATGCCAATCTTTTTATGTATAAACAGCTATAGCCACTGCATTAAAAGCAGGAAAACTAGACATTTTATTGTGAATTTGCTAACCGTTCTTCCAGAATGTGCACATTAGCTATTAACTAAAATATGAAGTGCCTCAATGCCTTAATGGAGGTGATAGAAAAAAGAAAAGTAATGAGATGCGAAACAGCTTACTGTTGTTTTGAAATATGGGTTCTGGAGTTATAGGAAGCAATCCAAAGTGTGGGGTCAGTCATGTATGCACAAGTGTTTTTTTGATTTCGCTCAGGTTTTGTGTTGTTCTAGGACCCCTCTTGCTATTGTCATAGAAAGGATCCATCCTGTGATGGTTAATTATGGTGTCAAGTTGTCTGGGCCACAGTGCTCAGACATTTGTTCAAACATTATTCTAGTTGCTTCTTTGAAGATTTATTTTGGGTGAGTTTAAAATTTAAATTAGCAGACTTTGAATAAACTTATTGCTGTCCATAATGTGGGTGGGCCTCATCCAGTCAGCTGAAGGCCTGAAAAGAAAAAATATAGACCTCCTCCAAGCAAGAGGGAATTCTGTCAGCAGATGGCATTTCTTCCCGGGGACTCTAGCCACTGGCCTACCTCATCAGATTCGGGCTTGCCAAGCCTCTACAACTGTGCGAGTCAATTTCTTAAAACAAATCTTTCTCTGTCTCTCTCTCCCCTGCCCACTTTGGGGGAACCCTGAGTAATACACAGGCTGACCTATTACAATTAAAATTTTAGAAGCAGGTTGAAGAAACCCAGGCACACAGTGCCTCTTAAAATTTGCCTAGATTAGGCTGATTTCTTTCTGGCGATGCTATCTTGTCATTCACACAGACTTACAGAAACACATTTTCACCTACTTTTTTTTTTTTTAGTAAAGACAGATTTAAAAACTGCCTAAATACTTACACATATCTCAAGTCAGATATACATCTAAGCCTTCTCTTCACATATTTGATATACATATTTGAAATTCAACAATTAAATATAACATTCCAAACCCTATATTGTTTATGTACATATGATGGATTACTGCTTTAGGGATTTACTGGGTCCCTTATTCTTGTTATATAATCATGAGAAATATCATTGCAGCTGAATGCCAAAGAAATGAACAGCAGCTCTCTCTGCTAGGCTCTCTCTGCTTGCCAGGATGATATACAATTCAGGGGTTCCACTTTCTTACCAGCAGCGGTTTAAGACAGAGGGTGGTCACACAGCTAAGACAGTGAGCAAAGGACGCAGCCCAGTCAGCTGTGGAAGGCAAAGGCAGTCTCCAGAAGTGATAGGCTGGCCTCTGCCATGTGTCTAGGGCTTGCAATCCTGCAGACGTGCCTGCTCCTCAAGGACATAACTGTGAACACTTCAGAGGACGGTGGGCAGTTTGTTGCTTGCCACCTTTTTTTGTTTTGTTTTGTTTTTTTAATAAAATGGTGTGGCAACTGAGAATCCCAAATCATTTAAATTCCGTTGACAACATGTTATGAACTGGATTGCATCCCTTTGAAATTCATGTTGGGGCCCTAACCCCCAATGTCATTCTATGTCGAGATGGAGTCTATAAGGAGGTAATCAAAGTTAAGGGAGGTCACAGGGTAGGACCCTAATCCCATGGAGCTGGTGCCCTTATAAGAGGGACACACACCACGGCTCTCTCTGCCATGTGAGGACAGAGCGAGAAGGCAGCTGTCTATAAGCCAGGAAGAGAGCTCTCACCAAAATCCAACTTGATCTGGGACTTCTAGTCTCCAGAACTTTGAGTAAATAATTCCCATTATGTACGCCACCCAGTTTGCGGCATTTTGTTATGGTAGCTTGAGCAGACTAATATATACCTCTTAACACAATTATGTGGTTATATATGCATAGACATTTGTCTGCTTGTTCAGTGTGTACCCTCTCTTTAGATAATGAGCCATGGGAGCAAGGTCATGTCTGTCCCATTTACCACTGGATATCTAAAAACCAGCACATGCCTAGCGTGGAGACCTGTTAAATCTACTGATTGAATGGGTCATTCTAGTTGCAACAAAATATGAGCTAAAGTAGCAGTGGTCGTAATTCTAAACAAACAAACCAGTATGTGGCTTAGGGTCCTATAGCCTTCTATGTAAAATGATACATGTGAAGATTCTAGCAAATTCAACATGTCTGAATATGACAAGCTAGATATATATATCAAAAGGTGAAAAAAATCAGTATTCTCCAATTATTGAAAACAAGGGCATAAACTTTCATTTTTCTCTGGTAATTTCAGAGTTAGGGAGCTCTGCATTAGGCCCTGTGGTTCTACCATTATTGAATACAGGAAACTAGACCACAACCAAGACAGACAGAGCTCAGTAATTCCACCTCTACAGCATTTCACCTTGGGCCTGGTGTTTTCCCATTGTTAAGTGAAGCACAGCATTGCCAATTAATGCTTTTCAGGCGTTCAAAAGCATGATGCCATGTGCAACACTGCTGAGATAACAATGCCGGATAGTGAGTGCCAAGAATGGGTAATGATGGCTTTCTTATCTTTAAGTCCTATCTACCCATTGTACATTTCTCTTCCGAGTCAGAGCATATCTCAGTTGGTGTCTGTTGGGAAAACTTGACAAAAAGCAAGGTATTATGAAAAGTAATTCTTCAAAATTCAGAAGTAGTGATAGGTGGCTACATGTGCTTTTGGAGAGCTGATTGCAGCTCTGAATGCTATTCCGCAGCACAAAGCCAGTCCCCAGTGCACTCAAGCTGTGCTGTGTGCAGAGAATGGAAGGAAATGCATGAGGCCAGTCACAGGAGAGCAGGGCCAACAAGACTGCTTTGGTCTGGCTTTGCCTCTTTCTCTTGGAGAGCTCCTGGGGGCAACAGCTTTGGGGCACTCCATCTGAGCAGGTTTTGTGGCTGTTTTCCCTTGGCCTCTTTATCCTGACATCAAGGTAAACTGCCTTAAAAGAATGAAAAAGTACTTGGATCATACTGGGGCCTCTGAACATGATATTTCTAGGGATGGAAGAAAGAGACAAGAACTAAGACTACAAAAAAAAAAAAATGTTTAGTGCCTGCTGCAGGGACACACACCCTGGAAAACCCTAATGCTACATAAGGAAACTGCCATAAAAGGGAAGGTCTTGAACTTTTGGAGTGCTTTAATTCAGTGGTGCCGATTGTGGGCTGTGCCCTCAAGCCAGAAATTCTGATATGCATTGTGTTCTTCATGGAATGAACAAAAATGCCTACTATGTGTATGTGCTACTTAAAAAAATATGTAGGTACTATTATTATATATTTTCAAGAGATTATTTACAATGTCACTGAATTCTGGATAGATTTTTTTAGTGGTTATGTATTCTCATGTAACAGATACCAAATGAACATACCACCACTATCTTATGGTTGTGTCACAAAATTCTGGCATTAAAAGGGCAAACTCTGTATGTAGTCCTACATCTTTATCATGTCCCTTTTCCCTCAGAATTTTCTCTAAAAATGCCCTTATCTCAACAGTATCACCTTTTCTAATAATCTCCATCTGTGTTTCTCATCCCCCGGGTTCTGAAAGAGAAGCCTTTCTCTTTGATGACCCTTCTTTCCAATGGAGAAAGGAAGTGTCCTCAGTATCTTTGTCGCCATCTTGCAAGCCCTGCCTGGGTCCTGCACATGCTGGAGAACCGCGATGGTTCTACTTGCTCAGGAGAGATGGACTGACAGAAGACCAGGGCTTGAGCTCCCAGATTTTCTTCTAGCCAAGGAACAAGGAAGAGCCGGGAAGATGCTAGAAGATATTCCAGGAAGCGGGAGAAAGTTTTTTTCATGACTGGTGCGCTCCAAACAGTGCAACCTATTACCGAGATCCGCACAGCAAAGGTGGATTTTACCTTCCGTGTTTTATGTGGGTTTCTCATTCTGGATGACTTCTTTATGTCCACTTCAGTAGTATTTACACATCCAGGCTAGAAATGGAAAAACAGAGAGACAAAGAAATCTTTGGGGGTGAGGTTTTTGATCCATGCGTTTCCACAACCTGAACAAAAGCTGTGACGACACAGGTCCCTGGATATTCGTTCTAAATGGCCACAGCCACCCATCAGCAGAGCCAGTAAAAAAATATTACACTCTCACTCCTTGCACATAAAGGACTTCAGATACCATTCTTGAATAAGTCCCTGAGAAACAGGGACAAGAAATCCATGGGCTCTGCCTTTGAAAGTGGGTGTTGACATCAGTAGTGGCTAATCCAACAGATTCAGAGCAAGGGTGTCCAGAGACCAAGCAGCTGATAGCCCAGCCGGTACCCACATACAGCCCTGCTCAAAGTACTCTCCTATGTGAGGTGACACTGTTATCAAATGGCCGTTTTCTTCCCAAGTTGGAAAACGACAATCAGTTGACTCAGGTCAAATCCCAGATGAATTTCTTTTACAATGATTCATGAAATCAGGGGACTAGGAATATTTGTTTTCCATACACAGAATGGGAGTGTGGGCAGTCTGCTACTGGTTCTCTGACAATCTCAGGAGCATCATTTTGCCAGACTTACTGTTCTGTTGCACAGAAACAGAGAACTGTAAACCTTCTTTGGTATTTGGAGGAGGAGAGGGGTTGAGGGAGGGAGTAAGAAAAGAGAAAGAGGACGGGGCCGAGGAGAAAGAAGAGGGAGAAAAGGAAGGGGAGGAGGGAGAGGGAAGGCAGAGGTGGTGGGAGGAAGATGATGAATCAGGAAAAAGAAGAAAGGAGATTCAAGAATACAGGGGACATTATATCTGGAAAGACCCTTAGATATCACTTCATATTTAGAAGTGATTGGAAGGAAGCATTTTTGTGGATTGCGTTTCTCTAACTTTCAAGTTTTGGTCCCAGATATAGGGATTTCTGGTACTAGTAGGAAGTATCATGTTGTATTACTCTGCAGTTTCTCTGTTTCCCACAGAATGCAAGATCATTAAAACATGAGATAAGTTTGAGAGTGATTCCAGAGAAACTATGAATGTGGCAAAAGACTTTTGCACAGCTGGGATGCTGTGGGAGGGGGAGGAGAAAAAAGGCAGCACTGGTGTGATTCCAGAAATCAGCTGTTCTCCACACTCACTGGCAGGGAAGGGGGTTCACCTTCCGTTTAATAGGACATGTATGCAGCATTTTCCTTAAAGAACCCTCTCCTGATAGCACAGCCATTGGGATAAAATTCCACATAATAGTGTAAGGGAAAAACAGTAAGTAGGGAAGGCCATTTTTCTTGACTTTTTTCTACATAGGTTGCATGTGAAATATATATAACACAGACACACAAATACGCACATGCATGTGCATGTACACACACACACACACACTGCACTAAAAATAAATAAATCACAAATTTGGTTTGCATATCTATATAGAAAGAAATGGTTTAGCACCATGGTCTGCTTGAGAGTAAGGAGGAAAAACACCCACCTGGGTGGATGTAGTTACTAACTGACACTGAGTAACTTACTTTAGCTACCTCACCATACTGATCAATATCTGATATTCTGATATAAGTTTTCTGTGGCTAGTAGCAGGATGAGTATTTTTCAAGAGACCCCAGTGAGTTTGACATGCAGCCAGAATTCACAACCACTGATCTAGATATAACAACGATAACGTTTTGAAAATATTAAAGCAATATTAAAGTGTTTTTATTTCCTATTTGATTTCCATTTCCTTGCAGCCTTCCACCCATAAGGCTCAGTCCATAAGGAAGATGAGGCACTGGATGCTTTATGCTCTATGCGATTCATCAAGAGCCAAGCATGGCAAGACAGATCATAGAGATCTTTTTCTATATGTTAAGAGGTGGGAATAGTAAGGATATGATATAGAAGAAAGGGAAGGCAAGCCCTTTTATGACCTGGAGAAAGAGATAATTTATTAATTATTTTAAAAATATTTATTTCTGCATATAATTGCCAGATCTTGTGATAAATGGTGACATACAAGGACAAAGGAATGATCTTCCAATATAGTAAGCACAACAAATATGTGAATCATCACAATGTGGGAGCACAGGACTGGAGAGAAGTTTGCCCAAGGCATTACGCAACAGAACATTTCATCTATCTATTTTATGTACATCTCTTGGCTCTCACCAACATGGCTGATTATATATATATATATACTATAATATATATAATATATATATATACACACAATATATATATATGTACATGTATATAGTGTTTGAGCAAATTTGATCCCAATAAGACCATGTTGTCTTCAGTTATTTTCATTTCTTTTTTTAATTTTACATAGAGACAGAGAGTGCAGGTGGAGGAGAGGGCCAGAGAGCGAGACAGAGAGAACCCCAAGTGTGGTGCCCGATGTGGGGCTCAATTCCATGACTCTGGGATCATGACCTGAGCCAAAATCAGGAGCTGGACGCTTAAATGACTGAGCCACCCAGGTGTCCATGTTTGGTTACTTTAAAAAGTCAGTCCTCTTTTTAAGGCATATATAACATGTACCACTAGCTGGCACCAGATCCACACGAAATGTTATGCCTAAATTGGTTTTCTGTACTACTAAACATTGCTTCCCAATAAGATACAAATAACATTACCGTCACCAAGTAAGCACTCAATAAAAATGTTCCAATATTCACTACTGGCCAGATAGAGTATTAAGTTCATAGTATTGTTCAATTTAAGGAATAGTGAAGCAATATTTACACTGCCCTAGAAAAGAACCGGAAATTATTTCTAGTGATTCAAAGGTGAATTTATTTTCAAAAGAATTAAGCTGTTATGTGACATTACTGTAACACTATTTATTAAAAAGTACAATTGAATTCCTTGAAATCCATTCCTGAAGGAGCAAATATCATATTATTGAGAAATATTACTGCCATAGTGTTCATGCAAGTGTCTTAATGAGTTGCAAAACAGAGATGATATTTTGGTTTCATTATTGATATTTTACTTAAAATAATCTGAACACCATTCAGTTCCGGTCATGGCAAAATGCCATTATTGTAGCAGAAGGCACACTGTGCTCAGGATAACTTGGGAAGCTGAAGGGCTCTTCAGTGAAGATCAGCACAAAAAGACAGTAATGGAGAACCACTCTCTTTAATTCGGTCCCAGTAGCTGAAGTGAAATTGGTTAAAACAATGTCCTAAATGACAAGTGAATGGAGATTTAAGAATGAAGTGGCAAACAGAACTGATAATATCCATATTCCTGGAAATTAAAGAAAAACAACAACTATGATTCTGGGATAAATAAGATTTTTTTTTTAATTGAAATCATGTTTGATTCTTTTGCATGAAAATCAAGGTTTTGAATGTTGAAATATTTTAAATAATTATTGGTTCAAATGCAATTAAATTAGTGAAAAATATTTGCTTTTTTGTAAGGGTACAAGTTTTAAAAGTTCAATTTGCAATGTATTGGACCTCAATGAAAATGATTCCCTCATTATCCTTATATAAAGTGTTTATAGATTTTAGAGTGATTAATCTCAGGATACTTTTTAAAACATTCAATTGAAGCTTTTGTTTCTGTTCTTGGGTCCACAGGGCTTACTAAATGCTATACACAAAGGAAGTTGTTTAAGGCGACTAACTACTCTGAAATTCCTTTCATTCACCCTCCTCTATAATATTTACTCATCTGATTACTACTCAGTCCTATTTGCTGGACACAGATTCTGGATTATGTAATCCTGTTTCAGTGTAGGCTGTGAACAAATTCTGAGAGTCAACAGACAGAAGGAAGTCTGCTGCAGCAGAGGGGAGCAGCTTGGAGCTGTGGAAAGTGGTCAGGTCAGGTAGAAATTGTAGCCCATGGTAAGGACTTTGATTTAAGTCTAAACATAAGGGGAAGTCATAAGGGAAGTGACTTGATAAGTTTATATTTTTAAAAACTCAATCTCTGTGGGGCATCTGGGTGTCTCAGTCGGTTGGGCATCTGACTTCAGCTCAGGTCATGATCTCACAGTTCGTGAGTTGGAGCCCTGCGTCAGGCTCTGTGCTGACAGCTCAGAGCCCAGAGTCTGCTTTGGATTCTGCGTCTGCCTCTCTCTCTGACCCTCTCCAGCTCACTCTCTGTCTCTCTCTCAAAAATAAATAAACTTAAAAAAAAAAAAACAACCATCAATCTCTGAGCCTGGAGCCTGCTTCAGAGTCTGTCTCCCTCTCTCTCTGTCCCTCCCCTGCTCGTACTCTGTCTCTCTCTGCCTCTCAAGTATAAATAAATGTAAATAAAAATATATATTAAAAAACTCCACTGTGCCTTTCACAAAAAAGTTAACTCAAGATGGATCATAAACCTCAATGTGAAATGCTAAACTATAACCTTCCCAGAAGATAGAAATCTAGAAGAGAAGTCCAGATGAGAAAATCTAGGTGACCCTGAGTTTGGTGATGACTTTTTAGATATGACACTAAAAGCACAATACATTAGAGAAATCAGTGATACATTGGACTTCATTAAAATTAAAAACTTATGCTCTGTGAAAGACAAGCCAGACTGGGGGCAGGGGGGAACACTTGCAAATGGTACATCTGATGAAGGACTGTTATCCCAAATATACAAAGAACTCTTAAAACTCAACAATAAGAAAATGAACAACCCAATTTAAAAATGGGTAAAAGGACTGAACAGACACCTCACCAAAGAAGATATACAGACGACAAATGAGTGTAAGAAAAGATGTTGTACGTAATGTGTCATCAGAGAATTGCAAATTAAAACAACAATGAAATACCACTACACACTTATTGGAATAGCCCGGACCCGGAGCCCTGACAAAATCAAATATTACAGGGCATGTGAAGCAACAAGAACTCTCATTCCTTGCTGGTGGGAATGCAAAATGGTACAGCCCAGTAGTGAAAGCCTTGACAGGTTTTTGCTTCTGTTTTGGTTTTTTATCTTTTTGTAATTCAAGTGCTTGGTTTAGGCTTTGATGATTGAGCAACCATTTCAAAGAGGAACCCACTTCAAAGATAAAGAGGCAGTTTGCTTCCAACACTGAGACTCCTTTGTTTTAGAGATCTTGGTTGGTTTCAATAACTGATCATCTTAGTTACTTGTTTTTATTTTATTTTTGTTCTTTCTCTTCCAGTGCTTTAATGTCCACTCTTATGTTTTAAATTCACCAGTAAAAAGTGAGCCCATGAAACCCTAGGCCCCCAACCTCAAACCCAATAAAAAGCCCCCCAACCTCAAACCCCAAAAAATGAGAGAAGCCCATGCGCTCTCTCTCCTCCCCTCAACTTTATTATGTGGCCCCAGATGTGCTATGTAATTACTTCATTCTGTAAGTTGTAAAGCATTATTTTTTTCAAAGTTTCCTGATAGTTTTTGTGGAAGGGCAACTTGCAGTCGTCATAAGAACCATAGCATCGATCCAGCCACAACACTGGTTATTGATAGGCTGAGACCAACACAAAACAAGCCACTCTGGAAGACAGTTTGGCAGTTTCTTACAAAACTAAACATACTTTCACCATCTGATCCAGCAATTGTGTTCCTTAGTATTTATCCCAAAGAGTTGAAAAATTACATCCCCACAAAAACCTGCACATGGATATTTATTGCAAGTTTAGGCATAACTGCCAAAACATGACGTCCTTCAGTAGGTGAATGGATAAATAAACTATGGTATGGAACACCATGGATTATTACTTAGGGTTAAAAAGAAATAAGCAATTAAGCCATGAAAAGACATGGGGGGCCTTAAAAACATACTATGAAGTGAAAGAAGTCAGTCTGAAAAGGCTACACTGTATGATTCCAACTATATGGCATTCTGGAAAAGGCAACACTATGGAAACAATAAAAAGATCAGTGGTTTTCAGGCGTTAGGGAGAGGGTAGTGAAGTTATTCAGTATGCTCCTGTAATGGTAGATACATGTCATTATACATTTGTTTAAAGCCATAGAATGCACAACACAAAGAGTGAACCCCAATGTAAATTATGGACTCTGAGTGACAGTGATGTGTCTGTGAAGGCTCTCTGATGGCAACAAAGGTACCACTCTGGTGAGGGATGCATTTTGAAGTTAGAATCAACACAACTTGATGATGGATTGGATTAAGGAGCACAGTGAGGAAAAAAGAGTCAACAATGACTCCTAGTTATTGGCGACTGGGTGAGGTGGTACTATTTATTGAGATGAGGAAGGCTGGGAAAGAAACAAATGTAAACAAAGAGAGAAGTCGGGGATGGCTCCTGGATTTCATTTACACACAATTTTCGTATTTGTACTGAATTCTCCAACTAGCATACAGCTCTTTATGCAGTCATTGTCAAGATTCATGACTCAGAACATGTCCACATTAATGCTTATACAGTAATCTGCCCCTGGCCGGCCACATCCTTTTGTGTCTTTGACCTTTTGCATCACCACTGGCAATAGGAGCAT
Organism: Cryptoprocta ferox; assembly: GCA_028646485.1. Taxonomy (NCBI): domain Eukaryota; kingdom Metazoa; phylum Chordata; class Mammalia; order Carnivora; family Eupleridae; genus Cryptoprocta; species Cryptoprocta ferox. The sequence continues at coordinate 743,796 of CM053562.1, forward strand.
ATCACTGAAAGTTCAAAACCAACATCTGATTGCCAGCTGTGGAGAGTCTGGTGGAGTGCCATCCCATTACTCAGAGCCTGTATTACATTTCTCTAAATTCTTCTCCAGTGCACCCTACCACACACTCCTAATCTCCTCTGGCTGAAATCAGACCATTTCTACATAATAGCTAGTAACTGTCTGTTCATCCTTCCATGATAGTCCCTTTTATGGGACTAGTAGCTGCCATGCAGGCAAGTACAGCCAGACTGTCAGTTTTCAACCAGCGACCAAGAGGACCCTAATGAGCAAGTTTGCTATGGCTCCTTTGTGATCACTGGCATTGCTCGTGTTTCATGTCCAGCTTTTAGATATTTAACATATTTGCAGCTAGAATTTCTTTGGAATAAAAAAAAAATCACTGGGTAGAGGCTGAGTTGTCATACTTACCTTGAATAAAATATGAGCTCCTTCAGGAAGTGACAAAAGCCTGAGGCAGGTACGCATGAACCCTTTTTTTCTGTTATACTTGAGTCTGCCATTCATACAAGTGATTGTTCTCCCTCCCTTTCTATGATTTTTTCCTTTACAAAGTCCTGGTTGCAATTTGAGGACATGGAAAGATTTTCAGTTGGGGAATAAAAAAGACCCCTCTTAGATTGAACACACACACTCCAACTTACTGTGCACTGGGAAGTCCTGGGTTGGCATCAAGGGCATTTTCATAACCTTCAGTGTACTCACACTTGAGTTGGCATTATGTTGCTGTCCTTCTGGGATCTCATTCATGGGAGGGTGAGTAGCAACCTGATTTTGGGATTCCTTGTGTATAAGCTTAATATCAAATGCCTTAAGTTTTTTCTTTTTTACTTTAACTCTTAAGGTGTTTATTGAATGTAGGCATGAAGAAAAGAAACCTAAACTACTAAACTAGCTCTCTGATGGCAATGGAAATTTCCCAGCATAAAAATTAAGAGCCAAAAAGTAGGAAAATGGATCACTTAACTGAATTGGTGAAAACAATATTGTAGCTAATACTATTATTGGTACTGATGATTTAATGGTGTGCTGTAACCAGTGAAGAGAACCAAATAAAATTCCTAATAGTATAAATAACTCACAAAAAATAACTAAAATTCCTAAATAGTATAAATAAGTAACTTCAGAAGGCTTACAGTAACTGTTATAACAAATAACAATGGGACAACTAGAAAATAACAACTTCATGAAAATCAGTGGATATTGGAATTGGCCTTGAATTCAATAGCCTTAAATTACAAAGGATATGAGAGGCTCTTAAATCAAATGTTCCCAAATGGAAAAGAGGCATACTTCCCTCTCCAGGCCAGACACACAGAGAAAAGCTGTCTTTAACACACAACTCAGCTCATTAAGACCTCTATAAAGAAGATGAATTTCAAAGACACACTCTGTTTCATTAAACTTGATTTCCAAGAGTAGGAAAAGATAAGTATTTTATTTATCTAGTGGTGTCAGAAAAGAGAGATTCACATAAAGTTATTTTCCAGATTAAATATTTATCACTAAGAGCCCAAACTCAATTTTATTTTCACCACTAGAGAAAAAGATCTAAAACAATTCCCACACATCCCTACATTCTTACACAATTCTATCCAGAGCAATGCAATCTTTTCTTGTTGATTCAAGGTCATTAATGAGAACTACACTTATTGTGCCATCCTTAAGGCAGCAATGGATGGCCCTAACTCTTAATGTTTTTTGAGGTTTTATGACATTTTATGTCATTTTTTGAATGCCTCTGCCTTCTGCCTGTCAGTTGTCAATTTTGCTGCTCCCAGCATCCTTCCTCCCAGCACCAACCCATCATCCTCTAATCTGTTACTTGGGTTCTGACAGGGGTCAGGAAAGCAGACAAATGCTTCTTGAACATAGTGTCTCACATTTTAGCAAATGAGCCAACCAAAGCTCCTGAGTTAGAGTGTGGGTGTTTTAACAATTTCTTTGGCTAAAATTTTTGGAGTTTATTCTTGGCTATGTTTTGGGTGGAATTAGGTTTTTGGATATGTGAGAAAGGAAGTGTAAGAGTTGTGGCAAAGGGAATGTAGACAAGTTCTCATGGTATCTTTCAGAAAACTTACCAGGACATAAATATTATACAAGCTAATTAAGTGGGTCAGAGTACACGACGTGAAAACTTTTTCTGGAGTTCTGAGATAGGGGGATGGCAAACAGAAGGGGAGCTGGCAATTCATTCTGTGCTCAGATTTGGTAGGAGAAGTTAAGTGCAATGAGCCACTGGGCAGTGCCCTACAGGAATGTCTGCCCCAAATCCTGGAAGTGAACAATCATGCCTCCTGCTCTATCAGCCACTTGTGGAAGAAGCCTTCCAAACGCAGTATTGGATTTAGGTCAGTTGCTCAGAAAGGGCACTGACCGGCCCAGAGTTCCTCTTAGTCTCCCCCAATCCATTCCTCATTGCCTTTGCAGCAAAGGCCATCAACATCCACCATGGTGTACATGCCATGATCTGGGAGTCGTCAGCCACAGCTTGCTTTCCCTTCATTTCCACATTTCATTCAACAGCAAGTCTTGTGCACTTTACCTCCAAACACATCCTGAATTTATCTGCTTCCCTCATGCCACCATCCTGGTCCAAGTTGCCATTATCTCACACTTGAACTATCTCAGCAGACTTCTGATTTGTCTTCATCAATCCTTTCTTGCATTTTCCACTCTACACCCAAGTCATTCTCTGCCCTGCTGCAGGACTGATCTTTCAATAGTATAGCCATGTCACCACTCTCCTCTTTAAGCCTCTTCTTATCACATTTAGGACAGAAGGCAAACCCTTTGACATGTTCTACATGTTCTACAATGTGCTACATAAATAGCCTCTGTCTACCTTTCCAACCCTGCTTGGTATTTCTTTGCCTCTGCTCACTTCAGTCCAACCTCATTCACCTTCCTTCTATTCCTTACATGTGTCAGGTTCTTCCCTTTGGACTGGCTGCTACTTCTTTCCACAAGTATTGTGTAGCTAGCCCCTTGCCATTCTGGATCTGACAGAGGCCTTCCAATCATATCACCTTGTTTTAATTTATAGCACTTTAAATGTCTTTACCTTTAATGTTCTTATATATTATCTTTGTTTGTTTGTTCTTTCTCTACCAAAAGGTAAGCTCCTCAAATATAGGGGCTTTGCCTGTCATGTTTAATGTCATCACCAGAGACTGAGTTTTTCTGTGACCTAGTAGGAATTTAATGAATATTTAATGAGTAAATCAATGAATGAATGAGAGAAATCATAGATGTTACATAATAGTTATTTCTGAACACTATTCATGTTAAAAAGATGAAATGAGTTTTAGTTACTGTGTTTTGGAATATGTGTGTGTATGCTCAAGAATGTTGGTACCTATAACTTAAACCCCAGACCAATTGTCATCAACTATCATTATTATCTTACATTATGAGCAGGAAACATATTGTCTAATTCTTCAGTTAAGCTTCAAGGAAACATTTCTGGTTCAAGAAAATTTAGCTCAAATATTTTTTCTCTTGAAATATAAGTAGCCCATTGGTTGATAAGTACATATGGTTAATAGTATACTGCTTCCAGATTTTATGGAGATTGAGTACTTTAAAAGCAGGAGGACACTGGGAACTTATAAAAGTTCAGTTTTAGAGAAGGCAATATGAGCAAACTCCTCTGCCCCTACGTTTATAATTTTGATTCAAACTGTCTCCATTTTGACCTACAACCTTCAAGGGCAAATAAAACCTGTGTCTCTGTGCATTTTCCCACCTGGATGTTTAAGGCACAGTGGAGTTAAGGTAAAACAACTAATCTACAGGACATAATAGCACATCTCATGAATCAGTTTTTGGTTTTCAAATGCATGTGGGTTTTTAACAATATAATGTCATCCAATCCATGAATATGGGATGTCTTTCCATTTGTTTGTGTCTTGTTTAATTTTTTATCAGTTTTTGTAGTTTTCAATATACAAGTCTTTCACCTCATTATTTAAGTTTATTCCTAAGTATTTTGTTCTTTGTATGTGTCCTGTTGTAAATGGGATTATTTCCCTAATTTTCTTTATAGATAGTTTGTTGTTAAATATTGGAACCCTTACACACTATTGTTGGGAATGCAAAATGGTGCTGCCATTATGGAAAACAGTATGGACATTTCTCTAAAATTAAAAATACAATTACCAAAAGGCCCAGCAATCCAACTTCTGAGTATTTGTTTAAAACAACTGAAATCAGAATCTTGAAGAGATATTAGCACTCTCATGTTAACTGCAGTACTTCTCACAATGGTCAAGGTGTGGGAAACAACCTAAATGTCCCTTGACAAAGGAAGGATAAATAAACTGTGGTGAATACATACAATAGAATACTATTCAGCCTTAACAAGAAAGAAAGAAAGAAAGAAAGAAAGAAAGAAAGAAAGAAAGAAAGAAAGAAAGGAAGGAAGGAAGGAAGGAAGGAAGGAAGGAAGAGAGAAACCCCCACAATATGTAAGAACATGGATGAACTTTGAGGTCATTGTGCTAAGTTAAATAAGCTGACAATCTAGAAGAAATGGATAAATTCCTAGAAACATACAATCTTTCAAACCTGAACCAGGAAGAAGTAGGAAATCTGAATAGACTGATTATAAGTAATGAAACTAAAAACTATGAAAAAATAATAGACCAGGACCAGATGGATCCACAAGTGGATTCTACCACACATTTAAATAAGAAATAGTACCTATTTTCCTCAAACTATTCCAAAAAATAGAAAAGAAAGGAAAACTTTCAAATATATTCTATGAGGCCAGCATTTTCCTGATACCAAAACCACGCAAAGACATCAGACACAAAAAAATCTATAGACCAATAACCCTGATGAACATAGACGCAAAAATCCTCAACAAAATTTTAGCAACTACATACAACAATATATTAAAAAAATCAGTCATCACAAAAATGTGGAATTTATTCCACGGATGCTAGGATGGTTCAATATTCACAAAAATCAATCAACATCACATACCATGTCAAGAAAACAAAGGAAAAAATCATGATAATTTTAATAGATGCAGAAAAAAGCATTTAACATGATTCAACATCAATTCACGATAAAAACTTTCAACCAAATGGGGTTAGAGGGAGCACACCTCAACATATAATAAAGACCATATATGATAAACTCACAGCTAACATCATCCTTAATGGGGAAAAACTGACAGCCTTTCCCTCTAAGGACAAAAACAAGACAAGGATGCCCATTCTTGCCACTTTTATTCAACATAGTACTGGAAGTCCTAGCCACAGCAATCAGACAAAAGAGATAAGAAGCAGCCATATTGGTAAAAAAGAAGCTAAACTGTCAGTATTTGCAAATGACATGATGCTATACATAGAAAATCCTGAAGATTCCACCATAAACTACTAGAAATAACAAATGAATTTAGTAAAGTGGCAGGATACAAAATTAGAAATTGGTACCATTTCTAAACACTAACAATGAAGTCAAGAAAGGTACATTTATTTTTTTCTAAAAATTTTTTAATGTTTATTTATTTTTGAGAAGCAGAGAGAGACAGAGCACAAGTAAGGGAGGGGCAGAGAGAGAGGGAGACACAGAATCAGAAGCAGGGTCCAGGCTCTGAGCTGTCAGCACAGAGCCCCAGGCGGGGCTCGAACCCACGGACAGCGAGATCATGACCTGAGCTGAAGTCAGACGCTCAACCGACTGAGCCACCCAGGCGCTCCAAGAAAGATAAATTTAAAAAACAACAATTGAAGCAAAAAGATTAAAATACCTACAAATAAACTTAACCAAACTGGTGAAAAGACCTATACTCTGAAAACTATATAACACTGACAAAAGAAATTAAAGATGACACAAATGGAAAGATATTCCATGCTCGTGGACTGGAAGAATTAATATTGTCAAAACATCTATGTTACCCAAAGGAATCTACAGATTCAATTCAATCCCTATCAAAAGCACTTAAAAAAAAAAAAAAACTAGAACACATGATCCTAAAATTTGCATGGAGCCACAGATATTTCAAATAGTCAAAGCAGTCCTGAGAAAGAAGAACAAAAAAGTATCACAGTTCCAGATTTCAAGATATACTACAAAGTTGTAGTAATCAAAAGAGTATGGTCCTGGCACAAAAATTAACGCATAGATCAGGGCGCCAGGGTGGCTCAGTCGGTTAAGCATCTGACTTCAGCTCAGGTCATGATCCCGTGGTTTGTGAGTTCTAGCCCCAAGTTGGGCTCTGTGCTGACAGCTTGGAGCCTGGAGCCTGCTTTGGATTCTGTGTCTCCCTCTCTCTCTGCCCCTCCCCCACTCGTGTTCTGTCTCTCTTCTCTCAAAAATAAATTAAAAAAAATTAACACATAGATTAATGGAACAGAATAGAGACCCCAGAAATAAACCTACATTTATAAGGTCAGTTAATCTTTGATAAAGGGGGCAAGAATATACAATGGGAAAGAAGTCTCTTCCATTAATGGTGCTGGGAAAACTGGACATGTAAACATGTAAAAACATGTAAAAGAATGAAACTGGACTACTTTCTTACACCATAAACAAAAATAAATGAAAAATGGATTAAATAGGTAAACATTAGACCTGAAACCATAAAAATCCTAGAAGAGAGCACAGGCAGTAATTTCTCTGTCATCAGCCATAGCAATATTTTTCTACATACATGTAAGGCAAAGGAAATAATAGCAAAAATAAACTACTGGGACTACATCAAAATAAAAAAGTTTTTGCACAGTAAAGGAAACCATCAAAAAACAAAAAGTTACCCTAGTGAATGGGAGAAGATATTTGCAAATGATATATTCCATAAGGGGTTAATATCCAATATGTATATAGAACTCTTACAATTCAACACCAAGGAAGCAAATAATCCTATTTAAAAAAATGGGCAAAGACCCTGAATAGACATTTTTCCAAAGAAGACATACAGAGATGGCCAACAGACACATGAAAAGTTGGTCAACCTTACTAATCCTCTAGGAAATGCAAATCAAAACCATAATGAAATATTACCTCACATCTGTTAGAACCGCTAGAATCACAAAGATGAGCAACAAGTGTTGGTGAGGATGTGGAGAAAAAGTAACCCTCTTGCACTGTTGGTGGGAATGCAAACTGGTGCACCCACTGAGGAAAACAGTATAAAGTTTCCTCAAAAAGTTAAAAATAGAACTAACCTATGATCCAGCAATCACTACTAGGTATTTATGCAAAGAATACACAAACATTATTCAAAGGGATATATGTGCCATGTTTACTGCAGCATTACTTACAACACCTAAGACATGGAAACAATATAAGTGTCCATCAGTACACAAATAGATAAGAAAGATATGGTAAATAAACACAATGGAATATTATACAGCCATAAAAACGACGAGATCTTGCCATTTGTGACCACATGCATGGACCTAGAGGGTATGATGCTATGTGAAATAAGTCAGATTGATAAAGAGAAACACCATATGATTCCACTTATGGAAAAATGAAATAAATAAACAAAAAGCAGGATCAGAACTATAAATGCAGAGAACAAACTGATGGTTACCAGAGGGAAGGAGAGTGGGTTGGGAAAAATGGGTAAACGGGAGAGGACGATACAGCCCTCCAGGTATGGAATGATCAAGCCATGGGAATAAAAGACACAGCACAAGGAATACAGTGGATGATATTGTAAGAGCCATGTAATGGGACAGACGGCAGCTACACTGTGGTGAACATAGCATCGTGTATAAACTGTCAAACTACTAAGTTGTACACCTGAAACTAATGTCAACTATATTTAAAAATTTAATAAATAAGTAGATAAATAAATAAGCCAGTTACAGAAAGACAAATACTACATGATTGCACTTTTATGAGGTATATAAAGTAGTAAAATTCACAGAATCAAAAAGTGGAATGATAGTTTCCAGGAGCTGGGGTGAAGGGGATCTAGGGATTTGCTAACTAGCAGGCAAGTCATTTGAGTTAAGGAAAATGAATAAGCTGTAGAGATCTGATCTCATGTTAAGTATTCTTACCACAATAAAAAATTAAAACAAAATGTTTTATGACATAGAATAAAAGAGCTTAATTTCTAAAGGACTCATTCAGTTATCACTATTCTTCCTTGCTCTGTATTATGGAATTAAAGATTAAAACCCCCTATGAAAAAAATCTGGATTCAAGATGTAAAACAATACAAATAATACAGATAATAAGAACAGCTCTTACATCATAGAGTACTTTGTCATTTTCTAGCCATTATCATTTGAGTTTTGTAAAACATTTTATAAACTACACAGGTTCAGTCATTCTGAACCTAATTTTTACTGAAACATAACATCAAAGACTTGCACATTAGAAGAAGGCATCAATTTTATCTGGTAAACCTAGCACCCAACTCAAGATTTCTTCTGACAACTTCGGTGACAGAAGTCATTCAACCTTAGCTGTTACAATGAGGACTACACTTTCCCCTAAAATAACCCCATCCATGTACATTCTTTAGAATGTAGGAAATCTTTTAATAAGTCACTTATGTAAAGGGTTATACTATCTTTTAAAATGTTACTATCACATGAAAAAAAAAAGAGAGAAACAACATGACTACAGATAGTTAACTCCTGGAAGAGTTAAGTGGCCCCTGGGACCCTGAGTGTCTCCTGCACAGGGGAGGTGACAGTACGGTGGCAACCCATTGTTGTACAAAATGACATGCGTAAGGGGTTAGCATATTCCTGACACGCAAAGTACATGGAGCACATGTTAGCTGCTATTATTCCTGGAAGTGAAGTTTCACAAACATAATAATCACATAGCAGGCAACTGGGCCTTTCAGACAGTGAGGATTTGAGGAAGTTACTGAATGGAAGCAGAGACTAAAATGAACAAACTTTAGCAACTTAAGACCAGATACCATATTTAATAAATAAACGAGTAAGTCCCTTTTGGGTACTAATTATAAGGTATTGTGGAGGCAAGAGTGCAGAGAGCCATGTTCAGTTCAAAATCCTTCAGCTTCATCAAGTCAGGCACCAGACTGACACATTTGAGTTTCATTTCCTCAATGGCTGTTCTAACTTTTCACTTCTCAGAGGGCTTACGTCTAACATTTGAAAATATGCAATGACAAATGTCTTTATGTTGGAGTTCATTATATGAAATTTAATTTGTTTTGAAAAATCCAGATGTTCCTTGTGAGAAGATACATAAAATTGTTGAGAGGGAAATAGCAGAGCTGAGGATAAATTTTCTAGAGATTACTGGGTTTGAAAGAGAATTTATTTTTGTTCTCATTTAGATTGTTTTTAATTTTAATTTAATTATGTTTCTCAGAAAAGGAAAGCTCACTTGAAGCTGACACCTGACATTGGATTAAAAGAACACAGCCTTCCTCCTTCCTTCCTTCTCTTTCTCTTTCTCTTTCTGTTCCTTCCTTCCTTCCTTCCTTCCTTCCTTCCTTCCTTCCTTCCTTCCTTCCTTCTTTCAATACAATTTGGGGAAACTGTATCTGAGGAAAATCAAATGACCAGAAAAAACAGAGCCCCAAAAAACCACTGTTCCTTATGGAATCAGAATTCAAGCTGGCCTTGTCAGATTGGCAGATTGATCCCATTTTTGCTTGCTCAGCTATCCCTTTATAGACTATGTGTACGTGTGTGTGTGTGTGTGTGTGTGTGTGTGTGCGCATGCACACATGTTCTTAACTTTTAAATTTCGTTTTATTTCAAATCTATGGGAAAAATTGCAAGGAATTTCAAAGGACCCCACAGACTCCCAGATTCTCCAAATATTTTTATTCTCCTTCTCTGCCTATGGTAAAAGATTAGCTACTGTCCCCTTCTGGTGGCAAATAGGGTTTTACCTCAGCTATTGTAGGAATGGTTTTCTTTTCTTCCCAGCACTTGCCCATAACCCCAGCAGATGCAAGATCAATACTGTCCTCTCGTCGCTTCCCTGAGATGCTGGCTGTTGGCCCCAAGGCCTTGCTCCCAGGACCTCCCCAACCACATTCACACGCTCACCATTTTAGAAGGAACAGGACAGAAATCTGAGCACATTTTGAAAAGCTGCCAACCCACAGGCTATAGAAACACCAAGTTAATAAGGGGGAAAACAGTTTTTATTCTCACTCTTCCCATGGCTCACATAAATAGCATCAGATATTACATAATAATAGGACACTGTATCTCCAAATCTATTCCAGGATAGAAAGAAAAGAGAAAGGATAAAAGATGTAACCAGGGAGCAAAAAAGAACAGTTTCACTCACAGAGGCTCATGATAGTTACATTGTCAAAATATTTTTTAATCCAAAGGAACAGATCAGAATAATAGAAACGTTGTTCTTTTTTTCATATTACAAAAGATTTAAATTTGGGTTAACCTATTTTGGATTTTCTAAAACAGTTAAAGGAATCAGAAGCTGGATCGTGGACCACTGGTAGGCCTACTTGAGCACTGAGGACAGAAAATTGCAGCATTTCTATTGACTTCAGCATAGTTTGTTTCTCATGGACACCCCAAAACTGACAATGCCAAATGTTACAACAGGAATATCACTGAGACTTTTCAACGATATTAGGGAATATATTAAAGTTCCGCTACTAAGCTCCAAATGAACACACAGAATTATGTACATAAATTGTACATATAGTACAGAAGCAAAAACCACTCCCTGACACATTCACAATCTATAGACTACAGTACCTGCCGGTTCAAGCCCAGAACTAGCCCTGGGGGTTTCTGGGGTTGACACCGGTCCCACTTACACAGCACGTTCCAAACTGTGGCTCTTTCCAGCAGCCTAACATGGCTTCTAATACTTAGCGCCTTCTCAGAGATGTTGTGATAACAGACATATCTGCCATTTGCCTGCCTCAGAGATCAAAGAAATATGCAAGGCACAATAAAAAAGAATGAAATCTTGCCATTTGCAACAGCGTGGATGGAGCTAGAGAACATTACACTAAGTGAAATAAGTCAGAGAAAGATAACTGCCATATGATCTCACTCATATGTGGAATTTGAGAAACAAAACAAGTGAGCAAAGGGAAAAAAGGAAAGAAGGGAGGCAAACCAAGAAACAGACTCTTAACTACAGAGAACAAAATGATGGGTACCAGAGGGGGAGGATGGGGGATGGGTTAAGCAGGAGGGCACTTGCAAGGCACAGCAGACCACGTAACACATGAAAAGTTCAATTAATAATTTCACTTAATTTTGCTACTATAAAATAAAAAAAAACTAGGTGAAGTGCACAAAGCTGGCCCTGGTACAGTAGAATAGCCTGATGTGTATTATGAATTTACAAAAAGAACGACTGAATACTATTTAAATAAGATTGCATAGGGTTTTGGAACCAATGCCAGGCTTTTAGTCCAAGTAAGGACTTGAGTCTAAGCCCTATGATGGTTAATAAAACTCAATTCCTCAGAGTCCTGCTTGTAAAGTAAGGGCAATAATTACCCACCCTACAAAATCTCTGTAACAAATGAGTGACATAATGAACGTAAAAAGCTTTTGTATAAAGGTATTAATCAATGTTCTTACTGTTATTAACATAAATCTACAAGTACTATTGTTCCCTTACATTTTGTAGAGAGGAATCCGTATGGCAAGTATTTCACACGTGTTTCAGCTGAATAATATACAGCTGAACACAGGCACAGCTTGAAGGGCTAAGTATCTGGAGCTCACAGACGATGCCAGAAATTGATGAGCTTCGTGATAGATGACAAAGTTCTGTTGACTCAGACCTGGTCACTGACCCCCTGGTTCGTTCAAATATCAGAGCCCTGTGACAGAAAAACCCGTGTACTTTTTAAACCTGTGTCCTGCATCAGTGTGCTGAGTGTCATCCAAAAGCATGTATGCAGGTAAGAGGGAGAGCAGGTATTATTAATTCACTCATAAATTCAAACTGTAACCAGCGAACATCCACCATGTGCCTGGCACTGGGCTGGATATATGCAGGAGGAAGCTAACTGTAGGGGTGAGGACCGCCTTTTTATAAGGGATGGGTGCTCCTGCATGCCTGCCATCTCATTTCCAGTAATAAAAATCATTTGTATAAGGTGCTGTCACATTCCTCCTTATAATTTTGTTTTGCTCAGTATTGTGAGAGAAATTATTAGCTCTATTTTAAAACGTGAAAATTGGGGCACCTGGGTGACTCAGTCAGTTAAGTCTCTGACTCTTGGTTTTGCCTCAGGTCATGACCTCATGGTTTGTGAGATACAGCCCCGCGTCGGGCTCTGTGCTGACAGCGCAGAGCCTGCTTGGGATTCTCCCTCTCCCTCTCTCTCTGGCTCTCCCCTGTTCATGTTCTCTCTCAAAACAAATAAATTTTTAAAAATGTGAAAATTAAAGTTGAAAAAATGTCAATAATTTGCCTAAAGATTAACACAGATAGCAAGAGGCATTCTTTCATTTAGGAATTCTACCTTCATGTTCCTTCTCTTGGGATTTGGCAAGGCAATCATCTGACACAACTGTGAAACATGTATACAGTCTGCTCTCTCCACTCACCTAGAGCCCTGTGTCTCCACTTCCTGCTTAGAGGTTCCTGGAGACAGTGCCCTTGGCACTGGCATGGATCACCCCTAGCAATGACAGGGATTTCATTTATGGTAGGGCCTGACCTAGTTTCCTCTTTTCTACACAGTTTTGTTTTCAAATTCTTTCCACTGACCAAATCCCACTGTGGGAGTCACCCTCCAAGATGGCAGGTGATGCTCCCTAGCAATCTCCTCCTGGTATTCACACTCCTGCACAGTCCTCACACTGTACTGCCATTGGTCTGTGTGACTAACAGATTATGGCAGAGATCATGGTGTGATACTTCTGAAATCTGGCTATAAAGGAGTACTTGGGGGCCCTCTTTCTATCTTGGGGTATCATGTGGAAGCTGTGTCTTGAGTACCTTTATGTAGAGGTCTTTGTGGTCAGGAACTGGAGCCTCCTCCCAACCACAGTATGAATGAAGTGGATTCTCCCAACTCCTTCAGATGACTGCAGTCCTCGTCAACAGCCTGACTACACCCTCATGGGAGACTTTTGTCAGAACCACTCAGGGAAGCAATTCCCAGATTCCCGACCCTCAGAAGCAGTATAAGATAACAAACGTGTTTTGTATGCTTCTAAGTTTGGGGGTAATTTGTTATGCATTGGTAGATACGACTACATTTATTAAAGCTTTAAACCTCAAATCCAGCTCTTTTAGTTCCCAACAGACTTCAGGGATTCCACCAGGTCACACTCACCTGCCAACTTCTTTTCACAGTCTTACCCCTTGCATTCTTGTTTCCCTTCAAAAGCATGATTGCTTCATCAGGGAATACTATGAAAAATTATATGCCAACAAACTGGACAACCTAGAAGAAATGGACAAATTCCTAAACGCACACGCACTACCAAAATTCAAACGGGAAGAGATAGAAAATATGAACAGACCCATAACCAGTGAAGAAATTGAATCAGTTATCAAAAATCTCCCAACGAATAAGAGCCCAGGGCCAGATGGATTTCCAGGGGAATTCTACCAGACATTTAAAGCAGAGTTAATACCCATCTTTCTCAAGCTATTCCAAAAAATAGAAATAGAAGGAAAACTTCCGGACTCATTCTATGAAGCCAGCATCACTTTGATTCCCAAATCA
>CM053562.1:757958-806027 GCA_028646485.1 Cryptoprocta ferox
GGAGGTCACTTGTGGGGAAGAGCACTGGGAGTTATATGGAAACCAACCTGACAATAAACTATAAAGTTTAAAAAAAAAAGAATTGTGTAAAAACTACATGAGGAAAATTTAAGATGCTTGTGAAAGAAACAAAAGTAGACACGAACAAATGGATAGGATGACTCAACACCATAAAGAAGTCAATTCTCCCAAGTTTTGTATAAATTTAACTAATCCAATTAAAATGCCAAAAAAATCTTTTTTTTTCTTCTGATGCTAGACAAATGGTTCCAAAGTTCTATGGAAAAATAGGAAAAACCTAAAATGAAGAACAACGAGTGAGAAGTGGAGTCAGGGTGGAGGGAAGCAGCCTTACCAGAGATTAAAACAGACTGGGATCAAAACATCGTGGTGCAGAGGGGAGACCCCCAACCTGGACCTCCCTCTCCTCCTTCATAATTAAAGGGGAAACGAAAGAACCAACCCAAACAAAGAAATCATTACTATAAATGGCAACCTTCCCTGTTTCTAAAGCACAAAAGCAATCATTCAGTCTCTGGGATTGCTGGGGAGTTTTGTCGAGTTAAGTGCTACTTTTCAGGAACTTGAAATTTGATGGGAGGGGAGAAGAATGCAATTACCCTTGTGAGTGTGGTGAGGTATCAGTCATTAATGAAGACTGATGAGCAGTACCACATAATCATGTAAGTCTTTTCTGGCCCATTTTTATTTTTATTTATTTTTTAATGTTTATTTATTTTTGAGAGAGGGAGAGAGAGCGTGAGCGGGAGAGGAGCAGAGAGAGAGAGGGAGACAGAGAGCAAGTGGGGGAGGGGCAGAGAAAGCGGGAGACACAGAATCCAGGCTCCAGGCTCTGAGCTGTCAGCACAGAGCGAGCCTGAGGCAGGGCTCAAACTCATGAACTGCAAGATCATGACCTGAGCTGAAGTCTGTCGCGTAACCAACTGAGCCACCCAGGCGCCCCTTTTCTGGCTCACTTTTAAGTATTTTAAAATGAAGAGATAAAATGTAGGATGCCATATGAAGAAATAAGATAATAAAACTACTTGCATCTTTTAAGAGGTTTCTAGGCTTGGTTTCCTCAGAAAGAAGAAATGCTAAATATATTTTCTCCTGAAGGAAATATTGTTTGCTGTATCCAAGTTGCAACGACTTCTTTAAAGTAGTAAATAAAGAATAGTCTCATCAGAAATTTCGATGGTGGAATGGGGACATTTTCCTCAGGATAACCCAACATGATAGGAACATGAAATGATTATGAAATTTATATTATTTTTATGATGACAATATTCTCTCAAACATAAAATAAGATGTAGCTACTTGGTCCAGACTCACACAAAAACTACCAACATTCTCAATATTTGAGTTAATGAAGCCAATGGAAGAAATTATTTGAAAATTTAACACCAATCCTCACAATAACAACAGCCAGAAAACAGCAGCATTGCTTGCAAAAATGGATTCAGTTTTTGATCCAATAAGAAAAAGGAGCAGTCACTTAATGTACAGCAAATTTCAAAAGCACATTATCTATTTCAGAAATGGAAAATATACGAAAAGCTATGTTGATTATGAAATATACTAAAAAAAAAAAAAAAAATCAGGCAAGTTCTCCGGGAATGCATCCACCCTCCTTTCTGGAGTCACTCCAGACAGCCGTCACATCTCTGTTTCTGAGGCTGAGTGGAATTGAGACAATTTAGGTGATTACTCTCACATGCGTGAAAATCATGCTCGGTCCTACTGAACACCACATTATCGGCTGAAAGGGAATCAGATATTAATTCCACACGCCAAGTAGTAGACTTTGGTCACGAAAAAGGTGTGGAATCGAGGAGCAACCTTCACTGCTGATTAATTTCACCTCCAAACCTTCTTCCTCCCTCTTCCTTTCGTGTTCCTAGTGAGCTTACCACACATATGATCCATAATGTACTGAATTTAAGATCTGAACAGATAAAAAAGCATCGTGTAGCACCCCCTTTCCTTATGTTTGACTGAAGTATGATGCTCTTGAATTTCCGTCTGAAGTCCTTTGGCCAATAACTTTCTAACTGTATCTTCTCCTAGGAAGAAGCCCTGAATCATGTTAGGCAGGGGGCGAGGTCCAAGTGCTGACCCAAGAGAGGGAATCTTCTACAGCAGCCCTGGACGATACAGAACATTAGACCTCTCTGCTGTCTGACGTCATCCACTGAACAATTAAAAGGATAAAAACATGCTTCATTTAAGCAAAATCTGCCTCCTTTTTATCCAAAGGGAAGTAGAATAATTCTCCTTTTTCCAGCGACAGCTGCTCAGATACTTGAAAACAGATGATTAACAGCATCCAGCTTTTCTGCCTTAAGCTTAATTTCTCAGATCTTCTCACTCTTGTGCACCTTCCTGCCCACCCCCCATCATCCCGCGCTCGCTGCTCAAAAGATGGCCAGCCTTCCTAGTGTTAGCCCTGCGAAGCAGTGCCTGGGGTGAGGTACCTCTCTCCAAGTGTGTTTTGACCATTTCAGAGCATGGCAGAAGTGTGCTTTCCCTCATCTGGGATGGTATGGGTCGATTAAGTGGTTCTACGACTATTTGATCAAGTGTAATTTTTCAGAGTATATACGTGCCGCATACTCCTTGTAGAAAATCTTAATTACCTATGATATCAAATACCCAAGAATTATAACAAAGCAACATTTGGCATATTCTCTCCTAATTGTTTCTCTAAGTAGCTGTTTTTTCTTTTAAACAAACTTGGGATCATATTATATATAATTATATATGCAGAAAATTTCATTTCATATTTCACCATAGGTCTTCTCTACATTTATTTTTGCACTTGATCTTAGCCAAAAGGCCGAGGAGCGATGAGGTCTTCTCTACATTTATTTTTGTAAAGTTTATTTATTTATTCTGACAAAGAGTAAGAGTGAGAGAGAGTGAAAGAGAGAGAGAGAGAGACTATGCTGTCAGCACAGACCCCAGCATGAGGCTCTATGACCTGAGCCTAAATCAAGTGTCGGACCCTCAACTGACTGAGCCACCCAGGTGTCCCAAGTTTTCTCCATGTTAAAAAAGATTCTTTGAAATTCTCACCTTGAATGGTTATATAATAGCTTATATTATGACTATACCTTATTTAACCACCCATTATTTTTGAATATTTATGCTAGTTCAGATTTTTAGCTGCCTTTATAGATTTAACCACTCTAATTTTGCATAGTTTTAGATAAATTACTGTTTCAAAAATTTTAACTTTTTATTCATATTCCTTAATTACTTTTCAGTAATACAAAGTCAATGCATACACCTACCATAACACTTGGGAGTGATTCTCTCCCTACTGATCTTGGTAAGATTATACAGGATTAACTTAAACTTTTTAAAATAAAATGGACTGAAGAAAATGGACATATCTTTCTTTTAAGTTGCTCTTTTTAAGACTAGAAAGGCCAAACATGTTTCGTATTTTTAATAGCCATTTGTATTTCTGTGTGTGAATTGTCAGTTTAACCGTTATATCTACTTTTTATGTGAAATCACAATACTTTTTCTTTCTGAATTATATAGCTATTTTATACATTAAAGAACACTAAAATTTGCCATGCTTGTTCCAAACAATTTTCAAAGATTATCTATCGTCCTTTTAATTATGTTTTAAACACAAAAACTAACTTTTAAGTTAAATTTATTTGCCACTTATCTTTGTGATTTCTTTTGCTGTCTTTAGGCACAAAAAGTTTCCCCTATCCTAACATTAGCTAAACGTAAATCTATTTTTGAATCAGATTTTTGCACTTTTTATCTTTTGATTTCTTTCTTCCTTCGTTTCTTTTCCATTCCTTTCTAAAAATATATATGCCTTTTAAATGAATTTTAAGTGTTTTGACATGAATAATAAGGTGAAATGTTATTTTTTCCAACTAACTTCTTTTAAGAGCATTTGTTGAATGGTCTACCTTATCCTCATTACTATGTGATGTTTATTATATACCAAGACCTTAAATATGCTTACATTCATTTCAGAGCTATCTATTCTATCACTATCATAAGGTTTTCTTTCCTGCCTATTGAAATAAATATGTGAATGATTTTCACATTTACCACCAGTCTTTTAGATCTTGGCTTTCACATGGTAAGTTTCCAATGATAATTCCATTTACCTTTGGTCAATTGGAGTAGTTCTCAAGTAAGATTTTTTTCCCCAAAAACAGTTATGTGGGTGTTATAGTAATACAGTTTCACTTATACCTGAGAACTTCCGTATTTTCATTGTACATCTTTACTCCTTTAAATTACATACATGTTGCTTCACTGTCTTGAGGCAGAAACTAGATTTTGATTGCGTGTAGCTAACTACATTTTTTCCCTGCCTGGATAGTACACACAAATAAAGAACTTTTTTTTTGCATTTATAGAATATAGTCATAGTTCATTTTTTCTTAATTTATAGAGCTAATGAAAACAAAATTTTAACCTGAATAAATGGATACATATGTTCCCAGTAACTTCCAAGTATAGCGATATTTTGAGAATGGAAATTTCAACTAAGGCTCATTGTAGGTAGAGTGGTAGAAAAGTTCATGTAGAAGGCCAAGAACCAGACAATCCTTAACGCTCCCACTCATTCGTGAAAACCCTTTAGCCAACCTCATAGTTAATGGTATAACATAAAGCCCTTCCCCCGAAGAATGAGAATAGGAATGAGCGTCTGCTCTCACTGGTTCTAGCAACACTGGACTGGAGGTACTAACTAGTACCATGGAGAAGTCTTAAATCCCTTGCCAGCTCTGGGGATGGGTGGATAGAACGAATACACTAGGAGTCAGAGAACAGGTAGGGACTGTAGCAAAGAGCACTTCAGCTAAATCCAGCTTCATCTCTGTCCAAGCCAGGAGAGAAGGGCTTTAAGGAGACTTTCGTGAGACTTAACACGTGTCTCCTACAGTGTCAGGGACACCACTGATTGGTGATGGCACAATACTGAGAAAACTAGCACAAGAGGCTGCTGAATCAGCTTGTGGACAAAAGACAGAGCTGAAGTTTTGTGAGTGAGTGTGCTCCTATGGTTCATATTCTCTGGGACAGAGAGTACGGGCTTCCAGATAAGAGAAAGCTGGATGGGCCTTCTAAGGTGCCTATCCAAGAGGTCCTCCTGGAAGGATGAAGAGACAGCAAAGAAAAGCAATACAATAGTCCCCCCTTATTCAGGGCTTACATTCCAAGACCCCCAGCGGATTCCTGAAACTGCAGATAGTACTGAACACTATATGTACTGTTTTCTTCCTATACATGCACACCTATGATAATGCTTAATTTATAAATTGGGCACACTAAGGGGTTAACAACAATAACTGAGAGTAAAATAGAACAATTATAACAATAGATGTAATAAAAGTTTTGTGAATGTGGTTGCTCCCTCCCTTAAACTATCTTACTGTACTGTACTTACCCTTCTTGTGACGAAGTGAGATGATAAAATGCCTATGGGTGAGAAGAAGTGAGGTGACTGATGTCGGCACTGTGACAGAGCATTAGGCTACTACTAACCTTCTGACCATCCCTCAGGAGGATCATCTGTTTTTGGCCACATGCCTGATCTTTAGGTAACTGAAACTGCAGAAAGTCAAACCACACGTAAGGAGGGAGGACTGTATATATTGCTAGAACCCTAGGGGCTGAGGAAGAAATATGCAGCTAACCAGATAGGGATCTATTGTCCCTAATCAAAGACAGCTGCAGGAAATAAATCCCCAGAGATAGATGTGTGGTCCGCCAATGGCCTACACAAGCTCCCACAAGAGAAAGTTGGTTTTGCACATCTAAGCCCAGAGGTTATGAAAGTTAAGTCAACCTAGCAGTCAAGTCAGTTAAGAAGACATCTGCTCCTAGCATCTCCAGATCCCTCCACTCTATCTCTGGATGTGTCAGAAATCATGGCTAGTGAGATGGGAATAGGAAATAAGAAGCTGGATTGGACAAGGCAGAAGAAACCAACAACTGCCTCCCTCCCCACCTCTAGGACCCTGGGAAAAAGAAGCTGCAATTTCAAATTAGATGTGTAGTTTGATTATGTCTTGCAACTGCGGATTTGATCAAAATTATGTTTGGGACTTACTGTAACCCATAGGATATTTCACCTAAGACTGAACAGAGAAGTCATGAGGTCCATACAAGTTTTTGATTGGGTGCAGGAGAAGAACTAGCATGGCAGGGTGTATTTAAAGAGGAAAATGGGGAACCTAAAATAGTTACTTTACAATCACCAGCATATGCCATACCATTTTCACTCATCATGTTTAAGTCAAATCCACATTTGGTACAGGCTTTCATATGTAAGAAAAAGATCTCTGTTCCCTTAAGTCTTTCTCCCTTGGGATAATCATAACCAACCAATTATTCCAGTCATTCCAGTACTTCCCAGAGCTCTATATTATAGCTTCAATATAGATCTCATCATTTTCATGATAATTAGCCTTGTAAGTCTCCATCCCACTCATCCCAAGGTAAGAATTTCTCCATCACAGGGACGGTATCTTATTCATCTTTGTGTCTGTAGCCTTGAGTACAGCAAGCTTCCATAAATGAATGGGTCATTAAAGAAACATTTTTTTCAATGAAAATACAATGTTTTTACTTTATTCCATTTTTTTCTGGCCCACCACTTATCCTATTAATAGTATATTTAGAAAAATGTATCCCACAGAAGTAATGAAATTCCATGATGTACTTGTTTATTTAATGTGCACACTGAATACATGATCATGCATCAGAACAGCATGGGCGTACACACATTACAGTAGTACAGCTAATCCTTAAAAAACAGAATTCTGAATTTTTCTCCTTTTCTGAAGAATTATTTTGAATGTATTTATCCCCATCCAGGAGAAACGAATGGCAGTATTTCCCAACACTATATTCATGGCCTACAGAGCATTAGCTTGGTCCTTCAAAGAGATAAAAATGCCTGCAAGTCATTTTTGTGGGACTTTTTTTCCCACTCCGACTGCATAGGTCAAAAACTCATCCACCATATAAGGTGAATAAAACCGACTATACTGAATACAACAGAAGACTAATAAATAGACCTGATCATTTCTATTTCAAGGTCATGACTATACAGTGAACAAGACATGCAGTGAAAGAACCAGCAAGAATGGACCTGACATTATGTGGATAGAATTCAATTTTATCTTCTATTGTCACATGACACTGGTGTGTCCTTGTGATCAGACGTTTTGTTGGGCTCATTGCTCCTGTGACATGTCCTCTGTTTCACTTTAAAAAGATTTTTTTATCTGAGATTTAAAAAAAAGTTAATAGAATTTTTGAACTGCTTTAAGTTTACAGAAAAAATGAGCATAAAGTACAGAGATGTCCCATATGCTCTCTCACCTACCTGCCTTATTATTAACATGTTTTAGGTGAGTCTAGTACTTTTGTTACAATTGTGGAGCCAGCATTGATACATTATTGTTAACCAAAGTCAGCAGCTAACATTAGGGTTCACTCTTTGTGCTGTAATTTTATTGGTTCTGACAAATGTATGACATGTATCCACCATTATGATATCCTCCAGATTAGTTTCACTGCTCCCCAAACATCCTGCGGTCCACCGATTCACCCGTTCCTGCCTCTTCCTCAAACCCTGAAGTCTGTGGATATTTCCCCCATCTGTCTAGTTTTGCCTGTTTCAGAACGTCACAGAGCTGGGATCAGGTAGTACACAGCCTATTTAGATTGGCTTCTTCCACTTAGCACTCTGAGTTTAGCTTGACAGCTCATTTCCTTTTACTCCTGAAAAATATTCCAGTGTATGGACCACAGTTTCTGCTGAAGAACATCTTGTTTTTTCCCAAGTTTTGACAAATGTTAATAAAGCTTTCATAAGCATTCATTTGCATGTTTTTGTGTGGACATGTTTTCAACTCATTTGGGTAAGTATATGGTAAGAGCATGTTTCATTCTGCAGGAAACTGCCAAATGGTCTTCTAAATTAGCTATACAAATACTTAATATTTCACTCCATTCTCTTGTTTGCCTGGTTTCTGAAAAGAATCTGGTGTAATTTTTATCCTTGCTCTTCTGTATGGGTAAGGAGTTTTTCCCCTCTGGCTTCTTTCGAGATTTTCTCTTGGTCTTGATTTTTTGTGGTTTGAATGCAATATACTCATGTTCAGATTTTTTGGCATTAACTCTGGTATTCTCTGAGCTTGCTGGCTCTGTGGTTTGGCACTGATTTTTGGAAATTAACAGTCATTGTTGCTTTAAACAGTTGTCGTTTCAATTCTTCCTTTCTCTCTTCCTTCTCTTTCTAGTGTTCTCACTATTTATCTATCACACCTTTAATATTGTTCCATAGTTCCTGGATATTTTGTTCTGTTTCTTTTTTGTTGTTTTTCTTTTTTCTCTTTACAATATAGTTTTGGAATTTTTCTATTGATACTTGTTCAAGCTCACTGATTTTTTTTCTTTGGCCATGTCCAGTCTATTGATAAGCTCATCAAAGGCATTCTCCATTTCTGCTGCATTATCTTTTTTTATTTCTAGCATTTTCTTTTGACTTTTTATTTAAATTGATGTTTATTATTTTTTCTGAGAGAGAAAGAGACAAAGTGCAAGCAGCGGAGGGAACAGAGAGAGGGGGAGACACAGAATCTCAAGCAGGTTCCAGGCTCCGAGCTGTCAGCACAGATCCCGACACGGGGCTCAAACCCACAAACCATGAGATCATGACCTGAGCTGAACTCAGACGCTTAACCAACTGAGCCACCCAGATGCCCCTCCTTTTGACTTGTTACCAGAGTTTCCATAACTCTGTTTATATCACACCTCTGCTCTTTTATGTTGTCAACATTTCCCATTAGAAGCCTTCGCTTATTCACCATACTTGTCTCAAATTCGTGGTCTGATTATTTCAATAATCTCTGCCATATTTGAGTCTGATTCTAATGCTGGATCTGTCTCTTCAAATTGTTTTTTGTTTTGTTTTTACTATACCTACAATTTTTTTTTTTGTTGAAAGCCAGGCATGATGTTCTGGGTAAAAGGAACTGAGGTAAATAGGCATTCAGTGTGTGATTTATGTTTACCTGCCTAGGGGTTAGATTGTGTTTACTGTTTTCTATTGCTGTAGTTATCAGAGACTAAAATTTTCCCGGAGATTCTTGTTTTTATCTCCCCAGATGTCTTAGGGAGACAATGTAGGCATCTTAAGATCTGAAATGTGTAGTCCCTTCCCCTGTAATCCTCTGTTGTTATGTAGGAGTGCTACTGGTGTGGTGGTGGTTATGCCCGGGTGAGGGGAAGCACTGGACAGTGCTATGATTAGGTCTTAGTCTTCTAGGGAGCCTGTGGCCCCTGGGCTGTAACCTTTACAAGTTATTTTTCCCTCTCTCAAGCTAGAGGGGGGCTTGAGTTGAGTATTCCTCTTCCCTCATGTTGGTTAGGCTTTGGTACAACCTTGGTCAATTTGGCTCTGTTGAAACAGGTTCTCTTGAAGGAAAGTCTTTTTACAAAGAAGAGAATGTTCAGGGCATATTTTAAAATAGTTTCTTTTCCCTTTCCTCTGTGAAAAGCAGGAAGGGAGTTTTCTCAGATCTTTGAATCTAGTCTGAATTTGGAGGTAAAACTTACAAAAGTGTGGGGCCTGCCCCTAACACGGGGCTCCCCTGGAGTTGTCATTATGAAGATTGTCTACACTGAGCCTCTAGCAATTTGTCAATTATAGCTCAAGTTTTCTTACCCTGGTCAGTTGTGATCTCCTGTAACCACCTGTCTCCTCTCCAATTTTGAGGACTGACACTGGTTTGCCCTGAGACATCATTCCCTGATCCCTGAGACATCATTCCCTGATGGCTCTAAAAATGATTGTTGATTTTCAGCTTCTTCTTGTTATGAGAATGGAAGTGACAACTTCCAAGGTCTTTGTATGCTGGACTGAAAGTCTTGATTCACTTTTTTAAACTACTACTGTTTTTTCTTACTATATCTGGGAAATCTAATGGCTACGTCTTGGATTAGGAGATTATAGGAAACGCATAGCAAAGCCCAACACTGCTTTCTGTCCTTGCTGAAAAGAGCAACTACACTTCGCTTATCTACTTAATGTATATCTAGGGGTTAGGTCCTACCTATACTCATAAATTCCTTAGACTGTGTGATCACATGGAATATTTTATCCTGTCTTAACTGGTTTTTCTGCACACTTTCTATATGTTCTTACTGGCATGTAGCCCACTGATGTATTGAGCAATGTTTCCCTAAATGTATGCTCAATAAATATGGGAGCCTGACAGCAGCTTGGGGAGACTTCCCTTAACATCTGTCTCACCTCTCTTGACTTGCATGGAGTCTTGAGTAATCCATTCTGCCGTCCTCAGCTTTGCTGGACAAAGCCGAAAGGCGAACCCACAACTATATATGTAAACATCCATTAGTTTCTAATTTTAATACAAATCAGAGAGAGAGAGAGAGAGAGAGAGAGAGAGAGAGAGAATCAATAGAAATTCAACACTCAGAGAACACTACTGTTGATATTTGTGTATATATCCTTTCAGGCATTTTTCTATGCATGCCTGTCTCTCTCTCCATCTTATTTATCAGCCTGTCTATGTAACTATCTGTGTATCTATCTATGCATCCATTTTTCCAACTACCTACCTATGCACTTACTCCTCCACAACAACCAAATAACTACTTCTGGCCTAAGATGGTAAGACTGTATATAAATAAATGGTTGTGGTATTATCCTTTTAAAAAAATGTTTGCAAACTTGATAGGTAAAAAAAAAAGGTATGCATTTTTCATTGCATTTTAAACATTTCTTTGGCTTTTTCTCACTGATTTACAAGTTCTATATTTATTAAAAGATTACTCTTTTGTTATATATAATATGGTATCATTTACCTTGTTTTTCTATTTTATTTTGTGGTTTGTATCACTTCTGAACCTAAACACTAAAGAGATTGAATTGATGGTTTTGTGTGATAAATAAGTCTGAAGGAACTCAAGTTGAATATAATGAGTTAGTGAAACTTATAAATTGAATATCAAAATTATGGATGAAATGATGGAGCATTAACCATATGGAAGGTAATTTACCATCAGCATATAATGAAGTCCCCTTCTCCCATGTAATGAAATGTTATAAAGTAATGAGAATAGCAAACTACAACTACATTCAATGATATGAAAAAAATCTCATATGAAGATGTTTAATACAAATAAGTGCATACTGATGGTTTCTATATAAACTGATGATTTATATAAAGAATAAAAGTAGGCAAACATCTATATAGTATAAGAAGTTACTACTGATAGAGTAATGACTGGAATGGTCACCAGTGGGGCTCTGGGATCCTGGTAATGTTTTTGCTGTTGTTGTTGTTTTGTTTTTGTTGTTGTTTTGTTATTTTTTAAACTGGATGCTTGTTACATGGCTATGTTCAATTTGTGAAAATTCATTGATCCTTGTGCTTTATGCAATTATCTGTATATATGTTATAGTTTAATAAAAATTTGAGATACCTGTCCCTTGACCTTATGCTATGTTTCACTACCTCTTTCCCAGCAAAATGTGCCAAATTGGTGTCCCCCATACCATATCTGCAGCAATATTTGTAATTATAGTCTTGTGCTTTATAGTTTGTGGTACAAACAATATTCTTTTTTAGTACTATCTCCAAAGTATAACTAGGCAACTGAAGGTTTTCAAGGTGACAGGAAGGCTGACATATTATATATAGCCAACTCCACTTCTCAGGGCACACCTCTGAATATGCCCAGAATTAAAAGGGCCTATGTTCCCTAAATTATGCCTCTTTGGATTAACTATCAAAATCAGTGTTAATTAACTTGGTGGGGGGATCCTTTCACCATGTATACATATATCAAATCACCATGTTACACACTTGAAAATATAATTTTGTCAATTATACCTCAGTAAAGCTGAAGAAATGTAAAAAACAAACAAAACAAAACAAAAACAAAGTCAATTTAAAGGATGTAAGCTGGATCCACAATTGTGGGGGACAAGTTTGGTTGGACCCAGAACACCACCACTGTTCCATTGTGAGAACCCCACTAGACTTCCTTTTTCCCTCTATGATGCTTTTATTCCAAGAACCTCATTGCTCCTTTCTATTACTGGACCTCAGTCAGAATCACCAAAATCTAACCAAATAGGTTTTAGCAACTCTGAATCTTATGGGACTTCTTATACAGATCCACCACCTCTTTCCTCAGACACCTTTAAACTTGGCATTTTTAAAAGTTTACTTATTTTGAGAGAGAGAGAGAGAGAGAGAGAGAGAGAATGAGAGCATGTGAGTACATATGTGTGAGTAGAAGAGGGGGAGAGAGAGAGAGAGAGAGAGAGAGAGGGAGGGAGGGAGAGAGAGAGAATTCCGAGAGAGAGAACTGCAAACAGGCTCTGCCCTGTCAGTGTAGAGCCAGACGTAGGGCTCAATCCCACCAACTGTGAGATCATGGCCTGAGCCAAAATCAAGAGTTGGATGCTTAATGAACTGAGCCACCCAGGCACCCCAAAACTTCACATTTTAATAAATTTACGCACGCGCACACACACACACACACACACACACACACTTGCTTCATCAGACTGCTTCATACTGATTTATTTGAAGAAAAAAATGTACAGAGAGTTTAAACACATTTTATGGAATTATAGGACTATATGTAAAGAAGAAAGATAAGAAAACTTCCAAATGAATTACTAATTCTCTTTGACTCTGTTGCTTCCCACTGGCAAACTTCTCCTGCCTCAGAGCCTCAATTGTTACTCTGAACATAATGAGCTTCAAAATTAATTTGATACCCCTAAAACATCCCTTAAACTATGTCCCAAATCTACAACTATTGACATTTCCATCTGGATGTTATGTTGTCAGACCCAGCATGCCCTAAAACAAAGTCAGTATTCCAAATCTGCACCTAACTTCTAGAAAATTCCTTTGCATATTCCATATTTTCACAATTTCTCAACTACTTGGTTCAAAATTTCAATTAAGTTGTATCCTATGAAATGCTACATTGAAGCACTGAAGACACACTCATTGCTCTTTAAGACCATGGTCTGACAAATATTAAAACAAGTAGTCTGAAGTTCGTGTCAATGAAACCATTAAAATGCTAATATGCAACCAGAAGTCCTAGCCAAAGCAATCAGGCAAGAAAAATAAATAAAAGATATCCAAGTCAGAGAGAAAGAAATAGAATTGTCTCTGTTTTCAAATGACATGATTATATATAAAAAATCCTAAAGAGTCTACCAAAAAACTATTAGATTTAATCAAGAAATTCAACACATTTGTAGGATAAAAGTCAACATATAAAAATCAGCACAGTTTCTATACACTAACAAAGAATTCTTTAAAAAAAAATAAGGGAAACAATACTATTTACAATAGCATCAAGCACAATAAAATATTTAGGCATAATTTAACCAAGGAAGTAAAAGACCTGAACACTGAAAACTGACAGTGATGAAAGAAATTGGAGAAGACACAAATAAATGGAAAGATATTCTGTGCTCATGGCCTGGAAAAATTAATGTTGTTAAAATGTCCATCCTACCAAAAGCTATATATCTGCAGTTTTTGTTGTTGTTGTTGTTGTTGTTGTTGTTGTTGTTGTTGTTAAAAGCCAGCCATGATGTTCTGGGTAAAAGGAACTGAGGTAAATAGCCATTCAGTGTATGGTTTATGTTGACCTGCATAGGGGTTAGACCGTGTTGACTTAGGTACTGAACAGTACATAAAGCTATCTGTAGGTTCAATGCAATCCCTATCAATATTCCAATAGCATTTTTTGTAGAAATAGAAAAAAAATTCCTAGAATTCATATGGAGAACAAAAGACCCCAATAACCAAAGCAATCTTGAGAAATAAGTACAAAGCTGGAGGCATTACACTTCCCAATTTCAAATGATATTACATAGCTATGGCAATCAAGAGAGTATGGAATGGAAATAAAAACAAATACCTGGTAGGTATCAAGAGTCTAGAAAACCAAGAGTCTCGAAATCAACCCACGCGTACATGATCAACTAATATTTGACAAGGGACCCAAGAATACTCAAAGGAGAAAAGATAGTTTCTTCAATAAATGGTGCTGGGAAAAATGGATATTCACATGAAAAAGAATCAAACTAGCCCTGTATTGTATGCCAGTCACAAAAATTAACTTGAAATGGATTAAATGCTTAGATGTAAGGCCTGAAACCATAAAACTCCGAGAAGTAAACATAGGGGGTGGGGCACCTGGATGGCTCAGGTCATGATTGTTTAGACATCCGATTTTGGCTCAGGCCATGATCTCAGGCTCTGTGCTGACAGCTCAGAACCTGAAGCTGCTTCAGATCCTGTGTCTCCCTCTCTCTCTGCCCCTCCCCAGCTTGCACTCTCTGTCAAAATTATTTTAACATTTAACAAAAAAACTTAGGGGAAAACTCCTTCCACGGGTCTTGGCAATGATTTTTTGGCTATGATACCTCAAACACAAGCAACAAAACAAAACAAAAAAATCAACAAGTGGGACTACATCAAACTAAAAAGCTTCTGCACATCAAAAGAAACATTCAACAAATGAAAGACAATCTATAGAATGGGAGAAAATATTTGCAGACCATATACTGGATAAGGAGTTAATATCAAAAATATATAAAGAACTCATACAACTCAGTAACAGAACAATAAAAAACTCAATTTAAAAATAGGAGATGATCTGAATAGACATGTTTTTCAAAGATGTCTAATGGCTAACAGATACATGAAAAGATGCTCAACATCACTAATCATCTGGGAAATGCAAATGAAAATCACACTGACATATCACCTCCTTTCTATTAGGATGGTTATTACCAAAAAAACAAGAGAAAACGAGTGGTAGAAGGATGTAGAGAAAAGGGAAGCCTTGTGCACTGTTGGTGGGAATGGAAACTGTTGCAGCCACTGTGGAAAACAGTATGGAGGTTCCTCAGGAAATTAAAAATAGAACTACCATATTATCTAGCAACTTCATTTCTGGATGTTTATCTAAAGGAAAAGAAATAACTATCCTGAAAAGATATCTGCATCCCTGTGTTCACTGTAGCATTATTTATAATAGGAAGACATGGAAATAACCTATGTGTTGATCAACAGATGAAAGAATAAAGAAAATGTGGCATGTGTTACACATACAGACACACACACTGAAATATTATTCAGCCATAAAAAGAAGGAAATTCTGCCACTTGTGACAACATTAATGAAACTTAAGAGCATTATGTGAAGTGAAACAAGTATGAAGAAAGACAAATCTTGTATGATCACTTATATGTGGAATCGAAAAAAATAAAACAGACTCCTTGACACAGAGAACAGATTAGTGGTTGCCAGAGGCATGGAGTGTGTGTGTGTGAAGGAAATGGGTGAAGGTAGTCAAAAGGTAGAAACTTCCAGTTATAAGATAAATAAGTCCTGGAGATATAATGTCAGCATGGTGACTATTGTTAATTATGTATATCTAAAAGTGCTAGGAAAGTGAATTTCAAAGTTCCCCTCACACACAAACAATTGTAACTATGTGAGGTGATGGATGTGTTAACTAAACTTTTTCTGGTAATCATTTTGCAACATATACATATATCAAATATTTATGTTGTATATCTTAAGTATATGTCAATTATATCTTACTAAATGGAAAAATTAATTTTAAAATGGTAATATATGTAACAATAAGACATTGTATGTGGAACCTATAAGTAAATCATAACTATTTTCACTATTTTGTGATGAAGAAGATTTGTTCAATTTAAAATCAGGAAGAATTCAAAGATTATTATTTTTATTTTGAACTTTCTAATGAAGTACATTTCCATTTTCTGTACTTAAGTGTTTTTACTCCACAAGTCTTTTTTGAAGTACATGGCATGCATCAACCCCAAACTAACACACTTGGGAAGCAAAGAAGTTGATCTAATTGTTTGTTTGTTTGTTTGTTTGTTTGTTTGGAGAGAGAGAAAAAGAGAGAGAGAAAAAGACGCAGAGAGAGAAGGAGAGAGAGAAATCCCAAGTAGGCTCTGCACTCTCAGTGTGGAAGTGATGTGGGACTTGAACTCATGAACCATGAGATCATGACCTGAGCCAAAAACAAGAATGGAACATCTAACCAACTGAGCCCCAACGTGCCCCAGGTTGAACTAACTCTTGACGCTTTGTGCTGGAAGGACCACTAAAAATTACTAATCTCACTATCCAAAGGAAAAAAGGACAAAATTGTCTTTTCTCCACTATATTTCTGGCTAATGAATTCCAATCTAGACTTGATTTAATCATTCCTATCATTTAAGGCTGGCAAAGATATTTAGTTAAGTATTAGGAAGTTTTTACATTCAGATTTTATTTTCCAGTTATTTCCACATTGGTCATACAGAATCCAACATGGGGTAAAAGAATAAGCTTCATCCCCACTCTATCTAATCAAATTTCCAAAATATGAAAACACCTTTCTTGGGCCTTCTTATCCTTAAGGCCACCAATCTCTTTAATAATTTCACAATTATTTTTTCATCTTATTTTTTACTTTGCCCCTTTATCATTCATCTCAACTACAGTTCAGCCACATATTTTTTTAAGTATGGTTTCTAGAACTGGGCACAAAATTCTAAAATTGAGCTCCTTAGCACTGTGGCAAGTGTAATTTTTCCTTCAGTTGAATTAGTTTCTAAAATTCTATTAATACAGACTAAGAATATGTTGGCCCTTGAACGGGCTTCATTAAAATACTGAAACATTAAATACACAATTAACATAAATTCCAAATTATCTTTGACATTTACTACAAGTTAGTGTATTTCTCTAATTATCTTCTTGAGTAGTTAGTTTCTGACAGTTCTATCTGGAATCCCTGAAAACTGAAGAGTCCTTCTTGGGGTAATGACTTTATTTTTCCTGGAGTAAATACAGGCATGTTCAGAGACAGCTAGATTTATTTCATAATGGTATTAAGTGCAATAGAATCATTATATGTTAAGTGACCTCATGGTTTTTTAAAAAAGTAAAATCATGTTACATATATTTTCTATATCTTCTTCAAGTAGAAATTTATGTAATGTAATATTTTAAATTAATTTTTTAAAGTATACTTTAAAGACTCTGAGCTGCTATCTGAGATTGCTCTTTCTCCACTATATTTCTAGCTAATGGCTTCCAACTTGTTTTTGATTAAATAAATGCCAGAGTAAAACCAGATCAAATCAAAGCAAACCAAACAATGCAATGTAGCAGGTACTTGAATTAAGAAAAGCTTCATGAGGATTAACTGTTCTCTGTTATATTTTTTATTGAAGATTTTAATGGTAGGATTGTACACGAAGAGATAAAATGAAAAAGATCAACAAATAATGCTATTAAAATAACTCCATTTCTGGTTTTTGAAAACAAAGATACTTTCTATATTGATGAAGCTAAAATCAATCCAGAATAATAATTACATGACTTAAAAGTCTTTCAATTGTGTTATAAATATGTGAAATTTGAGTAGTTTTTTTTATTCTAATGGGAATATTGATCTCTAGACTTTTAAGACTTACAGTGGTCAGTTAATATTTTTATAATTATTCTTTTTGAAACCAAAATAAAAACAAGGGCATTCTTTGTGATCTCTTTAATGTACTAATAATTTATGTGAACTAGATTTATCAATATAGTTATAAAAATTGCAGATTGTTCTTGAAATAGTAATAGGTACATGAGATTACTCTATATGAATAGAGGAGATAGTACTTACTGGAGCAAGAGTACCGGAACTGGCCCTTTAGGGTTCATATTGTATGACCACACCTGACCGTGGTGTTCCCTACATGGTAGTTGGTAGTTGGGAGCCCCTAGATCAGGGATGTGTGACCTACAATGTTTTAAAGATGGCTTGAACTCTGGGCTCTTGAAAACAGTAAAATGAATGAAAAAAAGAATACTCAAAAACCATGAGTAAAATATGCTAGTAAAATCTACCTATAACAAGACACCTATAGACATAGCTATATCACATATGCAACACTGCTAACCCTTTATGCCTTCTTTTTGCAGAATGGAGGCATGGAGTGAGTGTCTCACTCTCGCGGCAGCTGCTTTCTTTAACTGGAGCCACTCTACTCCTCTGTTGCTTCCCTTCCTTTGTGAATCAAACTATGGAGTAAGAGATAGTTGGTTCAGGGCACTACTAGCCTTGTGCACATGGGCGAGTAATAAAAATCCCATAACCATCTGTATTTTCCCCCCATAAAACAAGTGTGTAGTCATGCCTGTCTTAAAGGGTTTGTGGCTATGTTCATAAAATGCCTCCACTGGATGGGAATTTTAGGAATCAAAGGCTATGCTTTATTTTATTTAAAAATTTTTTTTAATATTTATTTATTTATTTATTTATTTATTTATTTATTTTTGAGAGAGAGAGACAGCGTGAGCAGGGGAGGATCAGAGAGACAGGGAGACACAGAATCTGAAGACAGGCTCCAGGCTCCGAGCTAGCTGTCAGCACAGAGCCTGACGCGGGGCTCGAACCCACGAACGCGAGATCATGACCTGAGCCGAAGCCGGACACTCAACCGACTGAGCCACCCAGGTGCCCCTCAAGGACTATGCTTTAATCAACATTTCATGCAGTACAATGTCTGGCACATGTTGGTCCAGAATAAGTGGTATTCTCACACGATGTTGCACATTGAACAGTGGCATGTTGAGGTATGCTGTGTTTCACGGGGTTCAGATTTGGCTTTTGAAGGAAACAGTGATTAGTCATCATGTTGGCATGTGGCTACAGGACTGATCCATTTACATAAAAAAGTTGGGGACAAAGGCTATCCCTCAGATGGTTCAGAAAGTAAGTTTCAGAGGTGAATAGGGAATAATCCCTTTGAAGAGGAAAGTCAACACAATCAGATCATCCCAGATATACTAGTTGATAAACACCAAGGAAGTCCATGTTATAATCTTCCTATTGCCTAAACCTAAGAGACAGATTCCAAGTTCCAAAATAACAGCCTAAATAAAATGGAAAGTGTAGGAGAAATGAAGAGTTTAGAAATAAAAGATTGATACTAAGAAAGAGATCCCACAGATTAGCTTCCTCAATATTTGCAACTGCTGTCATCAGCACCTACAAGTTGAATAAGGGAGATGAGTTATATATATTCAGGGTGGTTTCTCTCTGGGTGCTCCTTAGGATGATTTTCTAATTGGAAGTCTAGTAAGGGGTGTAGCAGGGGACCCATTGGAAATCATTCATATGTGTTCCTTGCTGTGGAGAGACACGGATTGGAGCATGATTCACACTAGACAGAGCAAAAACCGCTATGTACAAGGCCTGTCTCCAACAGGGCCACAGAGAGGGCCAGGAACCAGCCGAGTAGTTCGTAGTGGATGGCGCAGGGGAGTGCGTTGAAGTGGGATCAATTTACATGCTCTGTCAGCTTGAGTGTTTGCCATGGAATGGATGTAGACTATTCAGGGTAGTCATGGAATAAGTCCTCATGAGAAACGCTCTTGAGTTGCCAGGAGGGTGCAGGCCATGAAAGCTGAATAAGGCTAATGATGGGCCACCAGATGTCCAGGGGCATAAAGTGGATAAACACAGAAACATAATGTCTCGACTGGTTTCTAGAGATTGCTTAAAACAAACAAGCAAGCAAGCAAGCAAGCAAAATTCCTACTTCATATTCTTGCCATACTTATGCACGTGACCTCATAATCCTTTTTCACAATGAGCAACAAAACTCAAGCTGAATATTGAGCAGAGAAGCCAGTTATTTCTCAATTCTAATCTAGAAATTCAAAGAAAAATTCAATACAGAATTTAACAATTGCACTGCTCTCTGAAATCGAAATACATACATATATAAAGAAATCTTTGGAAAGCAGATCTATTTTGGTCTGATCCTGAAGGTAGCAGAGAGGAAAATTTTAAAATATTCTCATCAATCTTGATTTGTCTCATGCTTTGATCCTGATATTTATTCTAATAATACTTATGGAAATATATTCTCTGATGCCTCGCCTGCCTCTGTCTACAGAAATATATATAAGACGAAGACATAATATTAAAATATAAAGAAATATATGAGATTAGACATGTTTTCTTGTGAATGCTCCCACCTGGTGTTGAATTCTTTATACAGAGTTTTCTGGTATTAATCAAGGACATTCATTCTTTGTCACTCTGGGTCACACAGTTTATGTAACACTGCTTCGTTGAAGTCTTTTTTCTTTCCAGGGTATAAAAGTATCAGGTACCTCAAATGCCAACAGTGGTGTCATAGTGGGGAAATGCACAGCCTTATAAATCAAACTTGACACGACTGAATTCTGGTCATCTTACACAAAAGTGGCAGTCTTTCCTGAACGAAATCACCAAGATTTGTGGAAGGGTGACGGGGTTACCTCATGCTTCCCTCACTTTTTCAGGCCTCCTTCACTTTCCAAAGGCTCAGATTATGAACCGGAGATAACACGTGACTCGTGCTTACCACAGGTCTATGGACGTCCCAGAACGCTCTCTCTTGGCTATCCAGGATCTTCCTCTCGATCTTGTCTCGCTTCTTGTCCACTCTGTCAGCATGGTAACAATGGATAATAAGTGATGTTAATTGCAGCACCTCTCTGAACAAAAGGCCGCAACTTGAACAAATCTTCCGAAAGACTCACAAGGACTCACTTTGCTTGGGCTTCTGCTTGCATAAAAATGAACTCCCACTTCCGGGCAAATGCTCTCTGCAGCCTGGCCAGGCTCTCCTGAAAAAATACACCGCTGGTGAAGACGTTCTGGTGCTCATCGTCCTCCTCCCTTCTCATTTATCTACTTGAACTTATCAAGAAAATCAATATAGAGTCTCTAAAGTAGTAAGTGTTCTCCTGTTCTGAATGATGACGCATGCTCACTGAATATAGTTCATCCTCATATTAACAGAGAAAACAGGAAAACATATCACAAATATTAATTTTTATGGAAAGCTGACTTGAGAGAATACAAGTAAACATCTAAAATACTAAAATCACTTTGGATGCAAACAGTGCCCAATACTAATCCATTGGCGTTTTCTGTGCCCATTTTCATGAGGCACAGAAAAGCAATACATTTTTACTATTGATTCAGTCGATATATCCAGTTCCTGACAAGAACGTAAACCCTCAGCAGCCCACTGCTATTTCTAGTCAGTGCTTCAAAGTCAGTAAATCACAACATAGCAGTCGTCTGAACAAATTACATCAGATTAATTTTATCTGCTGCTGGTGACCAACCTGAAGGTTCTGCAAAAATCATTTACCCAAAGTGAATGCTCTTTGTTTCTCTAAGTTTGGATGTCTTCATTATATGCACGACACATGTAACGTTTGCACACTTGACTTTAGCAACTAAGACATATTCTCCCTTCTCCTGTGAGTTTGCGCATGTAAGTTTACCATCCCCAATGTGACTAATGAGAGGAAGCAAGCAAGTCAGGGATTTGAGCCACTGTGATGCCCGATCCCTGGGAATCTGGTTCTTAAAATCTAAGCATGTAAAAAGTCAACAGAATTCCCAGAAATGACTGTAGGCCTTATTCCTGTTCATTTTATGGCCTCCTTTGCCAGAAAGTCCTTAGTACTTACAGCTTCATAGTCAGCTAGTTCCAGCCTTGCCTTGTTTTGCATTGTTCTCTTGCAGAGATAAACCGCTGAAAGGGAAAAAAAAAAAATGTCACTTCATGCCTGCTTGTTAACATGAAGGCACTTACTGAAAATACAGTGTTATAAATCAAGACATCTTGGTCTTTGCCATTTTTTTCCAGTCATAATTTTCTATTTTTATATTTTTTGACAAAAATAAAGAATTTGTAATGTTTTTACTGAAATTCAAACATAATGGTATTTATAAGAAGAAAGATGTTCATGGGGAGTGGCTCAGTTGGTTAAGTGTCCGACTTCAGCTCAGGTCATGATCTCATGGTTCGTGGGTTCAAGCCCCGTATAAGGCTCTGTGCTGACACTCTGGAGCCTGCTTCAGATCTGTGTCTCCCTCTCTCTCTGCCCCTCCCCTGCTCACCCTCCATCTCTCTCTCAAAAATAAATAATAAACATAAAAAATTTTTAAAAAGAAAAAAGATGTTTACAAAGTTAGTAACTATTTACTTTTAATAAATAAGGGGGAAAATAAAGCCTTTTAAATAGCACATCAAATGAACTTAATCATCTAGATACATAGACAACACCATTTTGTTAAAAGGAACTGCATGACGAAGGAACCATTATTGGCACATTTGATTATTTCATAAACTTCTGTCAACTGAAAGAATCTCTTATCGTAAACTGAAGGCTTGTTGGCATCTCTTTTACTACACTTTATAATCATCAACTGTTTTTCCACTAGGAGAGAGGAAACTGTAACATCTTCCCTAACTAGAATACGATGACCTTTTAATTCCATTTTTCTGAGGACTCAGGGTCCTCACTGCCAGGAGAAGCCCACCTGGGCAGCAGATTTACAGGATGGGTGCCGGAGGGAGGGGGGAGGTCACAGCAGCTCTGCCATCGACAAATCACATTTCTTTAGTTATCTCAGGATTATTAGCAACTCTTACGATACTATCAAGACAATCAGAGCCCTCTGGTACAGTCCTGATTTCCAGGACATTTTTTTGTCATTTTCCATAATATATGATATTTGAGTCTCATGAGTTTCAAGATAAACTATATATGGTAGATGCTGAATAAATCTGACGGATGAGGACTGTAAATTTTACTTCTTGTAAGGTTAGTTCTGGAGGTGCCTTTATAATCCCCACCATTGCACTAAGCTGTGCCACCCTCAATTTTTGATAATGAAGTTCAGCTGGTATCACTGAGGAATTTTCTTACACAGAAGATCTGAGATCTCTGCAAACACTGATGTGTCTTCAATTTCTACTCTCTAAATTCTCCATTATGAAGGCCAAGGCAAAGGGGAAAGCCAACCACGGACTGATGTTAACATTACTACAGACACTTAAGAACCTGGGAGATGATTTGAGAGCATATCTTTCTATAAGCAACTGTGGGACTTTTATTTTTCCACTAGTATTAGTAATTTTCAAGATCATGAATCCTCAACCTTTTGAAGGTAAATGTTTTGAAGGTAAGAGACAACCTTCAAAAACAAAAATGATACGATGTATTCATTTTCTAATTGGCCATGGTTTATGCTTACTCATGAAGAAACTCTTACTGTAGAGGACACTGATTTTAACAAAATATCTAACATGTTCTCAGCAGCTGGTAAAGGAGTTTGTATTGTGCAATACCCCTGAGGATGTCTCTTCTTGAGAGAAAGACAAAAAATCTCCCTAAATACCTAAATTAAATAATTTCAGCTTTCCTGTAGAATTACCGTCAACCAAATTTCAAGCCTGAACCACAAGCTCCGTGGGTCTGTCTTCCTGCACCAGCGTGTACTTCCTTCACTGATTCTGGTCGTCTACTCTTTGCTCTTTTCAAAATCAGACCCCCACTGGGAAACATATTCCTACCCTCATTGGGTAAACTAATAAATAAAAGCAGGAGAAGGGTGATTTTTTTAGATGCCTGTTCACGAAGAAGTTATGCCTCCTTTAATATAGTTGTCCCCCAATGCGGTTTTCTTTAATTCTCTAAGAAACAGAGTGGAGGTGTGGTCAGGCAGAACCAGGTAAATAGTAGTTCTTCCACATGCATTTGTTGAATAGGATCTTTTCAAAAGGAGCTATTTGGAAGTCAAATCTAAAGTGATTTCTACGAGTCATTTTGGTAAAAAGGAAGAAGGAAAAAGGCTGGGTTAGCAAGTAGGGAACACTGTGGATACTGTTAAAGAGTCCGCAAATACAGTTGTGACTGAAAGGGCCCAAACCTCACGGAACGAGTCTAGATACAGGACAGTATGTTGACAGGTAATCAACAAGATGATCAAAGATGATCCTTTTATTTATTCTTCATCAGCGGAGGGTGTCGGCATTGAACAGGATGCCAATGAGAAAGGTGGTCTTAGATGAATGAGGGTTTCAATTCCAATAGTTTTACAGTTTATTGAAGATTTTTAAAAATGAGAGTAGTTATGCATCATCAAAACTATGGCTCAGGTCAAGTGTTTTTGTACAAATCCCTAATCATTTAAGGCACCAGAAGGGCTCCATGGGGTGTTATATATGGACACAGGCCCAAGTGCAAGTGTGAATCTTCCCCAGCAGAACACTTCAGTGTTTTCTGCAGTGCCAACATAATTGAAAACAACTTAAAAAAAATCATTTCCAAAGTTCTATTTAAATGTTTTCCATTATTGAGAATTTAATTTAAATTTCAACTTTAAGTATATCTCTCTGCAGTAGTTTGAGACCAGAGGAGACAGTTTTGAGGACTTAGGGTCAAACAAACAAGTAATTTAATCAAAGGATACGTCACTGAGTGGAAGAAAGTTCGAGAAGGCCTCGCGTTCCACTTTGGCTAAAATAGCTATGTAGTAAATATATACAATCTGGCTTGAATATGCCTTAGGCATCAAAGTTTCTGGATCACACATCTACTGAACATAGAGTGAATGGTGGCATTAGTTTTTTCCACTTAATTTCATAAAGCTCTCCAAGGTGGAATAGTCTTTTGAACAAAAACCGAGGTCTATGCCAAAAGTGTTCAGAGCTGTAGCACAGAGGTCTGTGAGAAAATCACAAATATCCCAATATGTAAATATTGAAAGGACATAATTATATAAAATAATCCCAAGACTAGAAATATAACTGCCACATAAATATCTGAAAAATATCCAACTTGCAGCAAAAGCCATACAAATTTAACATACACTGTCATAAAGAAACTTTTTATCTTTTCAAGTTTACTGTGTGAGTATATCCTTCCCCAGTTCCTGACTGAAAACTCAAGCAGTATCTGCAGTCTTACACAAGAATGTCTATCTTGAATAATAGTCAAAAATTCATGTCTGGTTTAAAGTCTTGAGGTCTGCCCCTCTCCCTCAGGTTCTGGGAAAGAGAAGCATGAGTGTCTTCTTTGTATTGTTGACCAAAGCTTCTAAAGCCTTCTGGAGTTGGAGGATAAGGGGGAAGGGGAGCAAAGGTGCGTGCTGCCGTTCTTACTCGATGGATGCCAGTGTGGTGATCTAGTGTTGCCGTTCTGTGGGCTGGGGAGAGGTTTAAAGCTGATTATGTTTCTCATGTTACTTTGTAGGATGCTTTGGAGAAACCCCAGCCTGCCACTGCTAGGGATCTCACCCCTTGTTGGGGCTGATCACTGCCACAGCCCTTGGACTGTACCTCTAGTCTCTCTCTCCAGTGTATTTTCCTGTCCAGGATGTTCTCTAGGACAGGACTGTCTCTCACATACAGCTTAGACTAAACATGCACTCTTTGTCCTGAAAGTAGATCACAGAACATAGCCACCTGCCTTTCTCCATCCATAACTAGATAGCCTGTCTCTTGCCCTTTGTAATTCCAAGGCCTGGAATTCATGATCCATTGTGTCCCCAGAAGTAGGTGACTCCTGTCAAGCATTCTCAGAAACCCCTTGAAATCTTTGTCATTGGGTTTGAGGTGAGGGGCATCCCCTACCCATTCCTCCAACTTGGGACTGATGGGGCCAATGACTTCTGACAATCTAACAGCTACAAAACCAGTCTTTACGCCAACATCTCATCCTTTAATGCACTCAGTGTGAGCTGACAGCAGCTAGTGTGACAATTTGTATGTCAGTGTAGCAGAGCACTTTCACACCTGGTCTTGATCCACTTAACACTTTGGCTGGGTTTCCATTTTGTAATACCTAGTTACAAAAATCACTTTCCACTCATCAGAAGAGCAGAGATGTTACAGAGTGACAATAACCCATTCTGGCCATAGAGCAGTGGAACAGCCGTGGGGGTGGGCATGTACACAGCGATAAGGTCTTTGGGGAAAAGATTTTGACAATGAGTAACAAAGGCTTAGAACATTCATGGCCATTGTACTTGCTCTTCTGAGAATATAACCCAAGGAAACAGCACGAAAAACAGCAGAGATGTAAGCCTTCATGGTATAGAATATAGGAACAGAGTGGGGCAAGGAATTCATGCGTTCAATGAAATGTTATATTGCCCAAAGGGGAGCCTGGATGGCTTCGTTGGTTGAAGGTCTGACTTTGGCTCAGATCATGGTCTCACGGTTTGTGACTTCGAGCCCTACATCAGGTTCTCTGCCATCAGCGCAGAGCCTGCTTCAGATCCTCTGTCCTCCCCTCTCTCTGCCCCTCTCCTGTTCATGTGCTCTTTCTCTCTCAAAAATAAACATTAAAAAAATATTTGTTTTACTTCAAAGTTGAAATAATTTGATTTTTAAAATCCTTATCCCTCATTGTTAGAGTTCAGACAATACAGAAAAATATAAATATTAAAGAAAAAATCATTATCATCTCACTTCTGTCATTATTTGGCACATATTCCAGATTTTTCCCTTCTGTATACATCCACTAACATACACATGAATATCTGTACTTCTATCAAAGCTTTATCTGTATCTATTTATTTAAAACATGCTCAAACTGTACTACGTATGTTGTCTTACGAACTTTTTTCTTTAATATTCTATTATGGCTAACTTCATTTCAGTAACAGTTGTTTGGTAATATCCTTAAAAATTATTTCATGACAATCCATTTATTATTTATTTAATGAACCATTATTGTTGGAGACTTGGATTATATCCTTCATCTTGCATTATTTACTAATACTTCTGCAAACATGTATATACATATATAATATAGAACAAGTATGTATGGTTCTATATTATTTTAGATATTTGCTAATTTCCTAAAGTACTACTGCTGCATGAGGGTGTGTGCACCTTTCAAGTCCTTTGATCTGTGGAACTAAATTCCACAGAGTTTAGGCATGAGTATGTCTTACACTTTCTCCAACTCTGGAGAATCCATTTTCAGCAAAGCAACCAGAGTTATTCTGTTAAGACTTAAATCAGATTTCTGAGGCACCTAGATGGCTCAGTCAGTTAGGCATCTGACTTCGGCTTAGATCATAATCTCATGGTTCATGAACTCCAGCCCTGCTGCACTGGGCTCTCTGCTGACAGCTCAGAGCCTGGAGCCTGTTTCAGATTCTGTGTCTCCCTCTCTCTCTGTCTCTCTCAAAAATAAATATTTATTAAAAAAAAAAAAAGCCTTGAATCAGATTTCACTGTGTTCAAACTTCCCATTTTTCAACTACTTCCTATCTCACCTCACTTCAGGTAAAAGCCAGAGTCCTTGTCCATCCATTACTTTATCTTGGGACCTTGTTTCCCTCTTCTCTGGTGGTGCCTGTGTCCCCTTCAGACCATTGCTCCTTTTCTCCCTCCTCAGGCTGAACTGGCATTTTCCCAGTGACACCTCCCAGCCCGCCACCCCAAGCCCCTTTCCCAACATCCTCCTTCACACAACTTCCTACCTCCTCACACACAACTGTATCCATTTACATGGATAGCTGGGGAGCTTAGTCTCACCCCCTCCCACCTGCACTGGAATGCCAACTCCACAAGCACAGGGAGTTGTGCTGGTTCTGTTAGCCCATGTGTCCCCTTGGCACAGAGTAGATGCTCAGAACATACTTGTTGAGTCAAAACACCACTAAATATTTCCTGACCATTTGGGTGCCTTTTCTCTTTTGTGAGTTAGCTATTCATGACTTTGCTAATTTTTCTCTTGGGGGATTTGACTTTTTCTTATTAAACTTAAGGCCCTTTTATACATCAGTGATAGACACTAATTTTTAGATATATATGCAAGGACATATATTTCTCCGTGTTTTTTGAGGAGAAGTTTAATAAATGATATAGGTGATACTGAGTATAATTCTGCAAACACTGATTTAGTTTTAGATTATATACATGTATGTGTATACACACACACACGGCATTCCTACAGTACATGTTCTGCAACCTGCTTTTTTTTTACTCAACACGACATTACTGAGATTCACACAGGCAGTTTTCCATAGTTTGTATCTCTTAACTGCTCTATTCTATCCTATGAATGCAGCACACAATGTTTAAACCATACACCTATTATTAAATACTTGGGCTGTTTTCCTTTTTTTCTTTCCTCTCAGTTTTATCGAGACACAAATGACACGCAGCACTGTATATGTCTAAGGCGTATAGTGTAATGGCTTGACTTACATAATTGTGAAATGATTGCCACAGTAAGTTCAGCTAACATTCAAAAAAAGGTTTTTCCTTGTGATGAGAACATTAAGGATCTGCTCTCTTAGCAACTTTCAAACAATGCAAACGGCAGCGTTCGCTGTAGTCACCATGGCACACGTCACATCCCCAGAACTTATATATCTTGTAACTGGCAGTTTGTATATTTTGACCCCCTTCCTGCAATTTCCCCACCTCCCACCCCTTGCCTCTGATCTTCTTCTATTTTCCTAGGAATCTGTTTTTTTTTTTTAACATTCCATATATAAGTGAGAAAATGCTTTCATTTTTTTTTTTTTGGAGCTATTACAAATAATGATTCCATATAGGCTTCCATTAGCATATTTTCTTGGAGTTGGTAGCAGGGGTTTGTGGGACGGGCACAGTATGAATTTTTTAAGACACTGCCAAACTTCTATCCATTATGCCTTCCCACAAATATGCTAATATCCTCACCTTCAGGACAGACTTGATTTTTTGCCAATCTGGCTTGAGAGGTGTGTTCAAGTACAACTGTTTGATTATGTTTATCTGTTTTCTTATATTTCCACTGTTTGCACATGGGAGGTTTTAATGAGAAAGATGTCTATGAATTTCCCCCTTCACTAATCTGGCTTTATTTAATACTTTGTACTTTGGTTATTTTTCATTTTATCTATATTGCAAACCCTGGTTCCATTTTCTAATTGTATTTGCCTGGTATAGTTTTGCTTTACCACTTACTTTAACTGATAGAGTCAGCATGGTTTACTTATCTTCCTTGCAGACAGGTATTATTGGTTTTTATTTACGACCTAACCTAAAGACGCCTGTTATTTTAATAGATGAACTTCAATATTTACATTCATTCTTGTATCAGTTGTGTTTGTTAGTGCCTTTCTTATGTCTTTATCTCTCTCTCACTCTCTCTTCCATGATTGTAATTTCTTTGTTGTCCACCTTTTGTGACATGGAATGAGTTTTCTTTAATTCCTCTTTGAATAATTTAGAATAAAACTTGTTACCATTCCATTAGTGGCCATTCACATATGTTTAAATAAACGTCTAATATATTTTTCTTGACTTTTAGCTGCAGAGATTGAATGCTGCCTAGTGCTGCCTCCCATAAATGATAAAGAAAATAATAAACCTTCACTCCTTGCAATTTTTCTAATTTTAGTGACTACAGTTGACTGTATGCTCCGTTACAGTTTTATAAAAATTAATTATAGTATTCACATTCCATTTGGAAATTACCTTTATCATAATTATTTAGATCCTGGAAGCTGTGGAGAGAAAGCTGTTGTCTTGGAAAATTAAAGTGAGTAAACTTTGCTTTGCACATTTCTTTTTACAATTAGTAAATTGCAATTACTATTTGCAAATTTATTCTTTGCACATTCTATCACAACTCAGATCTTCCAAAAAGGAGGGCTATGACCCACTATGGCTACCCTTTGTCTTTCTGGCTTCCTCTGGCATTTGCTCACTCATTTTGGAGTGAGGCCCCTGCACCGGTGAAGCTGACCCAGGGGATCCTGGGTTTGCTGTGGCAACTGTCAGCCTGCAGCGCAGCAATCCTGCAAGGATCCTACATTTCCCCCCACCCCCAGTTTCTCTCCTTTACTCTTAAGCTTGCTTCCTAAACATCTGAGAGCCTGAGCTGCTTTATGAAATTCATGTCAGAGACAAAACATCAGACAACGCACAGGACTGTCTCTTCGAGTGCTGTGTTTAAGCCTAAGAAAACTTAATCCAAGACAGGGCAAGACTTTCTCTACCCTTCCAAGACTTACTCTTATCTCCAGCCCACATGGGTTGATGACTCATTAATGGGGTTGGTCTGAATTTCATCCAATTCCTTGAAGCTGCCCTAATTTCTTGAGAAAAGAAATTGTAAGTCTGATATCACCATCTTCCTTTCATTTGGCTAATTTCTACTGATTCCAGAAAGAATACACCTTCCAAGTGAGTGATATGTGGTGCCATTCTCTAATTTCTGACTATCCTAAAAATTCTTTCTGTTCTAGTTTTCTTTTCTTCTCTTTGTATTTTATGCAGGGGCAGTGGGAGCAGTTTTGGAAGATGTCCTGGAAATACTGTGTGTAAGTCAGTTCTTGCTTCTTACATCCAACCCAAGATGCAAATATGTTTTGTGATTGTATCTATGCTGAATGAACATACCCTAAAGACCTCAATGATTTTTGGATTTGTAAAAAACATGAAAAGCTTAAAAACATTATCCTTAATTTCACTCTAAAGGAAAGAGACAATTATCTTCAAGAACAGAATTTCCAAAATAATTTTTTGAAGGAATTTTAAATTTAATGTTAATACACTCCTATAAAATCTAACACTCATTTAATGATTCAACCACTGGGAATGAATTTGTAGGGATGAAAGGTAAGGAATAGCAAAAATTTAGGGAATTTTATTTTCTGAAAATTTATAACTCAACAGCAACTCATACATTAATTAATTGAAAGAGAAATTAAGTATTAGCAGAAAATCAAGGACATATTATAACTTTTTTAATTATTTAATTTCCTGATAT
The DNA here is from genome assembly GCA_028646485.1 of Cryptoprocta ferox. Lineage (NCBI taxonomy): Eukaryota > Metazoa > Chordata > Mammalia > Carnivora > Eupleridae > Cryptoprocta > Cryptoprocta ferox. The sequence continues at coordinate 788,693 of CM053562.1, forward strand.
ATGTTAATGAAGACCATGTTACTATAAAGTAGGAGTAGGAATTCACTATTGTATGAGCTGAAACACCTTAACTAAAGAAGATTAATCAAGGTAAGAGAGATCTACTATGGTAACGGAAGACCTGGATGGTGAAAATCTTCAAATAACTGCCTTGAAGGTCTAATCTTAAAAAGAAAGAATTCCTTCAGGGCATCTCTAGAATAGCAGCCAAACACGACAAGTATGAAAAGAATCAGAGCTGTGGACTCCTATCTCCTCCTAAAGGAAAAGAAAGTGTTCTCTGATGATTCTACCACATAAACTGCTGCATCTTAAGGTGTTTACATGTATTATTTTACCCCAGAGCCTTACATCAACTATCTCAGAAAAGGTATTATCTTTATTCAACTGACAGCAACAGTGAAATCCAAAGAGATTAAGTCTACCTCCAGAGCCACAAAATAATAAGTAGGCAAGTCAGAGGATTATTGGGTTTGTAATCACACAGCAGATATTTATCACATACAATATACGAAGGCAGCGGCAATGAGAGCTCCACACTGGCTCTCAGAGAGCGCTAAGAAGAGAAGTCTTTTGCATCTGTTTTCTACATGCATCCATTTTTCTTAGTTTCTGAGACTCTTGCTCCTGAATGTAAGAACTATTACTGTCAGTGTGAATCTTATTTTAATCCAGTTCTCTGGGCATTCATCCATAAATTGTATTACAGGTTGTATGCTCCAACCACTCACATTGCTAAAGAAATGAAACAGAGCTGTTTAATTTATCTTTCTTCGTAAATATATCAATGGTTCCTAAAAGGAAGCATTCGATTGCTTTGCTAAGGCTCATGAGTTTTGGCAATTTGTAATTCCGTATGTTGCTGTGGTTATTTTATTCTCCTTAAATTTACTTTCTCTCTCTTAAAAATTATAGCTAATCATCATTATTTGCTCATTCTGTGCCTGCAAATTTGCCTACTTGCTAAAATTTATTTGTTGCTCCTCAATCAATACTTGTGATGTTTTCACGGTCATTCATAGCCATTCAAAGCAGCAAAACTTGAGTTTCCTGACGCACACGTTCTCAGTTGAGGTGGAACAGAGCAATGGTCTGCCTGCCTTTTCCAGCTCATTCTGTAAACAAGTGCCCTTTTTGTGGCCTTTTTAGTGCCACCTTTTTTGCATTTTTGTGCTTTTTCTTGGTGATGTTGCTGCCTAAAATGACCCCCAGGAACAGTGCTGCAGTGATGTCTAGTGTTCCTAAATGCAAGAAGACTGCTATGTGCCTTTTGAAGAAGATATGTATGCTGCATAAACTTCATTCATGCATGAGTTAGGATGCTGTTGGTTTTAAGGTCAATGTTTATATATATATATATATATATTTCATATGTATATATATGAAATAAGGTATCTTTCAACAGAAATACACATAAAACGAGGGTATGTATTGGTTAGTTGGCAAAAATGTTGTGACCAGAGGGTTGCAGGAACTGAACCCTGTATTTCTCCTAGGAGCAACAGCTCAGTGGCCACTAATACAGTATTTGTGGCAACTTTATAGGACATGACTACCGCAAATAACAAGAATCGACTGCATGTCTTTGTGTCTTATTCCCTCTGTGGGAGAGCAGTGAGTTAAACAGATCTCTTCCACGATAACAAAGATACAACAGTTTCAGAAGCTCCGCTAGTTCCCTGCAGTAGTACCTGACTTCCCACTCTTTTTTATGTGGAATTATTACCTCTGCTTTTATAGCATTTAATAGATTTTTAAACCAATAATGTATTTTTTAATGTAATAAGAAACACCATAGTTTAACTTTTATCATGATATTTCAGAACCACTGTTGTAATAAAATATTAAATTTCAAGTAACTTTCCCATAATAGTCAGGGGCACTTAATTTCTCTTTCTCTTATTTACATTTATCAAATGAAGCAATAGGTTCTAAGAATCAGCACCTTCTCCAAGAGTACATCAATAAATCATCCAGTAGGAAAAGGAAACCTAACAGATAATGCCAAAAGGCTATGTAGCTTTCTAATGAATGAGTAATCTATATTCACTGAATTGGGATCAAAATAGTCACGGGGGTACCTGGGTGACTCAGTCGGTTAAGTGCCCAACTCTTGATTTTGGCTCAGTCATGATCTCACAATTTGTGAGCCCTGCAGCGCTCTCTGCACTGATAATATGAAGCCTACTTGGGATTCCGTCTCCTCTCTCTCTGCCCCTCTCCCACTCACAATCTCTCAAAATAAACAAGTAAACCTTTTTAAAAAAGTCATGAATAGTATTTTTGGATATCTGAACTTGGATCCTCCCCACTCCCTTTTCTTGGTTTCTTAGGTAAAAGGAAAAAGATATAGGCGGTATGTTACAAAATAATATTATAATCTATAAAAGGATGAGATTGACATCAGAAATTACTGATAACTTGGGACATGAGACTCATGCTGTGCCTTTTGTCTAATCCCCTGATTATCAATGTGGAAAGACAAATTCAAAGGTATCCTAGGAGAGGCCATGGGGCGTAGTAGAAGGAGCAACGGTCCATGAATTTTCAGATCTGGAGTGCTGGCCACCTTCATTAACTGATTTTGGAAAAGTCACTTACTCTTAATGAGACTCCAATTGCTCATCTATGTAATGAGTACAAAATACTTGGTGCATCTATTCCACAGACTGTTAGGATTATAGGACATGATATATTGGAGAGTGCTGTATTAACTCCAAAAGGGAAAGTAATGCATGGAATTATTAGCTATATTGTTTTTTAGGTTCACTGGATAAGTTTCTTCTTAAGGGAAATTACAGAGTACTTTTATAAGTGAAATATCCTTTTAAAAGCCTTGTTGGGTATGGGTTTCTATATAAAGTTTTTTTTTCCCAAATAGGACACTGCAGAGAGGGCCCTTGAGTTTTTTAGTATCTCACTTGTGAAGTGTCTCTTCCTTGCAGAACTACCATGAATTAGCACCGCCAAGAATTTTAAATAATATACTTAGGTACATATGTGTTGTTACATCTGGAGTACACTGTCCAATGATCTTGAAATATTTTCAAAACTTTATGTTAAAATATACTTCAACTTTAAACATGTGGCCAGTGTTGTTCATAACAGGTAACTTTGTGCCATTAAAATATATTTTTAATTTTTAATTTCATTATTCACTCTATTTTCTCATTCTTTTTACCCTTATTATCTCTCATCATCTCAATACCGAAACTCTGTATAAAACTAAGTAAGTGACCAATGTTTTCTGTTAATAATGTCACCATATTTCTGGGCCATAAGGAGAGAAAAAAGAAAACAATTTTTAAAAAGTCATTTATTCAATTCAACAAACATTTACTAGATATGTGCTATGTGCCAGGCTCTGATCTTGGTGGTGGGGGTACAGTCATGAATAAAACAGAAAGACAAGGCTACTTTTCTCTATGAACTTACATTCCACAGAAATTCAGAGTGAAGAGAGCATCGAGAGGGCAAAAAAGACAGAACTTCCAACTGCCCAAGTACAGGGTGTTGGGGGTCAGAAGGCTGGGGCTGGGTTCGCTGTAATACTGTCCTCCACTCGCAGGGGGCCACATCAGCCTTGGCTGGTAAGAAATGGAAAGGTGTTGGTTTTATAAAGATTTTAAGAATCTTAGGATGAGAGGGGTCTACATGCAGTAATTACATGAGGCTCCAAAGTATCTTCAGTTCCTGGAGAAGAACTGAATCTCTGCCTTTATGAGAAAAAAAAAAAAACAAAACAAAACAGAAGAAGAAGGAAAAGTGCGACAGATGTGTACGGATATTGGACACATTCCTTCATTCAGCAAATATTCATTGAATGCCTACAGAGTACCAGTGTTCTTCTAAGCCCCGGGGATAAAGTGAGGAGCTCAGTGGTTTATCACTGCTCTTAGCTTACAGGGAACTGGTCTGGAGTGTGATGGGCAATGCACAGTACTATGAACAATGTAAAAGCAATGTCCAATATTTATTGAATACGTTCCATGTTCCAGGAACTATTCAAACATTTCACATATTTATCTTGTCCAAGTGGTGTAGCCACACCAACAAGCAGGTGCTATTAATTTTCCCATTTTGCAAATAAGGCAATGCAAGTAGCAGGAGTTTAAGTAAATCTTAATTGAGCTGTGAGAGATACTGGGGCAAAGCTCCCGCTTGCGCTATCCCTGTGTCTCTCAAAAATAAATAAATAAACTTAAAAAAAATTGCTCAAGCTCATATGAGGTATAGGATAGTAAATGAGAGAGAATGGATGGTACAATTTTTAATAATAATAATGCAGTAGAAAATAACAACATAGCTGCGATGTTAATCAGGTTGAAATATATTATTTTTGTTAGAAAATAGCACACCTGTTTTCTGTTATTTATCTAAACAGAGAGGAATCTGATATGACTCACACAGTGATTCTGAAACTCGAACTCAGTAAATCTCTAAGATGACAGTGAATCTCAAAATGGTCCAGGGCCAGTTTTACGGCAACCTCTCCTGAGGTGCACTGGAGGTTGATGGTGGCTCAGGAAAGCGGCCAGCAGGGTAGGAAAAGCTGATTTTTAAAAGCAACTTGGCTAACCTACACGCAATTCCCCCTCAAAGTTTCCTTCCATCTCTTGTTCCTTCACTCCCCCTATTTGCCAAACAAAAGCTGGTTGAGAACCTTGGCTTCCCCGCCCCCTCGGCTCTCCAGACCCCCCCACCTGTGCTGCCCCTTTCAGCACTGCATAAAGTAGCCTGAATAAACTGAAACCATCTGCTTCCTGATTGACAGAACCACAATGACCTCTGAGGTCATTTCTCTTCCATTTAGAAGATAATGCTTATAGCTTGAAAATAATCAGGGATATAAAAAGAGTAATGATGCAAATACTAATAATAATGGTAATAGCTAACATTTATCTAACTCTTGCTCTCTGCCAGCCACCATGTTAATGCTTTATAAATTAGCCAATTAATCCTTCAAGCAACCCTATCAGGTGGATGTATTACTGTTATCTCTGTTTCACAGACGAGAGAATTGGGCACAGAGAGGTAACTTGCTCAAGTATACAGCTACTAAGCAGCGGAACTGAAATTTGAACCCAGTTGTCTGGAAGGAACTATTCTCATTTGGAGAAAAATTCAGTACAGACTCTGAGTCCAAGATGTATCCTAAAACGCAAAGTAACTTGGAGAACAGTTTCATGGCTCTCCAGCCTGAAATAAAAGGCCGAGGATGTTCAGGACAGTACAAAGTAAGAAGAGTAAATTAGCCTGATCAAAGCAGAAGAGGATTAGGGTGAGACAGAACTTTGCTAAACATCTAAGGACCTGTTTCATTAATTCTGTGAAGTCTAAGTTTTGCTCTTTGATTTTACCTGTTCATTATATTTCTTTCTTTTTCTTTGGAACTTCTGATAGGTTCTCTCCATGCCCCTGCCCCAGAGATGTCCTGATTAAAGGATATTAGCAAAAGTATCTGTGACCAGAGCAGCACTACAGGTCTGCAAATGGTAAATTATTCTAATTAAGGTTATAAAGAAATTAAGTGAACCAGATTGTTCCACAAACCCAAGAAAAACACACAATAGGTAAAAGTTAGGGCTTTGACAGATGAACAGATGAGGCATCGTTTTCGAAAGTCAGTAAGTGATACCTGTTCCTAGGTGGATGACAAAGTTTTCTGTCCTTTCTAAGTTGGATTCCTGACGAATGGGAATTTTAATATATTTTTTTCTGACTTCATATGATGGCCGTGAAAATTGAAGGAAGTGATCAATGTAAAGACCTTTTGAAAACGTATAAGGTATTATGCAAATGTAAGATTAAATGTATCTGCAGTGGAACTGATTACCAGCTTTTTAGCCAAGTCTGATGAAAATTCTAAGTACACTTCAGATTTGAAGAAACATATAACGTTTAGAAATAAATTAGAATTTGACTTCATGACCCTGGCAATAATTCCATTTTAAATATTCAACAGTATATTTATAGTCTAGATCTCTCTGTAATGCATACATTTCTTTAAGCTATGATTAGTCACACTATATTAAGAAATAAAAATAGATATTTTTTTCAAATGTACGATGTAACTTTATATTAAATGAAATGTATTCACTTGTTCATTAATTCATTCGATGTGCCAAGTAAGGTTCTAGGCACTTGGATACATTGACAACTCAGTGAATGCTCCTAGTTGCCTCAATCCTTATGTTAAACTGGGAGGAGACAAACACATAGGTAAACAATAATTATTTTTAGTATTCACTGTACATCTCATGAATAAGTGAATAACCACCACTACTGTCCAAGCCAGTTTAGTGTCCAAGTTGCTTCCACGTATGTCCTCTCCATCTTCTCTGCGCCTGGCAGTAATGATATGCGCTACAGACATACGTCCCACCTAGAACCTAGAGAGGGAGAGGGAGATCTGGACCGAGACCGGAATCCTCTGCTCATCCCCGCTCTCTTCTGGAAGCTAGCCACCTGTGACAGACGTATCGCTCACCCCACTCTACTGCCTCCCTGTTCACTGAAGCTTCTGCTCATTTTCCAAATAAATCCCACTTTCTTCCATATTGAAGACCACCCCCTGACCCTGCAACACCATTTCCATCCAGTGAGCAGGCTCACTCTTTACCTTTAAATGTTTTTAAAAACATTTGTTTTTTAAACAAAAAAGTATATGTTCCTTTCCATCTGAAGTGTACTTAGAATTTTCATCAGACTTGGCTAAAAAGCTGATAATCAGTTCCACTGCAGATACATTTAATCTTACATTTGCATAAATATATATACATACATATAGATATACATAAATATATATATTAGATGGAAATATAAGGCTCAGGGTGGAAGAGTTTAACTAAATCTCTCAGAGGTAGTAAATGGAAGAGGCAGGGCTCAGCTCAAGGCTTTAGGACAAAAAGATCCAAGAGTGTCCCAGAGACTCCATTGAAATAGGAGTATTTTATCAGGTGCTGACCCTGGCAGTGGTAGTTTGTAGTAAAAATCCCTCACACTGCTTCCTTGTTTGGTGTTCATGTAAGTTAATTCAATCAGAGTATGGGAGTGCCTGGTGGCTCAGTCAGTCTTGATTTCAGCTCAGTCATGATCTCATGGCTCGTGAGTTCAAGCCCTGCATCTGCACTATTAATGCAGAGCCTGCTTAGGATTCTCTCTCTCCCCTCTCTCTCTCTGCCCCTAACCTGCTTGCTCTTTTTCTCAAAATAAATAAATAAATAAACTTTAAAAAATTTTTTTAAAAATTGGAGTATGTATAATATATCCTATAATTATACGTAAATGGTTTTCTTAGCATATCTTATGTTTCTCTGATACACTTGGCTTCTATTCTCTTTTGAGGGTCATGCAATTGTATGTCCATTTAGAATATGAAATTAAAACCAAGTATTCAAAATTGCTTTCATCAATTTACAACGTTGAATGGACTTCTGACATCTTATAATTTTGTCCCTTAAAAATCTCTCTTGATGTTCTAGGACAAGGGCTCTTTTATGCCTGCTTAACTGTAATTTCAAGCCCCATAGGACAAGCATAAATGTCCTCATTGAAATTCAGAGACGGTCATCTCAGATGCTGCTGTTCACAATCCCTACATTGCTTTCTTCCTACAAATTTGAGCATAGATAGTTGGCATCTTTAAAGTGAAATATAATGCATCGGACCGCAAAATAAATCCTAGGAATCACTCAAAAATTCACTCAAAAATATTTACTGAACACCTACTGAAACTCTGGCTATTGTCCTAGGCATAGGGAATAGAAAGCAAGATAATATTTAGTCCTCAAACATTCAAGTGACTCACAATCCAGGGAAAAAAATAGCTGCCTGGCCCTCTCATCTGGGCAGAGAGGATGGGGGGATGGGGGCAAGGAAGGCTTCCCTAAGCTGGCAGTGTGTTTGTTAAGTCTTAAAGATCCAGCTGTGTTAATCTAGCCAGGAAATTTTTGCAAGACTCAGTTTTTCTTCGATTTTCTTCTCCTTTGCACTATGGGAATAAATCTATTATGATAAAAAGTTACACATAAAGACATCCTTAAGAAAAAATAATCTGTTATAGGTAAGCAGCAGATGGATTTTTACATATAGGAACTTAGTAGGACTCACTTTTCTTCTTTTTCCTTTATTTAGTTTATGTTAAAATGATACAAATTTCTCCCATAATGGAGCTTGAAATCAAATATTTAACCATGCTTTTCTGGGTGTTATTTTTTCAATATATCTTAGTATCCTTTTATCTGAAATTTGTCATGCCCAACCTTGCTCCAAGGATGCCCTCTATGAAAGCACGGACTTTAAAAGCTTTTGCTCATGCACTCACCTCGGGGGGAAGAAAAAGAAAGAAAAGAAAAGCATTTTTAATTTGACTCGAAAAATTTTGACATAATTTATTATTTATTTGCTCATTTTTAATTATTTGGAGAGAGAGGACAAGCAGGAGAGAAGGTCAGAGAGAGAAAGAGAGAGAGAGAGAGAAAGAGAGAGAGACAGAGAGAGAGAGAGACAGAGAGAGAGAGAGAGAGAGAGACAGAATCCTAAGCAGGTTCAATGCTCACTGTGGAACCTGATGTGGGGCTTGATCCCACAGTCTTGGGATCATGACCTGAGCCAAAATCAAGAGTCAGATGCTCAACCAACTGAGCCTCCCAGGCACCCCTCACAGAAACTTAAATATTCATAAATCATATAATTCTAAAATGTAAATACCCACATTTAAAAAATATAAGCTCCAAACACCAAAGAAAATACATGAACAACCTCTTCTGTGGGAGGAATTTGGATTATTCTTTCTTTTTCTTGAACTCGTGTATTAATTACACTATATAGAATTGATCACGTTAGTCTTCTTTATAACAGAAATATATTTAGAAATTCGTTGGCATTTTAAAATTTCTTATGATTATAAGGCTTCTATGAAAAATTTTTCTGATTTCAGTCATCTTTACAACTATTATTAATCTATAGTTTATGAAAATAACATATATATTGCAAAATTTTCCAAAGAATAATTTTTAAAAAGTGAAACCTTATTGCAAAATGTTCACTTAATATAAAAGCTTTTTCTTAATAAGGTAAATTTTCATAACTGTTAGAAAGGCCACTTAAAAACATGAGGAAACATAGTCATTTAAATCTACGGTTCCCCGGAAACCTTGAGAAGTCTGTGAATACCTCCAGAGGAAAACGTAACCCAGTCATAACTATGTAGAAATTTCCAATGTGATTTTCTTCACTGAGACTATCGTTTTGAAGAGTGATTTTAAGCTGTCAAACAGGAGATATATGAGGTTTTCAGAACCGACATATTATTATTGTCTGCCATTTTAATTCCACTTTGATTTAAACTCTAAAATTAATTATTTTTAAAAAAGCAGTGTTTATCTTGACATTTATCAATTTCTTATCACTGTTTCATGTATCTCATTCTTTCTTTTTCAGTCTAATTTCCAAGATACAAATAGAAGTCATTCCCTCTTTTTGGAAGAGGGGAGTCAGAGTGGAGAAGAGACTTTAATCCACTGCACTTTTGTTAGCAAAAAAATACACTGACTAAAAGTAAGCAGTGCATAACCTTCTCCCAGAAAAGTTAGAGCCTGTTAATGATATAAAGCTTTGACATTCCTTAAAGCATGTTTTGCTATGTTTTTTTGTGTGGTTCACATGTAACAGTTGCTCTTCAATACCCAGACATACATGCAAGGCGTGTGTATAATATAAATTTACTTTTTTCTGTAGTCTTGGAGTAAGTCTAATAATTTAGAGTGACTTGTGTATTCTTATTGAATATATGTCAGTCACCTGTAGTTTTTACAAAAGGATAACATTTTCTCTCTGTCTTCTTATCTCTCTCTCTCTCTCTCTAAATTTCTGTCATTCTCAACTTGCTCAGAAAGATTTAAGCAGTAGAAATCTAAACTTTAGAAAATTTGCTTTGAAAGAGAATACTTCTTTACTATTTTAGAGTAAATTGTTCCTTCCCTAGGGGTCGGGCAAAGATCTATAAAGGTTTATACGCATTGCCTAACACAGAATATTGATCATTAGTCAACCATGCTGGATAATGTGTAATATTAGCCTCAGACTGTAGAAAAATAATATAGGCAGATGGACATAAACCTATTTTTTAAAAAACTGAATGAAATACAGTTCAGATTCTTTCCAATTTCAGTGCATAATTCATATTATTTAAAATGTTTCATACATTGTTAAATATACAAATATCATAAATGACACTAAAACACTGTGGTGCACATACTATTAAAGATTACCTGTAGCTAATACTTTTTCCAGGTCAGAAGGCAGAAGATTTAAAGACCGTGAGGTGCTAAAATGATCCATATCATTATGGTTATGAGCCTTGAAACTTAGAATGCACACCTTAAAATCAATTTCAAAGTTTCCAAGGAAACCAATGAAGATATTTCAAGACAAGATTAATGTAATTTGCAAATCAAAATCCACCTAAGACTGTTGTCACAGCATTATGAGTTAATTGGTGCTTGCCACATTTTTTTAGAAAGCCAGAAAAAATCTTATATTCATGAACCCAGCAATAACTGAGACAGCAACCCTCAGTTCCTCTCTGTCTGCTTCATTAACATAATATATTTTGAATATAATGAAGAATACATGAAAGAGTCCTTTGTTATAGACTAAGATTTTGTAAAACCTTAAAAAAAGAGAGAGAGTATGGGCATCAAAAAGCCCACAAATCTGTGGGGATGTGCAGAAAGAGGAAGAGAGAAAACTACTGATTGAGTAAACATTTATGACTGATGCTCTGCTAGGTGTAAAATGAGATTTGATTTTGCGATCCCATTTTATTGATGAGGAAACTGAAATTCAAAACAGTTATGTCACTGACACAAGGTCACAGCTAATAAATGCTGTATAAAGATACGAAGCAGCGTTTCTGATTCCCAAATTCATGGTCTTCCCGGGGCATCATACAGAAAGAATGGTAAGTGAAGTGCAATGTGTTCAGGGTCTTCGGTGGAAGTTCTAAGACGTGGAGTTCAAGTCCAGAGCTGGTGTATGTCTGAGACAAAGAGCGAGAGGTGAGAGAAAGCTCGTAACGGAGGTACGATGAAGGGTAGAGTTCATTTGTGGACCCTGCCTGTTAGCTCTCCTCGACCGCTGCATGACATGGATCAGGGACCACCTCTGGCTTACCGTTGTTCCTGCCCCCGCATGAGCACAACGCCTTGCATGCCACTAAACGCTCAGCATTTGTTGAATTGCATTGACAGAATTGGTTTTGCCAGGTGTGAAATAAAATTAATTGGTGAAAATGTCAGTTGGGCCTGTGAATCTTCAACTTCTAATTTCCCAGTGTCCATCTGACATGACATCTAGCATGGTCCTGTTACTTACATTGCGACACTTCGGTTGGAAAGTCTTCTGTGTCTGTGTTCACTACAGTGGCCTGAGGCATAGCAATGCTACATGGGGACCAGGATCTCTAAGCAAATGTCTATAAAGTTTACCCCAAGTTTGTGCTGGTCACTTTAGAAAGAGGTTGTGGAACTATTCACTTTGATATCTCCTTGTGTTTCTGTGTGACTGTGCTTTGGACAGACTGCCAGAATCTCATTAAATGCCTTCTCCAGGTACTGCACGAGCCACTGGGCAGGATCGAACCTCCAAAGTGCACTCAGCAATTGCTAAGCAGTGTTCTGGTGATTTCATTCCCAGAATTCACTCCTGACACATTTTACCTTCAGGGTATTTCATCAGTGGTTTGAACAGAGAATTGGAAGAGTCAGCTAGGCGGTGGAATTCTTGTTCTCCCTATAAATTAAGGAAGTTGTTCTTCCTCAGTTGGCAACATATGTCTAAATCAGAAATATGTTTCAGAAGGATTTGCGACAACAACAACAACAACAAAAAGAAGAGTTTGCAAGTCTTGTCCGTTGTTTATCCACCACCCCCAGGTAAAAGCCTGAGGTATAGCCCTGCAACTTGACAAATACCACAGTGATCTGGGAGTACAATGTGTTATCACTTTCATTATAACAGTTGGGAGCCATCCAAGGCTTTATAAAGAAACCATAAAGCAACAGCAAGAGTTTGGGCAGCCTTAGAAAAATATGTCTTGGCTTACGGAGAAACTTCTTACCAAGAATCTGACACCTCTACCTTAGCATGAAAGCACAGACCAGGTCAATCACAGAAAATTCAGCTTCCCTGAATTTGTTCCACAACAATAATAGACACACAATGGCAGAGCACATTTGGTGTACTTGGCAGCCTGAGAAAAACTGCAACCGTTTAAGACGAAAAGTTATGGAAATGTTTTATTGGATGCTCTGCTAAATAGGGCTTCAGCTATAATCCTACTTATATCACTTTCTCGTGTGTTCTGTATTTGGGCAACAATGAGGGGTGTGACCTTGGCCTGGTAAGTCCTGCCACTGTCTGGAACCCGGCTGACTCATCCTTAGCTGAGACGATGGAACTGGATCATTTCTCAGGCTCCCTCCAGCTCTGACATTCCATGGCTGGAGGAGGTCACTGTCTAACACTGACAGTAGCATTCAGGGGCAGGGGAGAGTTTTAGTGCAGACAGTTCCTACACCCACAGAGAATTCAGATCCTGGCCAGGGTCCTCAGGCTTGTTCCCTTGTTTCACCTTCCTGGGTTCTCACGAGAGACTTTGCCTAGGGTAATTTCAAACAATCTGGGAGCGCCTGGGTGGCTCAGTCGGTTAAGCATCTTGACTTTGGCTCAGGTCATGATCTTGCAGTCTGCGAGTTCGAGCCCTGCGTTGGGCTCTGTGCTGACGCTCAGAGCCTGGAGTCTGCTTCAGAGTTTGTCTCTTTCTCTCTCTCTCTCTGCCCCTCCCCTGCTCATGCTCTATCTTTCTCTCTCTAAAAAATAAATAAACATTAAAATTTTTTTTAAAAAATCTAAACCTCCCTTCTGTTAAAAGAATGTAGAAGCAAAATAGTAAAAGTCTCCCCGCCCCCTCTTTGCTCAGGAGGAATATAAAAACAGATATACAAATCTCCCTTTAAGCAGGGTTTAAAAAATTTTTTTTAAATCTTATTTTGAAAGAGAGAGAGAAATTGTGCACTTGAGCATGGGAGGGGCAGAGAGAGAGAGAGAGAGAGAGAGAGAGGGAGAGAAAGAATCCTAAGCAGGCTCCATGCTGTGCTGTCAGCACAGAGCCTAATGTTGGGTTTGATCTCACGAACCATGATATCATGACCTGAGTCCAAACCACAAGATTCGGAAGCTTAACCAACTGAGCCACCCAGGTGCCCCTAAGCAGGTTTCAATTAAAGGATTTTTTTTTTTTTTTTTTGTAAATCACATGGACTTAGAAGCAGATCGTGTTTGTTGTTTCAGCTCATGATACAAAAAACTTCTGCTACTCAACCGAAGAATCACACAGTGGAGACTATTTACCACCCAGGGTAGAAAGGTTCTGCCTCTAACTTCCCAGGTACATTTCAAAGTAAGATCGGAAACTAAGTGAGCTATAATATAATAGTCTGTTTTCCCCCTTCCACTCAATATTCAAACAATGAAAAAATAATTCCTGTCCTGTTGATATCCTTATTAACCAAAACTGTTTTTTCAGCTTTAATTGCTAAACCTGAGAAAATTGAGTCTTCATGAAATAGTATTGCTCATTCATAAAATCCAGGAGTATCAGTATTTATTTAAATTATAAATGATCTTGCCAAAAGTCTTCTCTATATTTTAATTTTCTTTTTCATTCTTTGGTCTTCAAAAAGTCTCCATAGAGAGTCCAAATACTTTTTGTTTTTATCACTGCCATGGTGACTAGCTATGTTTTCCTTACTAAAACTTTAAATGTGCTTGCTGTTGCTATTATGTCTAAATATAATAGGTAGTTCTGTTTGTACCCTGACACCATCCAAGCTCCCTACCCCCTTCCCACTCCATCTCACCAGGTAGAAGCTCCACCTAGGAGCTCCCGGGTGGCTCAGTAGGTTAAGCATCCAACTTTGACTCAGGTCATGGTCTCACAGTTCATGGGTTCGAGGCCTGCGTTGGGCTCTGGCCTGACAGCTCAGAGCCTGGAACCTGCTTCAGATTCTGTGTCTCCCTCTCTCTCTGCCCCTCCCCTGCTGATGCTCTCTGTCTCTCTCTCTCAAAAATAAACAAACATTACAAAAATAATTAAAAAAAAGCTCCACCTCAACCAAAATGTTTCCATCCTGATTCAGGTCCCAAAACATAATAACCACAATTACAATTTCCGAAGTGTTTCCATTATGTCACTTGAAGAAAGGCACCTGGTTGTGTGAGTCAAGTGATCCACAAGGAAGCTGGACGGCGTCCGCAGTGAACTGGTGTTAGGAGAGCCTGTTAATTCAAACAAACCCCTACATCTGTGCTTGTCAATGTGAGGCCCACAGTGCACTGCTCCAGGGATCCTGGAGGGCCGTAAAGGATCCAGTGATGCAAGCGTTTCCTTCAGTTTGCATCAGGGAATATCAGGCAAAAAAGGTTTCACTAAAATCTGGAAAGCACAAGCTAAAATCAGCTTGTGAATAGAACTGAGGCCTCTGATGCAGACTTAGCCGAGAAGTCTTTCATATGATAGTTGGCAATGTTGCAAAGCTTCGAACACACATATCCATGGATAATTGAGATTCCAATTGTTTTCCACGAGAATATTTTGTCATTACTGAGGTCTCAGTGTTGTTTTGAGTTGGTAATGATTTTCAGTGACTGATGTTCATGGCTTTAAATAATTCAAAATTAATGTTTAGTTTGTGTCATCATCACCATCCACTTAGATTGTTATGAACTGTTTAGTTAATCCCACGGTGTACCGTGATGCATATGTGTATCAGTGGCATTCCTAGACAATAAGCTTTCAATAATTTCACAGGTAAACAGCACATACACATTACAGTTCATATGCGTGATCTATACTCCTTTTTTTCTGAAACGGATATACCTATTCTACAATTTTTCCTATACAGCGCCACCTTATGGTTATTTTTTTCTAACCTAAAACTTACTTGGGTAAGATGATGGAGATGCAGGGTCTTTTACCTTACCTAAATGTGCCATAGTCAGAATGGTTGAAATTCAGCTGTAAATTACAGCATAGATGGACGAGAAAATGATTTCCTAAACAGTACTGCCCATTAAGAATCAGTATCCTAAATAAATAAATGTAAAAAAAAAATAAAAAAAAACCACTTCTCTCTGCCCCTCCCCCGCTCATGCTCTGTCTCACTCTGTCTCTCAAAAATAAATAAATGTAAAAAAAAATTTTTAAAAAAAAGAATCAGTATCCTAGAGAGGGAGAGGTGCTAGATTCTGGACTGAGATAGGAATCCTCTGCTCATCCGTACTCTCTTCTAGATGAGAAGCTAACCACCTATGACAGACATATGGCTCACCCTACTCTACTGCCTCTCTGTTCACTGCAGCTTCTGCTTACTTTCCAAATAAATCCCACTTTCTTCCATATTGAAGACCACCCCACTGACCCTGCAAACCGTCTCCATCCAGTGAGCAGGCTCACTCTTTACCTCTTTTCTGTCCTCCCTTATTTATCCATTCATCTCTTTTTCTTTTTCCCACTCCATTGACAAGTATTTGGGAAACCAGTCTCAGCTGCCTCGTTTCCATGTTGCCCATCCCCTGGTTGGACTCTGATTTCCACATCTCTTTCTCATTCTCTTTTGCTTGCTCCTCTTCTGGCAATTTCTCCCTATATGTTGATATTCTCAAAATTCTGACCTGGTCCTTCTCTTTCTCTCACTCTACATGTCCTTTCTGAATGATCTTGTCCACAACCATTTCTTGAATTACATTGTAGACACTAAGGACTCAAAATTCTTCCCGTCTGATGCCGACTTCTGTCCTTTACTCCATAAATGCATCGGCAGCTACATACTGATCATGTGTGGCTAAACATCCAGCTACTTGTAAGGTGGTGTTCACCATGGTATGCAAATCTGAGAAACACTCATGCCCAGTGGACCATGAAAGTAAGGCAAGTGTGGTAGAGCTTTATGGGAAAAGCATAAAACTCAGAAATCCTGGCTCCAATCCTGGCTGTGTCATTTTTAGCAAATAGGGAAGATTCTTTATCTCTCTCGCTCTTTTTTTCCATCTGTTGACTATGGCTAATAACATTTTGAAGATTTTTTTGTGAGGAATTAAATCAGATAATGTATGTAAAGATGCAATATAAGCTGTTAACTATCATTCAAATGTGTGATCTGCTATTATTTGACATGTTGTTGGACAAACAGGATATCCATTTAAAATGAAACAAAACGTAAAACCACAAGGAATGCAAATATCAAATTAATCTGACTTGGCAGGGGCACCTGTGTGGCTCAGTCAGTTAAGCATCCAACTTCGGCCTAAGTCATGATCTCACCAGTCCCGAGTTTGAACCCCGTGTCAAGCTTTGTGCTGACAGCTCAGAGCCTGGAGACTTTCAGATTCTGTGTCTCCCTCTCTCTCTCTGCTCCTCCCCCACTCACACTCTGTCTCTCTCTCTCAAAAATAAACATTAAAAAAATTAATCTGACTTGGTAAACTAAATATTGACTGCATGGCTTCCAAATATTAGTCTACATCTGGAAGTGCTTATTAATATCAATTCTTGGGTTGGAGTCTTAGATTTCATTGGTTGGGAAAGAGGCCCGTTAAAATCATCCCAGTTGATACCAGTGAGTCAGGGCCATATATTGAGAAAGAGTGAAATATAAGGTACTTGAGAGACTACAGGTCCCCAAAACTCCATTCTAGTGACTAGCAAAGGCATCCAGACTAATTCCCTATTAGGAAGCACGTTGCTTATGTTGGTTATTTTATATTATAATGGATTTCAAGGCTTCCAAATTTGGGCTTTCTACACAGAGCAATCATCCATCACCCCCTCCCAATACACATACACAAACATACCCATATGTTTTTACATATGTATATCATAGCCCAATTAATGGAAAAAAATTCCTCTTAATATGTGAATAAATAATAATGTAAAGACACAACATAAGGCAGACATTAACTAGGCAGTTAAAAGTTGAATAGGCACTGCTATAAAATATCAAATGTATTTCCCTTTTTCTTTTCATACTGTTGATTGTAGGTGGCATTAAGAAAAGACTACAAGCCAGCAGAGGCCCAGGGAATTGTCAGGAAGGGGCCAAACCAGAAACCAGTAGATAACACAAGTCATTAGGCATGAGTCTTCCCAACAGATACGCTTCACTATTTGGACAGACAAGCATCAAGATATTTCCAACCTGGTGGCTCAGTGAAGTTCTTTTTAGTACATTGTAGTTTATTGTCAGGTTGGTTTCCATTTAACACCCAGTGC
>CM053562.1:806527-817579 GCA_028646485.1 Cryptoprocta ferox
ACTGATGAATGGATCAGGAAGATGTGGTTTATCTATACAATGGAATACGACATGGCCATGAGAAAGCATGAAATCTGGCCATTCGTAGCAACATGGATGGACCTTGAGGGTGTCATGCTAAGCGAAATAAGTCAGGCAGAGAAGGACAGATACCATATGTTTTCACTCATAGGTCTAACAGGAGAAACTTAACAGAGGACCATGGGGAGGGGAAGGGGGGAAACAGAGTTAGGGAGAGGGAGGGAGGCAAATCACGAGAGACTCTTGAATACTGAAAACAAACTGAGAGCTGAAGGGGGAGGGGGAAAGGGGAAGGGGGGTGATGGCCATGTAGGAGGGCACTTGTGGGGAAGAGCACTGGGTGTTATATGGAAACCAACTTGACAATAAACATAGAAAAAAGTGTTATTTCCTGAGCATTGCTTCTCTATTTTGTGAGGTGTGTGTGTATGGGTGTGGGTGGGTGTGTGTGTACATGTACCTTACTTTTAAAATATCTATTCTAATCACACTTGTCAGACACACTTTTTTTTCTCAAAGCCACAAGGAATGCTCTTAACTGCATTCTTAACATTTTTCTTTATTCTTCTATCATTTACTTTAGTGAGAACTCCCTGACAAAAAATAAGAGTGAAGTTATTTTATGATGTGATATTATATGGAAATGCCATCAAACCAACATTCTTCACTAATATTGCAAGATATTTTTCTAGGAAAAGTGTTTTAATTTATAGTAAAAAAGAATTTAAAGAATAACAAATGCTTATAATTCACTGAAATTTAAAAATTTACGTTTGAAGTTCAACTGGACTTAGGACATTTTAATGTATGAGTTTCTCTTGGCTTTTCAGAGTTGGCTTCTTTTAAGTGTGATAAAATTGATCCAGCTATTGCTCAATAACCTTTAGCACATATACTAATGTAACGAAAGTCATGAAAGGGACTTAGGGAATCATGTCAGATCTCAATTCCAGCTAGCTAACAGAGGCTAATTAGACAATTGCAAGTTTACAATAAATATAGAGATCACATGATTTAAATTGTGCTGAAAATTGAGACAAATTTACATACTGCAGCATATCAATGGAATTAAGTGAAGAGCTTTGTTTGTCTCAAGTTCATGCCCCAAAGCATCTTCAGATTCCTAATGATGGTTAAAATCTCAGTCATTCGCTGGCAGAGTAGTAAACATGATACGGCAAGTTTCTTATTTTACTTCATGATTTTTAGAGTTCTCACAGGGGGCTGAATTTCAGCTCAGTGTAATAAAAAACTTTCTGCTGCTTGGAACCAACACAAAAATGGAAGTGGACACCTTGAACAAGAATGTGTTTTCTCTTATTAGAGCTGTGCAAATAAAAACCGATCAATGCCTTCACAGTCATTACAGCAGGAATTCAATTACCCCTGACTTTCCTGGAGCTTCTTTTGTTTGCTTTTCAAATCTCGGTTTTAAGATCCTATGACTATTAGATTTACAAATATGTCATACTTAGATCCTATTTCAAATGTGAACAGGTCATTAAAATATTTAACATTTAATATTTAATAGTAATTAACGTATTTTAAAAGACTATCATCTATCATCTATGTAGGCACAGTGAAAACTCGCTAGCCTTCTGCCAACACTTAGCAGCGACGTAATACATCTACTACCACTTGCACCCATTCCCTTGCTTTGTTCCAAAGCCCTTTAAAAACAGTCTCTCCTCTCTCCAGAATGTAGGGCGACCAATTCCCAGCTCTGCTCATCTTTGATCCATGACCATAACTAAGACATGTACACCTTGTCTGCCTACTAATTTCAGTATGGGGAAGACAAGAGCAGGGTTAAAGGTTGTGAACCATGTTAACTCACAACATCATCACCAACTTTGGGTCATGTCTGAGCTAGTCTGCTTTAAGGAAAAAATGTAATTTAGATAATTCTCCAGAGATAAATAGACTATATACAATACTTCCCTCACAGATATGTTATTTTGCACAGAGATAATTTTAACTTGTAATATGATTGTGAAGATAACAAAAGTTGTTATTTTTGTAAAAAGAAAGATCAGAATTTGTGAGGTTTTTATTAGGCCTAAAGTTTACTTATAGTCTTGAAATTTTTTAAAAAAGGTTTTTAATGTTTATTTTATTTGTGAGAGAGAGAGAGAGAGAGAGCACTAAAGAGTGAGGGAGGGGCAGAGAGAAAGAGGGAGACACAGAATCTGAAGCAGGATCCAGGCTCCGAGGTGTCAGCACAGAGCCCGACACGGGGCTCGAACCCACAAACAGTGAGATCATGACCTGAGTTGAAGTCAGATGCCCAACTGACTGAGCCACCCAAGCACCCCTATATGAAAAAAATTTTTAAAGAAAGTAAGATCATATGGAAAATGCAATCCTACAGTAGAAAAGTAAGTTCTTTAAAAAAAAAGTGTCACTAGTATGCAAATAATTTATTTGCTAATAAGTAATAATTTCTATTTATTAAAATGTTATCTTTAGGACCACAAGGTACTTTCACTTATCAATAAGCTATTTTAAGCTACCACCACATTAACTATAAGAAAGATAACATTCCTTTATTTTAAAGCCTCTTAAAATTATATAATTTAACTAATATATGTTGCTTGAATATTTAGGTCAGTATCATGACTTCCGGAGACTACTTTATCTCCTAGCTATTCAGTGCATGAAGTCCTACAACTATTTGCCTTGTATAAAAGGGTCCTAAGGACGTGACAGTTGAGGGTGTTCCAGGAAGACAAAGATCTTTAAATGTTTCTAAAACACTATTAACCTCTTTGTTCTTTGCCCAAGCAAGTTCTTTGGCGCTCACGTTATTGTTTTGTCACTTATTTAGATACAGAACATCTAATGATATTCAGAACAAATGAGAGAGAATGCTCCAATGTCTACAAATTTGACAATAGGGAGAATCCTTCAAAAATACCTAGAGCACTATATGTGCCCTAATTTTATGGGCTAGAATCCACCAGTCAGTTATTAAGGAACCATAATGTCTAATAAAATGTAGAATACACTTCAGGTGAATCATCGTGAAGTCAAGTGTCAAGTGCATGCTCAAGGACCAAAATTAGAGCCCACAATCATTTTTGAAAGAATAATAGCATCCGTCTCATTTGAAAATGATTTAGAGAAATTCTCGTCAGTTTACAGGTTATCTAAGGTATACTTCTGTCCCAGATGACTGCACACACACACACAAAGAAGCATCATGCACGTCAGGCTTCACAGTGTTCTTGTAGGAAGGCGTCAGATACTGACATGCAGAAGGCTTTATAATGAGCTAAATTCTGTGTTGGAGCTTTCCCATGAGAATTTGCTTTGACTGAAGACAGTCTTATATCATGGACAGGGTCTGGAGTACAATCAATCCAGTTACACCTCTCAACTTCCTTCCCAGTGGCTAATGCAGCTTCCACAGGAAGCACCCTCCCACCTCCTGAATTCCAATAAGCCACTCTCTGAATCTTTCTTAAGCTTTCATATAAAACACATCTTCAATCATTATACGTTTTAGCTTTCACAAATCATTTTAACCAAGCACATTCCATCTTTCTCTGCTGACTGTTTTTACAGTCTTAAGTTTAATATTAATTAGTTTCTCAGTAGCCTCAGTCAAAAAAAATAAGTTCTATTTTCAAAATTTTTGTAAAAACAATCAACAAACAAAATGCAGATTGCTATTTTGCGGTTAAGGAATATTGTCAGTGAACTCACCTGAAACCGGTAAAAGGTGCCATCGTCTTTGAGTGTGAGGACGTGATCCGAGATGGGAAAGAAGTAGCCATGGGCAGCCATTAATGTTCCCAAATGCAGCGCCTCCACTATTTCATGAAAACAAACAAATAAAAATGTATATAAAACCTTTTTTTCAAATGTTGATTTACAGGAGTAACGAATTTTGTTCCCTTTAGAGTATATTCTTGCATTCAAATTCTTGGCATTTTAAACAACTTGGCTTTGTATTTTTTTTCTTTTTTTCTAGTTCCTTCACATAGGGTACTGAGGTGGCTCCGGTTCCTGGTGGTGACTATGCAATGGCCAGCGGCACGGCGTGACGACCAGCGCACAAGAACACAATGTTATGGAACGTTGAGACTGGAAGGTTACTCTGAAAATCACAGAATCTGACTCCTTCACTTAAAGATGAGATGTATTTTGCTATTTGTTAATGTTCTTCCACAAACAATTCTATTTGGCATTTATAATTTATAAAGAGCTATATAATAGCACTTTAAGCTTTTAAAAGCATTCTCACTTGGATCACCCCTACATTATGGATACCCAATACTATCAGGAATCCTTCTGATGACATGGATCGCTATTCCATGATGTCATCAGGGAACCATTTATGCGGCGTTAAGTGAGCACTGAGCAACCATTTGTGCCGCTGCTACAGTCCCGCGATCATCCGGACTGCTCTCGCCTCCACGGCTCTGTGTTCAGTGTGCTAGATGCAGACTATGGAGACGGTTATTCGACAATGAAAATATTACATTTTCCGAGACGGCTAAGAAATGGCTGGAACATAATACTTTGATATTCATTCTCCTTTTATAGCAGCCGACAGTTTCTTCCAATGAAATGGTTAATAAAATTTGGTCAACAGAATTATTACTCTATTTGTGCAGGGACAACATAAAGCTTGGCTAACTTAAAGTCTAGAAAATATGGAACTATGTAAAATAATTTTTTAGTCCAGCAACAAGTTAGATTTACTGATCTGTTTTGTATCTTTCTATACAATTTAGTTATGGATTTATTTCTGTTTTTTAGACAAGTAAATGGTTCTTTAACTCTAGGATTCGTACAGTAGTTCCAGGACTGTGTGTATCTATCTGTATTTCTGGCTAGCAATCCTGGGGAGCTTTGATCCTCCAGCCAATACTGAGTCACTAAGCTGCTTGCTGTGGTGCAGATAAGCATAAGAAACCTGTCCCTCCCCTCCACCCTCCCACGCCTATGTGTGCTAATACTAGAATAATTGCTAAATTTTACCTGTCACAGTGCCCATTTTGGTTGTCATCTATCATCTTGTAAACATTTCTATTGGTAACTTGTACTTCCGGCCTGTCTCTGTGTTGTTCTTATCGATAATAAAGAAGAATTGCCAATCATCTTCTTTGCCATGTCCTTGGAAGACTGTTATTAAGTGTCCCGGCCACCTTAACCACACTCCCAATTAAGTCCCTCCCTGCATAGAATTGTTTTTTCTACAAAGAAGCAATTTTTCTTCAATTATATATATACACACATAAATATAAACATGTATCCTTTTACTCAAAGTCAAGACCTTCTCAAAGCTGTGCTGCTTACAGCGATATACCCACATGCTCTTTGACTCCTGCTGAAACTCAGGAGCTAGTGTGGTGTTGTAGGAAGAACATAACCTTTGGAGGCACTCACTAATTTTTGTTACTTAAACACTGTGTGCCTCTCCCACTTTACAGGGTTGTTATGAGAATCAAACAAGAATATATGTAAAGAAGTTGGAATAATGTCCTGTGTATAGGAGACCTTCAATAGATGTGCTGTATCTTCATTATTTACACATGAATTCATGTTACTTTAATCCAAATCACTGCCAGGAAATCCACTTGCATAAATTTGTCATCAACTAGGCTGAGTGAAAGAAACTGTCAGTCATAAATAGCATCCTCAATAGCCACTTACGTATTAGTGTGTGTGTGTGTGTGTGTGTGTATCATTTATACAACTGAAATAGTAAGAGAATCTATAAGGATTGCTGGCTCATAACAACGAGCAGGTGCTTACAGCCGTGTTCATGCTCTGAGTCCCTGGACTCTCCTATCAGGTAGCACCAGTCAGAGCAACACATTACATCTGTTTTCAGATTTCAAAGTCAGATGGAGCACCTATCCTGTTATAACCATCTTTATTTGTTATATTCACAGCAGTCTGTGGCCGAGGAAAATATTATTAGCACTACTTTCCAGAAAGAGAATTGAGCTGTGGCACATGAGAAAGTTTGCAGCGAATAGATTCAGGAACGGAAAGCTGAGAGGCCTAGAAAGATAAATAGTAAAAGCCTTCTGAACTCTGATCATAGGAATGAGTGTGACGAAGACAAAGAAGGAACAAAGACCGGTGGGGTGCTCAAGTACTCATCAGGATTAGAAAACATACGGTGCAAGTAAATATAGCAAAGCTGCAGGAAAAACATCAGAAGCAAATAAACGTAGGCACCTTCTGACCTTCCTGCATCCACTAGATAATGATTCTGAGACATCATGCATTTCTGGAGGGGTCAGCACATGTCCGCAGGTTTTCCTCGTGTAGCACTACCACGCGTGGTCAGATCGTAAGAAGTCATGTGCTTTGTCACAGGACCACCAGGGCACTGTGGTCTAGGACAGGGCATGGCTCTAGGACAGGAAAAATGCTCAGAGGAAAAGTCAGGGAGTTGGGGTGGATTGTCTGCTTTCTTTCAGACTTTAAACTTGGCACTCAGCATACCAAGAGTAAAAAGAGCTATTGAGCCAATATTTGCTGAATGAGTAAATAAGTAAATTTATGAATCCACGACACATCAAAAATATGAACAATGTAGTGCTGCACGAAAAAATTAGCTATTTTGTGTTGTGATGGTGAGCACCTTGTTCAGCTCTTCCAAGATAATGCAGATGTTCACAGTCTCATTTCAGTATACGTTTATAAGCTTTTGAGGTGGGGCTGTGGTAGGTATTTTAATTATTGGAAAAGGAAATCGTGAGATTAATGGCATAAACACGTCTAAGAGATCTGAGTGCGCATGGTGTAGTGTTATCAAGGCTGAACTGTTTATTGCTCGTGATAAAGATGGAGCTACACTTCCCCGTGGTCCCTCTGCTTCTGAATCTCAGCACAGCCTTACCCTAATACGAACCCAGAGGACTGCTGACAGTCTTGGAACAAAGTGTTGAAAGAGTTTAATGAGTAATCCATCAAGATGGCCCTCCCAATAATGACACACCAGATGGCTCCACAACGTTACGCTTCTCGGCAAAATAATCACTAATGAATCTTGTACTTGTGTTATTCCTGCCACCCACACAGCTAAATAAAGTTCAACAACAAACCTACCATAAAATTCCGGTTTATTCTTCTTTTGGATAGTCAAGCCATGAACAAACTGAGAAATAAAAATCCATCTCCAAACCACTGTTGCTGTGTGAACAGCCTAGTGTAGCTTTGTTAAGCCTGATTATTCATCACATTACTACACCCCAAACAAACCCTGAAGCAATAGAATTATCAAAATCCTTTAAAAGCAAAGAGAATTCTGCATAATATAATTTACCTTTGAATCACAAGTACTTGAGAAAGTTAATAGGATGAAAAGCATATTATAAAATAGGCTTGTGTTGTACAGTCTAGATTTCTGTGCATAGAAATATACATACATTTCTATACTCTGTTCTATACTTGCAACACATTTTCAAAACTCAGTAATATTTTCCTTGTCCAGAGGCCAAGGGACGCCCTGGCAGTCCCAGCTCCTCCCAAATGTAGTCCATAATTGTGAAATGATAGAAAAATGCCTCTGAATCAAGAAAATAATAATAAAACAATCTTGCTAAATTTTGTTTTTATTTCTATCATACATTATTTATTTTTATTTTCTGTGTGTTATTAAAAATGGATTGTCTCATCATAAGCACACAGCATACTTGATGTAGTAAACATGATTAGTGTGTGGGGAGAAATATTTAAGAAGGAAATCCACCCACAATAGAAAAAAATGACAGCTGATGATATGATATTAGGGAGAGAAAAAGCTAAAAAGCAGACAGAAGTAAGTTACTAAATTGTAAAATAACAGATATTCATCAAGCTGATTCTGAGTCATAAAGATCTTGTTGAACTTATTACTCTCTGTTTAAGGAGACAGGGAAGTGGTCATTTTAGAAACACTTCAAAATATTTTTTTTTTTAGAGTTGGCATTTGAAAAGGTGAGGTTAGTCATGTGGAAAAACCAAATATGCAGCACATTTTATTCTTTCACAAGATCAAATAAAAGTAAACTATTACTATATTTAGGAGTTTCTGAGATATGTCCACATTCTCAAGAGTTCCAGGGTTAATGAAATAAGTAGGTATTTGGGCTTCCATCTATTTTTTTTTTTAAAGCATCATTTCCACACAGAAAAAATCAAGGGCTGCTTGCTTTTTAACACTCATAATCAGGAAGTAGAAGTGAATACTATGGTTATATAGAATAGATAAGATAAAATAGATTCTATTTGGGAGAAATAAAAACAGAGGCATAGTTTAGATCAACTGTGAAGAACGCACTAGGTAATTAAGACAAGTAAATAATATTCCCAAACAAAGGAGCAAAGTACAGAGGTGAAGCAACCAGGCTGTGCAAGCCAAATCCTGACTCCCTCACTTGCTGGCTGTGTGACTTGGCAACAGACTTGCATTTTCTGGGCCTCAGTGTACTCATCTGTAAAACGAGGTTAATAAAATATTTATATCAAAGTTTTATTGTGAGGATAAACAGAGATAATATGTGCAATGCACTTAAAATAAGGCCCACCACATAAACGTGTTCTAAAACTTGAGTTATTATCAGTTAGTTGATACTAAAGAAAGGACACATCCAGTAACACTTAGTCTAGTGCTAAGGCAATGAGGAAACTGGTAGCTTGCGTTGATCTAAGCTTCCAGGTCACGTGAAACACTTACAATTCAACATCTTTAAAAGTCCTCCAGGTGATCAAACTGGGGTCTTTTGTGTGTAGATGATGAATCTGCTGTAGAATATACTTTCATTTTTTCCTAGACAGCAAAGAATACTACCAAGATCCCAAAGGTTTGGTATTATAGTTACAAAGAAAGATTTCCAGAGGTAATATACCCTGCACACTGGGTTTAGAGTCCAAAACCTGACAACGCCAGGGATCGTCGGGAAAGTCCCTGGTTTAGGAGAGAGGTGGGCAGGACTTACTGACCAGGACACGCTGAGCTGACACTGCTGAGAAACACTGGTGACAGAGGAATCACAGTGACAGCAGCCAGAACACAGATGAATTCTTAGAGATCCATAATATTTGCTTAGGACTTCAAAAAATCAACCCATTAAGAAAAACCAATTGGCACTGAGAGTAACACAATCATAAAAAGTGGCCCTTATCAGACACACAGAGTAGAACAGTCCAGTTGCCTAATATTAGCAGGTATTAAGAAATTATTTAAATATGAAGAGAAATGCTAATTTATTTTATTTTTAAAGTTTATTTATTTATTTTGAGAGAGAGAGAGAGAGAGAGAGAGAGAGAGAACACAAGTGGGGAAGCAGCAGAGAGAGAGAGGATCCCAGCGTAGAGCCTGCTGTGGAACTCGAATTCACAAACCACAAGATCATGACTTGCGGTGAAATCAAAAGTCAGATGCTTAACTGACTGAGCCGCCCAGGTGTCCTGCTAAATGTTTTTTAAAGAGAGACCTATGTAATTCTGGTGTGGAGAACTGGCTTAAGATTTTCGTTATATAATAACTACATGATATCAGTACATCCCTCTGTATAACTGGTAGTTCCATCATTGTATAAAATGAACTACATTTTAACAAGACTCTATTATATTTATGTGTGATAGGTGCAAATAATGGTAATTCATATGGGAGAAAATCACTTTGTGTTCATCCAAGAACCGTGTAAGGAAACTGTAATAATCACAAGAGCCAAGGCAATAATAAATTATTATGGAAAACAATATTCCCTCTAATATTCAGTATATTGGGGCATCTGGATGGCTCAGTGGGTTGAGCGAGGACTCCTGATATCAGCTCAGGTCATGATCCCAGGGTCCTGGGATTGAGCCCCATGTTGGTTCCGTGCTGAGCATGGAGCCTGCTAAAGATTCTCTCTCTCTCTCTCTCTCTCTCTCTCTCTCTCTCTCTCTCTCCCTCTGCCCCTCTCCCCCCCATGCGCCCACTCTCTCTAAAAAATGAAAGTAATAAAATAAATAAAATAAAATAAAATAAAATCCAGCATACATTCGGTAAAATTTCCACCAGTTAGCCTGGTTGAATGAGTTGGAAGTAAGCGGGGGCCGTGAACTAACTTATTAGACAGGGGGTTTCCACATCATGTGTTGATTCACATCAGCAACAGCACATACATATCATATTGAACAAGCACACATACATATCAAGGAGAAACATCCTGAACTGCAGGTCATGGGGTTTGAATTCTAATCCTAGTATAGTTCTGTGACTGCATATCTTGAGTAAGTCGTCTTGTTTCTCTGGACCTTAGAGTCAGCATCCACAAATGCAGGGCTGGATTGCCAAACTCTTTCCAACTTGGATTCTCTGACGTGCGACCAACTTTCAACTGGAAGTTGTGGCAAAAATGATGCCACCCTTATTTTGCCATTTTGTGTCAAAGGGAAATTGATTTTTCTTCCTCTGCAAATAATCTACAGTAAAGAATTTTGTGTGCACAGAGCAAATGTCATACTTATTTTAAAGAAATAGGAACTATATTGATGAGTATTTTCCATTTTATGTTTCCTAAAACTAGTTGCAAAAATGCAGGCATGATACGGAAATAGCCAGTAGTTCACCCTATGTAACAAAATGACCTGAATGCATTTGGTTTGAAAATCAAACATCACTGGAAAACCCGGCAGACTCCACCAAAAATCTGCTGATACAAAGCAGTCTACACATTCAATGCAATCCCAATCAAAATTGCACCAGCATTCTTCTCAAAGCTAGAACAATCAATCCTATAATTTGTATGGAACCACAAAAGACTCTGAATAGCCAAATTAATGTTGAAAAAGAAAACAAAAGCGGGAGGCATCACAATCCCAGACTTTAGCCTACTACAAAGCTGTAATCATGAAGACAGTATGGTATTGGCACAAAAACAGACACACGGACCAACGGAATAGAACAGAGAACCCAGAACTGGACCCACAAATGTATGGCCAACTAATCTTTGACAAAGCAGGAAAGAGTATCCAGTGGAAAAAAGACAGTCTCTTTAACAAATGGTGCTAGAACTGGACAGCAACATGAAGAAG
>CM053562.1:817679-896030 GCA_028646485.1 Cryptoprocta ferox
AAAGGCAACCAACAGAATGGGAAAAGATATTTGCAAATGACATATCGGATAAAGAGCTAGTATCCAAAATCTATAAAGAACTCACCAAACTCCACACCCAAAACACAAATAATCCAGTGAAGAAATGGAATGGTCAAAGACAGGAATAGACACTTTTCCAAAGAAGACATGCAGACGGCCAATAGACACATGAAAGGATGCTCAACAGCACTCCTCATCAGGGAAATACAAATCAAAGCCACACTGAGATAGCACCTCATGCCAGTCAGAGTGGCTGAAGTGAACAAATCAGGAGACTATCGATGCTGGCAAGGATGTGGAGAAACGGGAACCCTCTTGCACTGTTGGTGGGAATGTAAACTGGTGCAGCTGCTCTGGAAAACGGTGTGCAGGTGCCTCAAAAAATTAAAAATAGAACTACCCTCTGATCCAGCTATAGCACTGCTAGGAATTTACCCAAGGGATACGGGAGTCCTGATGCATAGGGGCACATGTACCCCAATGTTCACAGCAGCGATTTCAACAGTAGCCAAATTATAGAAAGAGCCTAAATGTCCATCAACTGATGCATGGATAAAGAAGATGTGGTTTATATATACAATGGAATACTACTTGGCAATGAGGAAGAGTGAAATCCTGCCATTTGCAGCAACGTGGATAGAACTGGAGGGTATTATGCTAAGTGAAATAAGGGAGTCAGAGAAAGACAGATACCATATGTTTTCACTCATATGTGGATCTTGAGAAACTTAACAGAAAATCATGGGGGAAGGGAAGGGGGAAAAGTTACAAACAGAGAGGGAGGGAGGCAAACCGTAAGAGACTCTTAAATACAGAGAGCAAACTGAGGGTTGAAGGAGTTGGGGGAGAGGGGAAGGTGGGTGATGGGCATTGAGGAGGGCACTTGTTGGGATGAGCACTGGGTGTTGTATGGAAGCCAATTTAACAATAAATTATATTTTTAAAAAAGTATGTGCTGGGCTACTGGCTTATGAAGAAGGACAGCTGGGGATTGGAAAGGGTCTTATGTTCCATTTTCCAGCTTTTCTTATTAAATTTGACTCTGAACAACAACAACAACAGCAACAAAAGAAAATCGAACATCATTCCTAAAGAATAAGCAACAGAATCTTCTGATAATACCTGCTAACAGTATCTCTTTTTAAAAAAATCACTGTTCGTTAATATATTTAAATCATGATCATAAGACTAATTTCAAGCCAAAGCTTTGGTCACAGAAAAAGTCACAGTTACTATGAAATTTTTAAACAAAGGCAGATGTAATTTCCTTTAATATGTGTTTTGTAGAAACAAGTGCTTCTACTGGGGGAGCAGTTTGCGGCATCAGAACCGATGTGTGAAACTCTCTAGATCATCTTTATCACCTGCTGTTCTTTTTAAAAATAAAAATCCCAATTGGCATAAACACATGTACTTATCAGTTTCATTTTCTCATGTTTGTGTCTTTATGCTGGTTTTTGTGTGTGTTGGAAACCAATTAACCTGGAAATAAGCAACGTCTGGGAATACCTGAATTTTAATACACAATACATGCCATGATTCTACTCAATAGAGATGGTCTCTTGCAAGGAACAAAGTTTGGAAATGAGAAGGGGTAAATTTATTAAATGAGATGCAATCATTAAAATAATTGCCCTTTTTTCCACTTAATTTTTTTTAACATTTGTTTATTTTTTAGAGACAGAGCATGTGCAGGGGACGGGCAGAGAGAGAGGGAGACACAGAATCTGAAGCAGGCTCCAGGCTCGGAGCTGTCAGCACAGAGCCCAATGCGGGCTCAAATTCACAAACTGCGAGATCATGACCTGAGTCAAAGTCAGATGCTTAATCGACTGAGCCACCCGGGCGCCGCACTCTCTTTTTTCCATTTAAAAACAGCACAACCATCCATCAAGAATTTGATTTTAATTTTAAATATCAAAAATTTATGACTATTGGATAGCAGTGAGAATGAGGCAGTTTCACAAACCAGAATGAAGAAATACAGATGAGCTAATTAAAGGATTAACACCCCTTAAAAACTTTATTTTTGAATAAGCCAAAATTTAAACATCAGATGTTTTCAAAGGATTAAAATCAAATCTAAAAATATGGCTTCATAAGATTCTTTTAATAAAGTGTGTAGACAACTCTATTGCAAAAATTCAGATCAAGAAATTCTAGATGCTACATAGACCTGAATAATAAGAAATGACTGATCGTCAGTGGGTTTGTAATCTTTGTGGACCACACTTCTATACTTGCAGCTGGGGCAGAGTGCATAGCAGTTTATGAGGCAGTAATCGGAGCACAGACTTTGAGCAACATTGTCTAGCTCTGCTGTATATTAGAAATCCTCTAGGTTTGGATGTTGAATTTTTAAAACTTTCACCATCATGAACACCAATGTGATCAACATTCTGGTGACACTGTCACTGTGCATGTGTCCTGCTTGACTTCTCCCCTGAATTCCTATATTGTATCCAAGAGCTTGTGTGACATCTCCACTTGAACACTGAATCGGCCCCTTGCATTTATCATGGCAAAACTGAACTGCTGACTTTCATCTCACACCTGCTCTTCTTGCAGTCCGTCCCGTATCAGCAAATGTCAGTAGTTTTCATTTAACTTCTCAAGCCCAAACTCTTGAATTGTTTTTGATGTCTGTCTTTCTCTCACTTATCACATTCAGTCCAGGTGCATATTCTGATGATTGTTCCTTGTGAACCTGGAATCTACACCCACCTTCACCACCCCCAGCCCAAGCTTGTGTCATCTTTTGATGAGATCCCACTCAGAGATGAGATGACATTCAGACTAGTTTCCATTCATGCCCTGCTCTTTGCCACAGTGATTATTTTAAAACGTAAACTCAGCAATTCCACTTATAGATATTTATCTGAAAAAAACAAAAACAAAAACACTGTTTCAAATAGACAGATCCACTATACTATGTTCATAGTAGCAGCGTTTACAATAGCCAAAATATGCAAGCAACCCAAGTGTTCATCAATAGATAAATGGATACAGAAGATGTGATCATTCAGACACACACACACACACACACACACACACACACACAGGAATATTAATCAGACACAAAAAAGAATGAGATCTTGCCATTTGTGATAACATGGGTGGTGCTAGAGGATATTATCCTAAGTGAAATAAGTCAGACTGAGGAAGATAAATACAGGATAATTTCACTTATGTGTGGAATCTAAAAAACAAATGAACAAACAAATCAAAACACAGACTCATAGATACAGAGAATAAACTGGATGATGACTTGATAGGAGGGGACGGGGATGGACAGAGTTGGTAAAGGGAATTAAGAAGTACAGTCTTCCAGTTATAAAATGAATAGTACACAGGGATATAGTGTACAGCATAGGAAATATAGTCAATAATATTGTAACAACTTTGTGTGGTGACAGATGGTAACTTGACTTACTGTGGTGAGAAAACTGTCTAATTTATATGAATATTGAATCACTGTGTGGTACACCTGAAACTAATACCATATTGTAGGTCCATTATTCCTCAATAATAAAATGTAAATCAGATTATGAAATTCTTAGTACAATCTTCCAATAAGTTTTCATATTTCTCAGAACGGAGCTCAAATTCCTTGACTTGCCCTTAGAAAATCCTACATGATCTGGCCACCAGTTACTTGTCTGTCTTCTTCCCCTATTACCCACCCCTTCAAATATCCTGCTCTAGAGCACAGACCTCCTTGCTGTACCTCAGACAAACCAGGCATGTGCCTGCCATGACGCTTTGCACTCGCTGTTCTCTCTGCCTGGAATGCCAGCACTCTTTGTCCAAAGAGTTGGGCATCCCACTTCATTCATTCCTTCAGCCAATCTCTGGCCAAAGTCACCACACCAATGACTGCATACATGACTGCACCTTATGAAATAGGATTCACTCTCTACACATCTTTTTACTTGTCTTCTCTTCATAGCACTTACCACCACTTATCATATTAAACATTTATCTATTTATTATTAATCTCTTCCAATGAACATGCAAGCTCCATGTGAATGGGAACTCTTTTTTTTTTGGTTATTTGTCATTTGTTTATTTACTTTTTTGGTCTGCTATCTTATCAGCACCCAAATTTTCTGTAAATATTACAAAAATTTATCAGCAAAATTGGACACATGAATCCTGTATTATTTGATAGAATGGATTGTTAGAAATAATATGAGTCAAAAGTTACTGACACTTGTAAAGCATTGCTAAATATTAGAAACTTAATTTCTAAAAGTGTATATAATTTAAATTCTCACCAGGAGGTTATAAATATATTGGTATCCCTGTAAACTTATGAACCATTTGGCATTAGGATTCATTTCCTCATTCCTCATTTGCTGGAATAAATTGTGTCTTGCTTTAATTTGAATTAATTTGTGTTGTGCTACATTATACTGAATTTTAGCTAATAAAAGCACTAGTCGTATTATATCTAGCATGAGTGAAAGAAAAATACACACAGAGTTTTCAGTGAAGGCTTTGAGAAAGGTATGGAAGGGTATTCGACTCAAGGGAAGAGTAAAATTCTTCGGTTTCTCTCCAATCCTCCTGAAAATGCTTCCCTTTCTAATTCTTCATTTTTGATTTGTTCCCTAGGTTTTATCTTACTTACCTACTTACTTACATTATACACCCTTTTGGTTTCCTTTCATTTTTTTCTTTATTATTGATCCATACCAAGCTTTAGCAATTTACGAGTCTTCATTTCTTCATCTATCCATTTGTCTACCCAACCATCCATCCATCCATCCATCCACCCATCCATATATCTTGCTATTCAACTAACATAAAATTATTCACTTTCTGCTTGGTTTCATTCCATGGATACAAAAGTGAATATGACATTCTCTCTGTTTATATCTTCAAAACACACAATGCAGTAGAATAACTATGCTTTTAAAAAAGCAGGTAATGACTTCTGGTTTCAACTGAGACATGATAAAAAGTTTAGAAGTTGTCACTCCTATCCTTACAACAAGGAAAAGCTGAAAATCAACTTTTCCTGGAGCAATCAGACAACTGAAGTTGTAGGACAAACCTCTACCTGAAAATCTCCAGAGACAGGCTCATTCAGAGACACAGCCCAGATTTACTTACTTAGAGAATTAATTCATCCTTTCCTTCCCTTAGTGATAAACCTAACAAAATATATACAGGATCTGTGTGTAAAAAACAAGAAAACACTGACAGAAGAAATAAAATAAAATATATTTCATTTTATAGATTGGAACACTTATAGATTGGAACACTAAGGTGCCATTTTGTTTCAATTTGATCTACAGATCCATTACAAAACCAATCAAAATCCCAGCAAGCTATTCTGTAGTCACTGATAGAATGATTCTAGAGTTTATATGGAAAGGCAAAAGACCCAGAATAACCACCATAATACTGAAGAATAAAAACAAAGTTAGAAGATTCACACTATACGACTTCAAGGTTTACTTTAAAGCTATAGTAATAAAGTATGGTATTGGTTAAAGAACAGACAAATAGATGACCAGAACAGAATACAGAGCCCAGAAATAGACCCATACAAATATAGTCAATTGATCTTAGACAAAGGTGCAAGGGATATTAAAAAAAAAAAAGGATAGTCTTTTTCAGGAATTATTTGTTGTTTTACACAACCAATTGTTATGTAAAAAAAACCCCCAATGAACTTAGACACAGACACATTATCACTGATGATGTAAAAGCTCACTGTAAAGTGATGCCCCGACCCCCCACCCACCACCCTTCATACTGTTATTTGGAAAGAAGTTACTAAATGTAGCCCAAACTTAAGGAGTGAGGAATTATGCTGCACCTCATTCAGGGTAAAATGTATACAAAAATTATTTGGAGATTTTTGGCAATGGACCTTTGTTTATATCCTTTATTCATTCATTCATTCACTCATTCATTCATTCTCTATCAGCATGAACCTATGGATGCATTTTTTAAAAGTATTTGAAGATATAATCCAATGGTATTTAATTTATTTTGTTGCAAAAACTGTTCCATCTCTGGTCACTGGGAACTCTTTCAGTTGGCTCCCATATCGCTTTAGCATACCTCCATCATTATGTGTACCTTTAAATACATATTACTAACTGAAAGAAGGAAGCTTAAAAAGGTTAGAGACTGTACAACTCCATTTATGTGACATTCTAGAAAAGGTAAAGCAATATAGATGGTAACCAGATCAATGATTGCCTGATGTGATGAAAATGACATTTTATCTCTGCGGTTTTCCTCTCCCAAACCTATAATCCCAAGTCAAATCATGCAAAAAAAAAAAAAAAATCAAACCAATTCCAATCCAGGAACAGTCTATAAAATACCTGACCATTACTCAAGACTGTCAAGGTCATAAAAAACAGGAGAGTCTAAGAAATTCTCACAGTTTAAGATGGTTACCAAGACAGGACAACTAAATGTAGTGTGGTAACTTGGATGGGAACCTGGGACAGAAGAAGGACATTAGGTAAAAAGAAAGACAACCTGAATAAAGTATGGACTTTAGTTAATAATGTATCAGTATTGGTTTATTGTGACAAATGTATCGTACTAATGTAAGACATCAATAACAAGGGAACTGGGGTGGAAGAAAGTGCAGAGAGCAATCAATGAAATTTTATTCAATCGCATGGGAGAGTTGAAATTGTTTTCAAGCGCCCAGAATAAAGATAAACGAAAAATGCACTGGTCACCTCCCCAAAGGGCTTCCAGCCTGGCTGTCTTCTGATCTATGTTCCACAATATTGTCCTTTGATCCTCTAAAGAACAAACTCTAACCTTGTATTTGTTCTAAGGATCAAATATAATGCAACTAAAGTTATTTAACATAGTCTCCGGAACAGAGTAGAAACAAACAAATGCGGCTATCATTTTGTTGCTTTCCAACTTAAATCTATTCAAAGTTACCAACTTCTCTCCATCACCCAACTCACTCCTTAATGATGTCCTTGGGGGCAAGGTTCATCCCTGCTCTACAAAGAAGTTGCTCCTGATAACTTATTCTGCCCAAGCCCTGCCTTTGCATTATATTCACTCATTCTTTCAGTCAAACTAGATGATCTGAAGCAGGCTGGTTCTCTCTTCTGTGCCTTAACTCTAGTGTTTATTATATCCAGAAAAGCCCCTCGCTCATCTTCACCAGGTGAAATTCTATGCAATCCCCAGGGTCCACTCAAATACAGCCTTCCCTCATGAAGTCTTTCTAATTCCGCCAGGAGCGCACCCTCCCTCCGATGAGTTCCCTATCCCTGATATCTTTTATTGTAACTAATTATGTTCTGGTGTCAGTATTTCCTATTATTTCACAAAGATCCTGAAGGATAGGTTCTCTGTTTAAACTCTTTGTTTCCCTGGCCATGCACTTTACACTTGCTACGTGTAGACTGTATCATTTATGTTGAAAATAAAGAAGGAAAAGTGAATTTAACTTTAAAAAACATTTACTTTTGAGTCTTTCTTTGATACTTATAATAAATTCCCACTTTGCTCTGATAATTGATATGATTAAAGCTTGCAATTCAGTGGCTGATATATTACTTTTAAAAGACTCAGTTGGTTAAGTGTCCAACTCCTGATTTCAGCTCAGGTCATGATCTAACAGTTTGTGAGACTGGGCCCCATATCAGGCTCTGCGCTGAGGGCACTGAGCTTCCTTGGGATTCTGTCTGCCTCTCTCAATGCCCCTACTCCACTTGTTTCTCTCTCTCTCTCTCTCTCTCTCTCAAAATGACAAATTAATAAACATTTAAAAGACTAAATTGAGAGTTAATGTCTTGATTGAAGCCACACATCTAATAGTTGCTCTAAGAATAATAAGCAAATACATAATTTGTATGAAAGGATTTTAAATTTGTTATTTTGCACCTATAAATTGCAGTGTTTACTACAAAAAACCTTGAGAACTTATTAAATTTTGAAAATTACAGAGGATAGAAAAATTTCAAATGTCATCATCTCTATTTTTAATTAACACATAGCGCGGACACAAAAATTGTTTTAACTCAATCCATATTCTACATCCAAGTACACACTTACATACATTTGGAATAGAAAATAGCTAAAACCCAATTTATTTTTCTTCTAGATATCTTTGAACCCAACTTCCTTTTTAAGTAGGCTTCACCCTCAGCACTGAGCCCAACATGGAGCTTGAACTCACAATCAAGACCTGAGCTGAGATCAAGAGTCAAATATTCAACTGACTGAGCCACCCAGGCTACCTGAAACCCAACTTTAAAATAGCAAGTAAAAAAACTCAGACTAAAGGCATTTGAGGTGAAACTCCTGGAACTTGGGACCTTACCCATCCCGCGACTTATGACATAAATGGGCGTAAGTCCAGTCCCTTAATTTTGCCCATAGGAAGCAATGCTGTATTGCCTAAAACACAGTTTTAGAAGTAACTAGCTGAAACAAATTCTGAATATAAAAACTTCACAAAAGCAGCACAGCTTGAGACTTAACTATGCTAAAAAAAAAAAAAAAGCAAATATATTTTACCCACATGAAAAAAAATTGTTAGCAAGAACTTTAGCCTAATTACAAAAATGTCTGATGGGAATGGTCTATGAAGTGCAGTTATGAATAAAGACATGCAGAATGGTAAAATCCATTTTAATTATATTAATTCTTTAGCATGTTCAGAATTTGAATTTGAGTATTAAAATAAATTTTGAAATTGGGAGAAAAAAGACAAAAGTTATGAATAATAACTAATTGCTTCCCGAATTTTTATTTATTTTCCCAGAAAGTATTATTTAGATAATTAATAACAGAAGTAATTACTTGAATTGTTTAGTTTTTATTGATTAAAATGGTGGAAGTAGTAAAAGTAATTTGTAAAGTAAGGCATGTAAATGTACAACTTTAATATGAAGAGAGCAAAGCTGTTAAAAATAAAAACTAGCATCAATGATATTAAAATACCACCCTTTTGGAAAAAAATAGTTAAGGAGGGGGAGGGAGACAAACCACAAGAGACACTTAAATACTGAGAACAAACTGAGGGTTGATGGGGGTAGGGGAGAGGGGGAAATGGAGGAGGGCACTTGTTGGGAGAGCACTGGGTGTTATATGGAAACCAACTTGACAATAAACTATTTTAAAAAAATAAAATAAAATAAAATACCACCGTTTTTTAAAGTCAACAAGTATGCAATGACAGGGAAACATACTGTATCAGGAATATGAAAGCTTCATAGTAGTATTTATTTCCATTTTTAATCTTCTTTGCCACCCTATCCTTTATTTCAGTTAATACAACAGTGATATCACTATGTAGGTACCAGTTATATGAACACCATCATTTTATCTGCCACGTAGGAAAAGAATCTATTATAAACTGGGTGCTCATTTTGGCTTTAAGCAGGGTCTTTAGAAATTTACTGGTATTAATGCGATATCAGCTCACACCTGTGAGAATGGCTAAAATCAAAAACACAAGAAACAAGTGTCGATGAGGATGTGGGAAAAAAGGAACTTTTGTGCACTGTTGGTAGGAATGCAAACTGGTGTAGCCACTGTGGAAAATGATATGGAGGTTCTTCAAAAAGTTCAAAATATAACTACCCTATAATCCAACAATTGCACTATTGGTTATTTACCCAAAAATACAAATACGTGAATTCAAAGGAATAGTGCACCCCAATGTTTATAGCAGAAGTATGTACAATAGCCAAATTATGAACGCAGCCCAATTGTCCATCAACAGATGAACTGATAAAGAAGATGTGGTATGTATATATATTATTCAGCCATAATAGAGGATAAAATCTTAAAAGAAAAAAAGAAATCTTGCCATTTGCAATAACATGGATGGAACCAGAGAGTATAATGCTAAGTGAAATATGTCAATCAGAGAACGACAAATATCATATGATCTCGTTCATACGTGAACCTTAAGAAATGAAACAAACGAGCACAAGAAAAAGAGAGAGAAACCACGAAACAGACTCTTAACTATACAGAACAAAATGTTTGATGGCGATGGGGATTAAGAGTACACTTCCATGATGAGCACTGAGTAATGTACAGAAGTGCTGAATCACTATATTGTACACCTGGAATGAATATAACACTGTATGTTAACAATATTAGAATTAAAATTAAAAACTTAATTAAAAAAGAGTCAATAGAGACGCAGCTTAGTAAACAGTCATGGGAGTGCCATCTCTTCTATGCAGAAATCAAAACTCCAATTTATAGGATGCCAAAATATTCTACTATTACACTGACGTTCATTTTCACTTACTTCAAATGAAAACTTCTGTTCAACCACCTGAGGTGCCCAAACATAGCAGACAGAGGCCAGGAATTTGATAAGTCCTATGCTATCCACTGGCATGCTCCATCTAACTTTAGATTTGAAATGTTCCTTGTGATGACAGTATGTAATGAAGTTGTTAGCTCCCTGCACTCTGTCTTCTGAACCTGAAGCTTTACTAAATCTGCTCTCTCCGAAAGGTCACAGATGACTACCTAGTACAAAAGAGAGCTTCCCCTCGCTCTCTCAGTTCTCTCTCCTTAACAAGCCACTGGAACAGAGGGTTCATGGAACCCTCTGTTTGATGCCCTCCAAACTCTATCTCCTCTGCTATATTTCCCACTGGATCCCAGACTCTTCTCTGCTGTTGTCCTCCCAAATGCTATAGTGAGGAAGTCTCTTGAAATCTATCTTTTCAATGGCTCCCATTTGCCTTGACTCTTTCTATATGCTTTCTCCTTTGGCAAGCTCATCGAATTTCAAAGTTTTGATTTCCAAACGTCTAGCTCATTCATTCACTTACTCAAAACATGGGGAAAAGTACCAAACAAGGTGCCAGCCCTATCCCTAATAAGTGTGTAGTCTATTTTAATAGGCGAAACAGGCAAATAAATGGGCACTCAACCACACCATGTAATAAGAATTTCAGTGAAGTAAGTGCAGTGTTCTGGAAACACATTAAAAAGACATCCAATCCAATCTTAGGAGGTCAGGAAATTTTTCTGAAAGAGTTGATATATAACTCAAATCCTAAATAAAAGGCAGGAGTTATGAAGCAAAGAGGAGGTTCCAAGTAAAGGAAACGGCACATGGAAACGCTTGTGATCAAGAGGATAATGCCATTTAACAAACAGCCAGCAATCTGGTCGCTGTGAGGCACAGTGTGGGGCAAGAAATTCTGGTCTGAGTGGATGCAATGGTAAACACGGCTACTTCAAAAAAAGATTACATGTTCAAGCTAAAAAATTTAGACTTTATCTTACAGGCAATGGGGGATCAATTGGAGTTATGAAACCTCAGAAGAGACATGCTTTTTGGAAAAGTCATTGTATATGCAGTAAAGTGAATATACGGGTGTGGGACAAGGAAGAAGGGACATGAGTTGGAAGACTGTGGTCATTCCCAGCGATATGTGACTATGGTTAGAATGAGGACAGAGCCAATGCAGAGATATTTTTTCCATTGAGGTATTTTATTTGCATGTATGTATTATACCCCTAGGAAAAGAATCCCAGGATTTTCCCTCCTGTGTGTTTTCATCTTGCTTCTTCATGGTCCATGATGCCAGCTGAGGTTGTTACTACAATGAAATCAAACTAGTGGGATGGGAGAAGATTATTCTGCCATTTTTCTAGATCTTTGTGTTGTACGTCAAATCTGGGGCTGATTACGCCACACTTGTTTAACCTGTCCATGAGTTTCACAACAATTTTCCCAGTTCTGTGATCATCAATGACTTCAAATTCACCAATGTAACTAACCATGCTTCTTCATCACAGTTAGAAACTGAATACTGACTTTTGAGCATGGTCTAAATGGACAGGGAGCCTGGCATTTGCCTGTATTTTCATCATTGTTAATGCTTTTGAGAGCATCTGCCAGGACATTCATGAGCACCATTATGGCAGCACAGAAAGATGGTAGAAGGAACAGTGGAGAGATATTTAAGGGACATCTACACAGTTTTGAGGATAAATTGATGAGGCGAGTTTTTTATTTGTTGAATAAATGAAACACCTACTAAAAATCCAAGTGAAAATCTCTATAAGATAGTTAGATCTATAGACCAGGAAGTCAGAAGGAATTCTACATGTGTGTTCACACCAGTA
Source organism: Cryptoprocta ferox (assembly GCA_028646485.1). Lineage (NCBI taxonomy): Eukaryota > Metazoa > Chordata > Mammalia > Carnivora > Eupleridae > Cryptoprocta > Cryptoprocta ferox. The sequence goes on from CM053562.1 coordinate 829,815, forward strand.
GTGAATTAAATAAAGAAGTACATGGCCTGGAGAGAGGCAATAAAGGAGAAAGACCATGTTTGGGTCTGAAAAACCCTGACAGTTAAGAAGCAAATAGAGAAATCTGTGAAGAATACTAAGTTGGAGGGTAGTAAAGTTTTAGTGAAAACTAGAGAATGGAGTAATGGAAGACAAGAGGGGGTCAAAAATGCTACAACGAGGTCATATTAAGGGCTGAGAAACGATAATTGAATGTAGCAACAAGAAGAAATAAAGTTTCAGGCTTTAAGTGGAGGATACAAGCAAGATTCCAGTGAATTGAGAGATGAGTTATAGACAGAGGAATTAGAGACAGAAAGTACAGCTGAGTTTATAAAACTAAGAGAGGAAAGTAGCTAGGATGGGCCATCTGTCAACATAGGAGTGTTTTGTAATGGGAAAAACCAGTGGTGAATAAACTGGTAAATATATGGCAGTTCAGGATAGACAAGAGAAATCGGAAAGATGCACTAAGAGCCCTGAGGTGCTGTGAAAGGTCAGGATGACAAGCACAGGAAGCCTAACTCAGATGAGAAAGGAGTCAAGAACGGTGGTGGACACTATCATGTTTTTTGTGAAGTACAGTGAGTCAGAAAGTTGACAAATTTCCCCTTTGATTTATATTTTCTCTAAAAGTTACAGTGTGATGCTGAGGATGATAGAGAATGAGTCTATTGGGAGACTGCCGGAAAATGAAGAAGGCTTTGAAAAATCACTCCCACTGAGTAGGAGCTATGACTGCAAAAACATGATTACCAAGAGACCCTGAAGGCCTGATTGGGTTTTGGAAACTGTGACACCTTGGGGACAGTAATCTATAGCACTGAGTGTCTTTTCCATAGCATGTGCACAATTTCAGATGGAGGCAGCCTGTAGTGAGACCGACCCGGGATTCTACACCCTGTTGGTGGATCACTGGAAGGACAGGCCAAGAGAAAACTGCAAGCAGTTGTGAACTGAAGTGGCTGACTGTTTTGCTGCTGGCATAACGATTCCTCGGATGTCTGTCTTGCCTGCGAAAGGGGCAGTACAGGTATATTGACACCGCTGCACCTCCAATACAAGAACGAGCACATTTTGTGTGTGCATAATTATTAAATGCACGAATGGTCCTGTCTACAGACCTTGTTTCTCTGGTTACTGCTTTACCACACCATCACGTCACAAGGAGAAGCCTGGGCTTCTATCGTCCTCATTACTTGCAGAACATAACATTCCACAAAGGTCTTGTTTAAGATGATGGGAGAATTTGCATCATTTGTATGATATAATCTAAGCAATAGCTTACACTTCTGCCATATTCTTTATTTTTAAACTGTCCACATCACTGTCAATTTGCTTGAAACTTTTTCTGTGACATGGAGTGCCTGAAATCAATTGTTTTCTCAAATGCCTCAGTTACTAATTACAGAGGTCTTCCCAACTACATAGCCTTATTTAACTTTTAGTGGCCGCGCCTGCAAGCCATGTCCCCAGGATTTGCTTAAGTGAGTGAATACGCAATGTGAGGGACCATTTGACAGAATCTGCAGAGGTGCAGGTGGACAATGAGCACAGGCATGAGAAGGAGCTGCACGAGTTCCTCCTTTCCAGTAATGCCAGGGAGGGAGGGAACCCCCAGCTGCCAGGTGTTCATGCTCAACTCTTTGCTCTTATTTCTCTTATAAAGCGCTGGGTGGAACAAGTAGGGGTGTAGATAAAGGCAAGTTAAGGCACTTAATTAAAATTTCTTTTATACTTTGAATAATTTCTTCCTGTTTATGATACTGCATCAGTGACCAAGAACTTATTAGGTTACCATTGTGCATATGTTAGTAAATTAAGCATTTTATCAAATTTGGGGGCCCAGTTGGGAGCTGGAAAACAATAAAATTTAGGGTTTCATGTTTATACAAAGGCAAGGAAATGGAAAAATACCTATTTGTAGAGGGACAAGGTGTTCTCCTTTTTTGATAGCTGATCATTGCTTAGGAGATCGAGCAGAAATCTCTCAGAAGAGCAATTCTGGGCTCCGCATGCCCAACTACCCAACACCTTCACCTTATCTCCTGTGTCATTCCAGATAAGCTGACCTGCTTTCTCTCCTTAAACTATAGGAAAAGAAATGTTGACAACGGCTACTTTTCTAAGCTAGAAGCAAGTGGTCTGACCTTGAATTGTGTAAGAAAAGATAGGATATCTGCAGGGGTCAGGATACTTTCCAATGGCTTTACATTTGTTGAAAAATTCCCAGGAAAAAAATCAAAACATAACCTAAAGCAGTTATTTCACTTAATATAATACCATTTTGGGCCTAGAGATAAATTTCCAAATGATAAATTTGTTTTTTTATGATTTTTATGAGATTCTATTATGTCCTTCTATGCCTTTGCTTGGGTTTTCCAGGGCACTACAATATTTCAACCAATAAATCATGTTTTGCTTCTAATAGGATCTACTATTTGCTCATAAAACTCATTTTTCTGTGGAATAAAAGCAACCTCCATAGGCTGTTTCAGAACATTAGAGTAATGTCCTGTGGTTGGATCGCATATATATCCTTGACTTTACTTAGAGAAAAATAGATTGTTTGAAATCAATAGATTGATAAACTTGGAAAGTTTCACTTTCTGTTCTATAACTAAACACTTTGTATGCCATGGAGGGTCATGGGAACCTATTGTTTTTCACTTTAAGGTAAACCTCCATCTAGAGTGTGAACCATGAGTATTGAAATATGAAAGATAAAAAATAAAAATAGCCTATCCATATGTTAATATTCTCTTTGTTAAAAATATTCAATTCAATAATATTTAAATGCCCAGTATGTGCCAGGCACACTAAAGATGCCAGAGACAAAGACAAAACGAAGACTCTGCTCACAAAACACACATTCTTTTTTTTTTTTTAATGTTTACTTATTTTTGAGAGAGAGAGAGAGAGAGAGACAGAGCATGAGTGGGGGAGGGGCAGAGAGAGAGAGGTAGACACAGAATCTGAAACAGGCTCCAGGCTCTGAGCTTTCAGCACAGAGCCCAATGTGGGGCTCAAACTCAGGAACAGCAAGATCATGATCTAGGCCAAAGTCAGACACTTAACTAACTGAACCACCCAGGAGCCCCTCAAAATGCACATTCTAATGAATATGTGCCCCAGACTTTGTAAAATGACCTGAAGTCAGACCATCATGTGACAGTGGAGAGACAGTTCATGCCTCTGTCAACAAGGGTGATATTATGTCAACATGTCTTGGAAGAGGTCAGTCCTCAAACATACCCTACAAAGAGGTCAATCCTGAAATCAGATATGAGAATTCAGAAAGTGTGGCCAACAGTAGAAGGAGGATACTTGTATCCTTTTCTTATTGACTAGGAATCAGTTAAGCCCAGACTCTGGGACTGAATATACCTGGAAGATTTTCAGGGTTGGGGAGGTTGACCACTGTCCCTAGATGTGAGGAGGGCAACAGGGAAACAATTTCTAAAGGACTTACAGTCAGATCTGGACTGTGAAGGGGTAACAGTTACTTTCCATGATATATTTTCCTTTTACTATCTGTGATGCTCAAAAACATCTTGTGAAGACTTAAGAGTCTGGGAGATGAAAGTGGGAGTCTGTGAGGAGGTACAGTCTTCACAGAACCCAAGTAGGAGTGGGGCCCTTGGTTGAGGTCCAAGTGATGGTAGCAGACGGTCACTGTGCTGGAACACAGCAATCTCAAAAGGGTAATGGAGGCTCTGGTAAGGATGTAGACATCACAAATAGGTGGGGGGAAGAACATGACGTACTGGCTCATGAGTGGCCCGGGAAAAATATCAGATACGGGGAAGGGAAGACACTGAGTGGGACTAGCTCCAATAACAAAGCCAGTGAGAGCTCATGCCTTCAAAGAAGACTGGACAGATATGCTAGAATTTTAGCTGTCACTACCCGAGTGCTTTTTATGAAGGATTTTATTCTCTTCTTTATATTTCCCAGATTAGCTATAGTGGATTTATAATGGTTTTTTATAATTCAAAATGTTTTAACAACATTAATGTGTGCTTTATAAGGTACTATCTGTGACGTCTGATATCCATTCCCAAGAAAAGTTTGTTGAATGACCTACCAAGCAGGTACTAGGGGCCCTTGAGGAAACCTGACAAGGAAAACCTGGCAGATCACTTAGTGAAGGTTAAGGCTTCAGCGTTGAAGCCCCCAGAGGGAATAATAAACAAGTGTGTGTCCATATCATTGTTAACAAAGAAGCCCACAACTAACCAGACCACAGATGTTTTCATGGATGAACCCCAGCAAAGGAAAAATCAAATGTCAGATTTGCTGAAATAGCTGAGTAACCCTCAACAGTCTGAAAAACCTGACACCCCCTCTTTTTGTGGCTATTCAGTAGGATCAAAGTGGTAGTGACGTCTGGCAGATCTCCTTTCAAAAAAACTGGATTAAATCAAAGGAGCAGTTATTTATAGAAAATGACAAAGTCACAGTCCATGCCTTACATGAAATGGAGTTAATCAGAATTCTATGTGATGTACATGATGTTCCCTAGAGGGCCTCAATGCCCAGGTATTCGTGAACGCAGCAAAAAAGAACAATTCTGAGTAATTCTAGAGATACCAACACCTTAAATTATAACACCTGCAGAATTTTCAAGGCATTTAGTTTTATTAGACATAAGGACTTCTTTGCTTACAGCAGAATTTTCAAAATGTAAAAATCCTATTATATGTTACACTGAGTTTCTTAGAATCATTTTATTTTTTTAAAAAAATTTTAGAGTCATTATTTTAAAAAGGTCTTTTTTATGTAAAAGCTGGAATCTTTATGTATGGTTTGCAACCAAAGGATAGTGAAGAGACAGGTGCATTCATGCCATGGTAGGATCAAATTCTGGTCACAATGCTTCTGTGAGCACTGCTATCATGTGTTCTGTGCTGTTGTTGTGAGCATTTCTTGCCATTCTTAGATGTAACAATTGGAAAAACTTTATGAATAGGACAAGCAGCCTTGTTCTCAGCTCAAAAATAGAGGGGGAAATCCCAACTCCTTCTTCAGGTGGGAAATAAAAAATCTGTTATCTTAATGAAAGATAAAGGGCCTGACTTTTCAGACAGCTCTTAGACAACAGTCTTTGGCTCTCTCTGGATAGCATACATAATTGCTTACATTTACCTGTCCTTTTTGAGTGGCCAATCCTGATGAACTGGTCTATTTTCAATGATGTCCTATGCTCTAGGCCGAATTATCTTTACCAAATCCCTTCTACTTTTCTTTCCTTCTTTATAATTTTTTTTATTTCCTTCCTTTCTTCCTCCTTTTCTTCCATCCAAACCTCTTAGCTTTTTAAAAAATGTGTATACTAGGGGTGCCTGGATGGCTCAGTCATTTGAGCATCTGACTCATGACATGATTTCAGCTGGATCTCACAGCTGGAGATCCACAGCTGGTCAGGATCTCACAGTTTGTGATGTAGAGCCCCGAGTTGGGCTCTTCACTGATATTGCGGAGCCTGCTTGGGATTCTCTCTTTCCCTCCCTCTTTGCCTCTGTCCCACTCGTGCTCGCTCCCTCTCTCTCTCTCTCTCTCTCTCTCTCAAAATAAATAAATAAACTTAACAAATGTATATATTTCTCCCCCCCAAAAAAAAATTCAGGTTGGCTTATAAAAGGAACATGTGTACACAAAAAGGTTAATAAAATAGACAGTAAAAACCTAAAAAGAAGAAAACAACAGGCCAACCAGCTGTTAGAGGAATTAGACAATGCCATGGGGCAATTGTGTTTTTCCATTTGGTCTTCATTTTCTTTTCTAGTGAATAGGATAAAAATATCAGCCTCTACTGAGGTATGGAATGTTCCTAAGTGAGTTAAACAACTGTTTAAAAGTACACTGAATTCTAGCATCATTATGCTTGTTCATAAGTTTTACAAGCAAAAGGACAGCAATTCTAATTAGATTCCCAGCTGTTTTTAGTATTTTCCTTAATGGTTGGCAACTCTAATAAGTAATCTATAAAAAACTCTGCCAATCAAGTAAATATGGGAAAGATCATAAAACCCTGGGACTGGCATTTACAGATGCATGTGCTGGCCAGTACAAACCAAAAGAGGGAAATGGCACAGCCAGATGGCACCTGCCGAATCTCTACCAAATGTGCAGTATTGATATCATGTCTGATATCCAACAGGTGTGAATCCTGGCTCCCCATCTCAGCTCTGTTCCAAGCCTTAGAGACCTCATCTGTAAAATAAAGTTGATTGATACTCTTCCTCTGGATCTGAGAATGTTAATGTTTTGATATCAAATGTATCGGGATTTGAGTATTGGTTCTACCTTTTAGTAGCTTCATAATACGAGGCTTAGATTTCTGATATACCATGTGCTTCATGAAGTTTCTTTCTCTTTTTTCTTTAAGACTAACACATATCAAGTTCTCAACATGGTGTTCATACATGGCTGGTGTTCAGTACACCTGAGCTCTCATCTCCTTCCTATTTGCAAGAACTAAATAGGAAGGAAACATCCAGCATGGTACCTGAATGAACCCAATTACTTAATGTTAATGTATTTTATTCTTTTTCATTGTTATTGCAATATAGTGATGGAGAGGGATATGAAGGCAGCCCAAAGCCCAAAGCAGAAAAGTCTTCTATCAACAGAAAAAAAAAAATGGCCTCTTGGGGGCTGACATCATAGCACACATACTAGGAGTAATGACTTCTATTTTGGTAATGAAAACTTCTATTCATGGACTTTATGAAGACCTTTCAGTATATTTTGGGTTTCAAGTTTTAATTATGTAGAGCAACTGCAGAGAGACATTCATCAAATGACAATAGCAGTCCCTTGTTCCATTTTGAAGTGCATTTTTAAATGCAAATGCAAAGCATGCATACATATATACACGGAGAAAGGGATATTGTTAAGTGATAAGTTAAATGAGACAATTGGCCTCAAGAGGCGGGATGTGATTGGGGTTTACTTGTTGGTACTGATTACGGTGAATGGGGGACATCATGGAGCAAACATCTGCAGACTTTATCACTTTCTGCCTTGGTAGAGTATTCCCAAGGGGCAACGGGCACCAAGAGAGTTCCCTGATGATATGGAATATACAAGATACCATATTTTTGTAAAGGTGGGGTGGTATTAGAATATATGCAAAAAGGAATTACTGTTTTCCTCTGAGGAGAAGCTAGTAACACACTGAAATGAATACATAAGGAAAACCATGGCTCCTGCTCATCTCACGTGAAAACAATTAGAACAGCAAATACGTAACTATGAAGGTTTGGCTGCAGCAGCAGAGACATGGGTTGGGAGCAGGTGCCCAAAGATGTGAGGAATTTATTCATGTTTCTTTAAGTGTTATTTAAAACAGTGCAGATCTGAAAGATGTGTGCTTGTTTATGTCTACTATCTTGAACTAGGTCAAACTAATCAATCTTTTTTTTTTAATTTTTTTTAAACATTTATTTATTTTTGGAGAGACAGAGAGAGACAGATCATGAGCAGGGGAGGGGCAGAGAGAGAGGGACACACAGAATCGGAAGCAGGCTCCAGGCTCTGAGCTGTCAGCACAGAGCCCGACGCGGGGCTCGAACCCACAAACTGTGAGATCAGGACCTGAGCCGAAGTCGGACACTCAACCGACTGAGCCACCCAGGCGCCCCCAAACTAATCAATCTTATTAGAGGTGTATGTGATGGCTCTGATTTATGATTTCTTGCATATTATCACCAGAATGTTAAACGATGCCCTAAAAACCCAGAATGTTTACCTAAAATGGTTCACTAGCATTGGGACAATAAAGGAGTCACTTTATTTCTTTCATATTGATATGACAGCTTGCAGAATGGACAATAAGATATGTATTTTATAAGGCTTGTTTAACAAGAGGGGCTTGATATAATTTGCAAGTGTTTTAAATGCCTCTATCCTCCTGCCGCCCAAGTAAGATTGTTGTGTGAAACAATATGAAGAGCATATAGAAAAGATTTCTTTTTATTTTGAGGTGCCTGGTGGCTCAGTTGGTTAAGTATCTGACTTGGTCCAGGTCATTATCTCACAGTTCATGAGTTCAAGCCCCGTGTCAGGCTCTGTGCAGTTTGGAGCCTGGAGCCTGCTTCAGATTCTGTGCCTCCTTGTCTCTCTGCCCTCCTCCTTCACTCATGTTCTATCTCTTTCTCAAAAATAAACATTTTAAAAATTAAAAAAAAGAAAATATTTCTTTTAATTTTGAATGTAACAGATATACATTGGAATATGTAGAAAATTGCTCTCACAAAGAGTATACTCAGGATGCACTAGCTAAATATAACAACAAATCTAAGAAAATCAATTACTTTACTCCAAAAGACACTATGTAAGGCACCATCTGGTCAGGTGGATTTATGCACCTCTCATGGTTGCCAACCATGTAATGACAAGCAGAATCTAAGCCTGAAATAATTGTGCCAAAAGGAGAAGACACACAGGGTAGAGATTGGGAGACCAAAGTTGTGTTTCTTTGAACAGGTCTTTGTGTGATTTTGGACATTCATGGTTTCCTCAATTGATTCCAATTGTAAAATGAATACAACTTATGGCTACTTCATGATATGATAGGATTCAAATAAAACAATCTATTTTAAATGATTTGGAATACGATGAAATGCTTTGCAGATACAAAATATTAGCAAGGATAACAGAGACATTCTATACATTCTCAATTCTGATATACCTTCATGTTCCTCGAGCTGATTTCTCTGGCAGGCCAACCAAATCCAGAGGATATGATGGCTACTTGTAACAGAGTTTTATTATATTCATTGACAGAATTTGGATCATTTTGTCTAGAGGACTTGTAGAGAATTGGGAGGCCAATGAAGGACTCTAATGGTGAGCATAATGGGTTGATTTTATTAATTCAGTGACAATTAAGATATCTGATCCAGCTGAATGATGTGTAAGCAAAACATCTGGTTGACTTATCTGAATCTCAATTTTCCAGATATTTTTACGATAGATAATACTTCTAGAAGAAGAACTTTTACAACTATTCAACATTAAGTTTTTATACTGAATAAATCTCTATTTATTCTTAATCCTATTCTTCTATCTGCATTTTAAACCATTTCTTTCAAATTGGGTTTGGTTTAGATAAAGAAAAATTCATTTTAAATTTATTTCTCTTCACTTTTCCTCATTTATTTAAGAGAACATAAACTGAGTCATTGGTTACCAAAAATTTAATGTCACTTCAGTGGATTCCCATTAGTAAAAATCAAGCGATTATTGATAACTGATTGATCTTGACACTTCAGGTGATGATTGGAGAGGATGTATGTCTTCTGCCATTACGTTTTTGTATATTTGACTAAAGCAATAAGACTAACATGTAAAATAAAAAATAAAAGATAAAATTAATCAACAAATTGAGTAGTAGCAAGTGTAAATAATTCATGGTAAAGAAAAGCAGTTGGGAGTTGAATTATGGAGAAAAGGCTTCATAGAATAGATTATGTTTGAAGGCTAGTATAAAAATTGCATGCATTTTAAAGAATCCAATTTAGCTAAATATGCCTGCAAATGTTCAGAGTTTTAAAAGAATCTGGCCTATTTAAAAATAAAATCAAGATTTTGGCACACTAGAATGTTGACTCATTTAGACTTCATAAAACACCGTATTAAAAGCATTTTGCTGATGAAGGAGAGAGAGAGAGAGAGAGAGAGAGAGAGAGAGAGAGAGAGAGAGAGATTAACTAACTTGCCCAATGCCCACAGCCAGTAAGTACTTGAATCAAGGCTTGAGCTCAAGTATGTCTGCAGAGCCTATGACTCATCTTCAATGCCAGGTAGCCTCTCAAGGGATACTGGGATCTCAAGAAGTATGAGTGGATGGAGAGAAAGAGAAAAGTGGAGCAAGCAGGATACCATTCAGGGAACACAGAGAATGTACCTAATGTTCTTTAATATCTAGTAGTCACAGTGAGGCTCATTTCAGATTTTGGCTACTCATTGGACTGAGGATCTTAAGGTACTCCTCACCTTGGTCAGTATCACTTCAAGAACTTGGCAAGGGTGATTCTTCCAGTGAGAGGCAGCAAAGATTACAAATGAGCAGCACGATGTCAAGAAGTTATTAATATCTGCCAGTCATTTTGTAAAGGATGCAAACTTCATTGAAGTGTTGTCTTTTGGTAAATTTTCTCAAAATATCATCCATAATTAATGACATGATTGATATCAGACACAAAGCATATTTACTAACAAATGACGAATAGGTTCTGGGGATAAATTTTGCAAGCACAAGCCAAAAGCTAATAGTACATATCATAGAAAGGCAAATCTGAAAAACAGAAGAAATACACATGTGGAAGATTTTTGCAGTAAGGGCCCAAATTTGTTCACATACTTCTGTATCCATGCTGTTGGATAGTCCTTCCTTACACTGGTTCTGGACTTGGCCAAGGTACTTGCCTTGGCAGATGAAACAATAGAAAATGTGACTCAAGTACAAGCCACTGTAGCACGACACCAGTGCCAGCAGGCTAAAGGATGAGAGAATGAGATGCACCTAGCTGACAACCTACCTGGTACTGAATACGCCAAAAAATCCTAGATCATCCACCCGACCACCTGGCTACAATCCAGAAGAAGAAAGCCCACCAGAAATCATCCAAGCAAACCCCCAGAAGAGGTGGCCAGCCAATCCACAGAATTATGAACTAAATAAAATGGGTGTTTATTATGGGGAATAAGCTTAGGAATTCCCTGGGTTTGCACCAATGGGTTAATAAGGCATAAAAAATGAGAAAGCCATAGGATGCTCACACCCAAGTTTGGGTAAACAAGAGTAGGTAAATAGGTTTAGAGAGGGCGGGGCAAAGGCCCCAATATAGAACAAAGGTATATGAGGTAAACAAGATTAGGTATTCGAGGCAGAAACAGCCCCCAACTTAGTACAATAGCAGAAAGCCTCTTTCACAGGAAAGGTCAAATTAGGTAAACAGGTAAACAGGACTACAGACCACTGCTGGTGAAGTTGTCCAGAGTGGAGCTAATTAGCAAAAGAAAGGTACCTTGTTAACCCATCGGTGCAAGCCCAGGAAATTCCCAAGCTTATTTCCCACAGTTTATTTTAAGCCACTGAGTTTATGCAGCAAAAGCTATATGATATGATAGAATACTGTTTCAAGCAATGAGAAACACAAGCAAAAGGTATTACATCCCTATTTCTCAAATAGAGACCTAGTAATCCAAAAGGATCATACTGCAAGGACTGTGTGTGTGTCCGGGCAGAAAGGGTTTGGACATCCTTAAAGAATCCCATACCTCAGAATGATAGAAGAGAAGCAGAATATTCTTGTGCAACTGAAAGTAAAATAGAAGAACACCATAGGGCCTTGGGAAGCACAGCACACTTCCCCAGTGTGAAGCTGCATCACTTGGTGTGCCCCCAGTCCGAGCTTGGTAGAAGCAAAGATTATAAACAGACAGGAAGAGGCCCTGTCAATGTGAATAGGAAACAACACAGAAGCAGTGGAGTGGACCACCAACTGAAGACACTGGTGGTGGATGGCATGCTTCCCAGTAGGTGCTGATATAGACAGAGATACACCAAGGGCTAAATTCCTCCTCCTGTTCTCCTGCCCCCATCCAACAGTTGATGTGCATCGATTTTTTCTCTATGAAACCAAAGTACCACTTTATTCTATTAACTAGACACTAACTCTGAGACTAATGCAATTTATTCTGCGCTTTGCATTTTCATACATATCCTATTTTCTCAGTAATAGAGCTGAAAGGTATTAATAAAATTAACTCTTCACACCACAACAACATAAGCTAAGTTCATAACTATTAACTTATCAACAACAACAAATCACACAAACAGAAACCTGCATCCAGCGTTAAAAATTAGGAAGGGTGCCCAAACACGTGCCCCCAAAGTCCAACAATATACTATATACATTGGATCAGATTGCAACAGCCTCCTAAGAAAGCACCGCAGTACTAAGAGAAGACTTTGGAAGAGGACTAACGAAACCCCTAGTCTGCAGTGGGAAGGTCAGGACTCAGAAGAATAAGGGAGCACGCCACTTTGGATCCTGTTCACTGAAGCCAATGAACAACAGCTTCTCTCCACCATGTGGAGAGCACACAACATGTGGGTCTGGCATGACCACAGTGTGCAGGCATCTGGGCATGGACAAAGCAGAATACAGGGTGAGTGTGACCCAGTGCAAAGGGTCCATCACACTCAGAGACACTACGGCACCATGAAGAAATCCTGTGGCTGGGACTGCTTCCAGTTTTATGCCTCCTCTCTATACTCAGTCTAACTAAAACCTAAAACTAACCTATTAACGCAAATTAATATTACCAGCATGGCAACTCCAGTTACAAAGAACAGAAATTATGGCATTGCATTATCTAAAGACAAAACATCCACCCTGTCAATAGTTAAACATCAGTACTGTGAGGAATCCTTTATATTTGAGGAGAATAAATGGGAAAAACAAACCCAAAACATTTCTAAGACATAAAATGGCACGAAGTAAACTTACAACAGTATCTTCTATGTGCAATAAAAATGTTAAAAGTGAATGACACTGATGTAATTAAAGAAGAGATAAAAGATGACTTACAAGACAACATGCTGTGACTAGAGGAGGGCATGCCAAAGGCAGGTGGAAATGGGGAGCTGGAAAGAATAATGAAAATCTTAAATGCAATAGTATTTGTTCTCCCTTAGCAGCAATAAAGAACTGAATCTCCAGTGAAGGAAATCAGAATCAATGTTATAATGTGCAAAGTTGATAAGTTTACAGAGATGGAGAAGGAAGAGAGAGAGCTAAGAATAAGAAAGATGAAAATGATTGGGTATAAGAGAGAATAAAACATACTAGTACATGTTATTTCAAAAGAATAAACAAGAATAAAAGAGGAAAGCAATTGGATAAAATAACAAAAATGAATACAAAAAGTTTTCTGAGCAATTATTATGTAATAAATGTAGTAAGAAATGCCTTTTTACTGTTTTTTTAGTAGTAACTGCTTTGTATCCATTAATTCTTTAATTTTCAGGAAAGCACTAAGTAGTGGGCATCATTATCTGCATCTGCATTTTAGAAATGAAGAAATGAAATCGAAATAATATAACAGAAAAATATATTTTCAACTTAGTAAACCTGAACCAACAGACTTAAATTATTCAGCACATCACACAAATATACCAATAAACAAACAAATAACCCCCTACCAATTGTGTACTTATTGGAAGATAGGTAAGACATTACAGGGATCTAGGCAGGGGAAAATACACACACACACACACACACACACACACACACGAGAAAAATTAGTTTTCTTCATTTTGCCAATGTGGTGAATGCATAAGAGCAATGAATCAATATCTACAGTGTTTTAAAGAAGAAAGTTTATCTCATGTACATTGTCTAGCCAAATAGTCAACATACACACAGGCAACAAAAGTTAATGTCAGATACACAGGGGGTCAGGAATTGAACAACCACATAGAATCCTGAAAAACTGCTGGAAGAAGGATTTTAGCTTTACAATAGATTAGTTAAAAGTAGAAACAAAAATAAAATTTAGTAAAGTAGTGATATAGAAAATTATCAAATGTACAAACAATAACCAGTTAATAGATATGATTGAAGAGAAAGCCCCACATATAATAGTAACACAAAATAAAATAACTAGGAATATGTTTCATATGAAACATGCAAAACCTATATGAGGAAACCTAAAAACACTGCTGAAAGGCCACAAAGCAGACTTGAACAAATGAAAAGACACAGCATGTTCTTGGATAGAAGACTGAACACTAACTGGTCTGGGGAAGATGGAAGGAGCAGGTTTGAGAGGGGATAAATCAGGGTTCTACTTTGGTCATGCTGAGATTGGCCCCCTGAATGAGGCCACATATGCATTAGATAGACCAATATGGAACACCATGGAGAGGTCGGCATGAGAGCTATGATTTGGGGAGTCCTTCACATATGCCACTGAGCTACAGTGTGTATATGGAGAAAAGTACCTAGTACAGAAACCTAGACATCCCAACATTTATAGATTAGCTAGGAGCGGAGACCTGTCGCAGAAGACTACATGGGCAGTGACAAGGAGGAAAAGCCATGAATGTGATACCCTAGAAATCAAAGACAAGTCAGTCATGGAGGGAATGTTCTTCCTGTATTCCCAGTGCCTAGCCCATCGTAAGAATTCAGAAAATATGTGTTAAATGAATAAAAGTGTGAATAAATCAATGGAGTGCCTGGGTAGCTTAGCTGGTTGACCATCCAACTCTTGATTTTGGCTCAGATCGTGATTTCAGGGTTGTGGGATCAAGCCCCAGTCAGGCTCCATGCTGAGGGTGGACCCTGCTTAAGATTCTCTCTCTCTCCTTCTGCCCCTCTCCCCAGCTCACACTTGCTCTCTCACTCTCTAAAATAGTTTTTTTTTTAATTTAAAAAAATCAATGAAGAAATAAGTATTTTCTAGAAAAAATATTACTTGTGAAAATGGACCCAAGAGGTAGTTGAAAACAAAACTTTTAGATGAATCCTTCATGTGTATTATACAGGTATTAAATATACGCGTGTGTATGTGAACATAACAAAAATAATCCTAAATTCTTTTTTTAAAGGTTTATTTATTTTTGAGAGAGAGAGAGAGAGAGAGAGAGAGAGGCAGAGAGTGAGTGGGAGAGGAGCAGAGAGAGAGGGAGATACAGAATCTGAAGCAGGCTCCAGACTCTGAGCTGTCAGCACAAAGCCTGATGTGGGGCTCGAATTCACAAACCATGAGATTATGACCTGAGCCAAAATCGGATGCTTACCTGACAGCCACCCAGGCGCCTCAATCCTAAATTCTAATTAAAGGTCCAAATACAGCTTTATTTTAAAAGAATAACACAAGAATAATACCATATGACCACTTGTCTAGTGGTACCCAAATATCTAGTAAAATATTCGGTCAAATGTGCACTGAATTGCTACAATAGAAATGGAAAGATATTAAACATTCAATAAAATGTTGAACCCTAAAAATACAAATGTGGACTCATTGGTTTTGGATAAGACCTTTAAGACTGTGCCAATCTCTCCCCTTGTCCCCAGGTGGGCATCAGAACATGCTCCTATCCCCAGGAATTAGTGTCTTCTTCCAACTTGCCATAAAATCCTCTTTCAACAAACAGTTGACATCTAGAACTTTCAATGATCCTAGAGGTCTTCAAACAACCACTTCACAATTAGCAGAAGCCTGACATAAGTTCCTGTCTTATTTTAGAATTTTCAGAAATTTTGTAGGGTTAAAATTAGACCTTTTATTCTAATAATTATTTAGTCTCTCTATGATTGATTTCATACCTGCAGCCATCAGAGTGACTTTCATGTCAGTTATGTTCTTGACCATATTTACTCAGAATCATGCTGCCAGGTTGATTCATTTCTGTGTGCAAATCTGTTATGTCTTTAGAGCAGTCATCAATGCTTCTCATTCTTCTTAAAATCTAGCCTTTTACTTTGCAGAGGTTAAACTAGTTCATTCAAACCAACCAACCAACCAACCAACCAACGAACCAAAAACTAGTTTTTCAGCCCGTCATAAATATGACTAAAGAACATGTATGTTCCTTCTTCGATATGACTGAATTTATCTCTCCCTATACCTTCTAATGAAGCTGTACAACTTCCTTAAACTGTTGAGCAACCAAATAAAATCAGTTTTCATACACATTATAGCTAAATGATATCTCGTGTGTAAATTATAAACAATGATTGTTTCTTACCAGCTTATAATATCTGTACCTTTTCCCTGCTTCTTAGACTATTACAAAGTAAATTTTTTGTCTTAACTCAAAAGAAATACTCTTGAATCCACTTCACCCTTTGAGCAATAATATTTCTTATAAGTCAGTAGTTACTTGGTTTTCAGTGACTGTGCCAGGTGGGGCTTTGGTCTGGGGCTGGAGTTTGTAAAATCAGCCTGATATGAGGCTAAAATGTAAACTCGGTAAGACTGTGGCTGCCTTTGCCAGTAACTATTTCCTCTTTCACTTAGTAACAACATGATGCTGGCCATAGGTGCTTCGACTTTAATTGTATTCGTCCTTTTTAACCTGCTAGGAAAGGTATTCTCAAAGCTCAGGTACCAGATGAGTGGGGGGGTGTCACAGGCATTTACGTATAGCATTACACCTACTGTTTCTGATAACATGGCTTTACAAAGTTAGCTCAAAATAAGGAAAAATACAAACTTTGCCTTTCGATGTAACGTTATTTCTAAATCATTCTAAGGTGGCAACCACCAGAGGCAGGAGCAATAGCCACGCTGAACTATTTTCTAATTGAAGTGACAGTTTGTTGTGTGGTTGGTGTATTGCCCTCTTTTCCTACCAAGCCATTCTTAGTCACTGTAATACCAACTTTTGTAAGTTTTTTGTTTATTTGCTTGCTCAGCATACTCTCTAAACAAAATACATCTTATTTTTCACTTCAGGGATGTAAACTGTTTACTGCATGAGAAAGCTTTTACATGACATTTTTAAAAAGTCATTAAATGCCTTCCATACGAAGAATTTGTTCTAGGCAATGCACAGTGTGCGGTGGTAGAAACGGTTCCTAAACGCTGGAAATTAACTCAGTGCTGCAGAACAGACATAATGTCCACCACGGTAAATGGTTCCATGACTTAAATAAGAGCATTGAAAAAATGCAGGCATGATCAAAAAATCAAAATTACAAATAACATTGTTTTCAAACCTCATGCAAAAATGGAGTTAAGGAAAAATTATAATGAGATTTACCCTTACGTGTTTTATGAAGGCAATTTCATTACTTCATCATCACTTGCTATATATTATAGCTGCAATTAATTATGAACATGTATATAGATTACCCATTTTGCCATCACCAATCATCTGAATCAGATTTTATGAAATGGAACATTAAATGTGAAAAATTGTTAAAATAAACTAAATAAATTTTAGTTAAATATATGTTGACTGACATAAAATTTGTATAAATGCTAAAAGCATAGTTTAAATGTAATTAGAATTTTTCAGATTGGCTTGCTTGTCATATTAGCCCTGAGAAAAACGTTTCTTAAAACCACAAAGAAAATAATTCTATCAAAGGGAAAATGATTTATTTACCTGGATCTTCTATAGTTAAGTTCTTTATTAACCATTGAACAATGTCTGACCCTAGGGAAAAAAAAAAAAGAAAAACATAAATATTTGTGGACATTTGTTTATATATGTTAACTTTAAGAACTCACAACTTTTGTCACTCACGTAAGAACATTTCTTTTTTAGTTATGTTTTTGCACACACACATATATATTTATTGTAGTATAGGTGACACACAATGTTACATTAGTTTCAGGTGTACAACATAGTGACTCAACAAGTCCACACATCATGGTGTGCTCACCGCAAGCGTAGCTACCATCTGTCAGCCTATAACACTATTACAATACCATTGCCTATATTCCCAATGCAATACTTTTCATCCCCATGACTTATTTATTGTGTAACTGGAAGTCTTTAGCTCCTACTACCCATTTTGCCCACCCAACTCCCCCTTCCCTCTGGCAACCACCAGTTTGCTCTCTGTGTATTTCTCTGAGTCTGTTTCTGCTTTGTTTGTTTTGTTTGTAAGATTCCACACATAACATGAGATCATATGGCATTTGTATTCCTCTGTTTGACTTATTTCACTTAGTGTAATACCCCCATGGAAGTCCACTCACACTCAAATGGCAAGACTGAGTGTTTCTAATTGTTACAATAACATTAAAGATCAGCCACATATAGAATACTGAAAACAGAATGTGAATACCTAGTTTGTCTTCAATGAACCCAGGTGAAAACTAGTAAATTATTTAATATGAAATATTTAAGCACAAAGGTTTAATATACCTGTAGTGGATAAAATGATTCATTCATTTGTTCACTGAATACATGCTTATTGAATGCCCACTATGGGTTTTTTTCCTCTTTTTTTTCAAATTTTTATTCAAATTCCTGTTAATTAACATAATGCAATACTGGTTTCAGGAGTACAATTCAGTGATTCATCACTTACATACAACACCCAGTGCTCATCACAAGTGCCCTCCTTAATATCCGTTACCCATCTAGTCCATCCCCACACACCTCCCTCCGTCAGCCTATCTCTAGGCTCCATCAGTTTGTTCTCTATCGTTAAGAATCTCACATAGTTTGTTTCCCTCTCTCTTTGTTCCTTCTCTCCATACATTCATCTGTTTCATTTCTTAAATCCCACATATGTGTGAAATCACACGGTATTTGTCTTTCTCTAACTTATTTTGCTTAGCATAATACACTCTAGCTCCATCCATGTTGTTGCAAATAAACGCCCACTATGTTTGGAGGCCTATGTCAAAGTTAAAAAGGGGAAAATAGTCCATAAAAACTATTTAGTGTATTCTTTCTTATATACTCCATGCCGGGAATAACAGGAATTGATGCTAATAAAAGTATTCACAGTGTATTCAGCAGATCTTGAATTCCAGGCTAAAGAATTTGGATTTTTTTCCTATAAGTCAGGCAGAGAAAGGGAGACATGGTATGTTCTGTTGTGTTTTGTTTTGAGCAGAAGAATGGCCTTATCAAAACAAGTTTAAGGAATTTGATTGGCAATACATGGGGAGTGCCTTGGGCCAGTCAAAAAGAAAGCAGGGCCAACATTTCTACTGGTTGAGATCCAAGATTGAAAGGAAAAGTACTGAACTAGTTCAGTGTACAAGAGAGTTAAAGCAAAATTAGAGGCTTGCTCCTGGACTTTGTGACTAATTAGGTATGGAGGTGGTCACTGGAAGAACAGAATGAGAACTCAAGATTTCCACTGCAGGAGAATCGTGGATGAAAAGGATGGTGAAAATATGAGCAGAAATGGGAGTTGCAGGAAGAGGCCTTGATCTACCTGAAATACAAATTTCTATTTAAATTTGGCTTTCAGCATCATTCATTTCTACATAAAACAGCAAAAATTTCATATGTATGAAATATATATGTTTGTATACATAGTAAGCTGCATCAGGGCTGCATGAATGTAATTTCACGTGAGCTGAGATTCCACTTCTACCGCTCTTGGGGACGGGCCTCAGCTGCACCTGAGGTGTGTACACGTGCACATGACTGACATTAACAATGGCTAAATAATTCTTGCTGCTTGATGAAAAATATCTCAAAGCTATCTTTAAAATAAATTTGGGGGAGCCTGACCAGCTCAGTCAGTAGAGCATGCAACCCTTCATCTCGGGGTTATGAGTTTAAGCCTCACTTTGGCTGCAGAGGTTACTTTAAAAATTTTTTTAAATAAAATAAATAAACTTGATTATCAAACGAGAACAATATCCTAAAAGTTATGAAAACACTCATACTCAACATTGATGTCCATATGCATGGATTTTTAAAAGGCTTCATTTGTTGAATCTAACTTGTATTGTTTCATATCTGTTTCGTTTATAACTGCCACTGATTTCAGTACATGTGAGAACACGGGTTCACCTAGATCCTGAAGCAGCTCTGAGGGAAGGGAGGAAGGGAAACCACTCACAAGAACACAGGTATTTCAGAGTGGTATGTTCCGCCTTATAACCTAAGTTATCTTGAGGCACGGTCATCCCTTTAAAAAAGAGGAGGACTCAGTTTTTCAAATACGTATGTATTGATAGTTGACAAATGTAGAATTCCAGGTACTCAAATCTTACGCACTATCTCCAGGTAACTTGCTCATTTTCCACATTTGAGCATCTACTTGGGGAACATATGTGAGCAGCCACTGGACTTTTTCTATTCTTTTGAAGAGAGCCAAACATTGGTTCCAAGACTATAATTTTCTCTTAGTGTGAAAAATGATTTAAAAATGCTTCTAGAAGGAGTTTTTTTTTTTAAGTTTTCTTCTTCTTTTTTTCTGAGCAGAAAGAAATACAAAGAAGCCTAATTTGAAACTACATTTAATTCAGGAAACAGGAAACTTTCTTTCCTAGCCTAGATTTGAGTACTTCTGTTACGGTCATATTCTCTGCTCAGCTCTGAAAGGGATGATTGGACCACTTGTCAATATCACTTAGTAGATGCGATAGTGGTTTTACTGTTGTGCGGTCACCCCAATAAGTTTGTGGTTTTAAGTTGGAATATTATGAATTACTTTATTGTTAAATGTACACCCAAACTCACCATATTCACCTATTCTGCATCTATGAAAGCAAGATCTTAACTCCAAGAGAAAGGTAGAGACACAGAGAGAGAAAAAAAATCCAGCATCATGACACAAAAAGAAGACTGAAAGGGAAATGTGATGTCAGTCATATTGAGAACTACAATTCAAATTTAAAAGGGTGCATTACAGCCAGGAGGAGTGTAGGAAAGAATGGCACATTTCTAGCAATGTCTCAGCCTTATGTTTAATGAATAAATGAACACATGTATAATGTACATATCCAGAGTATTTTAGCGTTCCATGCATCTTTATTCTCAGTGCCTCACAGTAATATGAAAAATTGTTTTTCTTTTTTGTCTTCCTTTTCTTTAAAAAAATGGCAAAGAGCTATTGAATAGCCATAATTTAAAACTAGCTAAGAGATGCAATGTCTTAAACCCCAAGAAATAAAAGAAATACCTCTATGACTATAACGACTAGAAACTTTAGCCCTGAGTAGTACCTATTATTTCTTTGAATTCTTAGAGGTTACTCTTGTAACCTTTAGAGTTACAAAATCATGTGTTCCCTCTACTTAGCAGAAGTAGTAGAGGGTTTTATTTTTGTGTAATCCCAGTAATCCATGACTCGAAACGAAAACAAGCAAGATTGTTTCTCATGCACTGCTCATAGCTGCCCACATGCTGTATTGTTTCTTACTTCCATGAGTTTGACGGTGCTATTCCATCTCCATCTCGTTTTCCATTGGCCAGTTCCAACTCAGTCCATAATGTTCAAATCACACATTAACTATTCCAGGAAGCCTACTCTACCCGCCCCACCTTCAGGGGGGTGTTACTCATCTTTGGATCCCAAACACCCAAACCAGTACCTCACATGTAAAAGATGATCAGTAAATGTTAAAAGAATGGATTAAATGATAGCAATGTTCCCTCTCCAGATCATTCTCTAAGCAAGTTTACAAAAGGATGGCATCCATCATACAAAGGATATTAGACTGGCATACGATGTTTGGCTACTATCATCACTTTTCACAGTGATACTTTTCCCATTTCAAGGATATCACTTTACCACTCCACCCATCATTAAAGCAAAACAATGTAAGACATTTAGACATCGGTATTATTTCCTCACCCAGGCTATGGACCTGAGTGGAAGGGGAGTCCCCAATTCTCCTCTGCTGCAGGGTGACCAGACCTGAGCCAAGCCCTGTCCTGCACTTGCATTACTTCCATTACACCCATGTTCCCTCTACTGATTAGAGCACACTCTCAGCTACAAGGTCAACTACAGTTATCTGTGACCTGAACCTGAATGGGAGGTTCACAAAGAGGAAAATATTGCGAAACTTTTGCACATATATATGAGGACTTCGTATGCAACCAAAATGTTACACTTCTGATTTGTATCCTTTACTAAAATACTCTTTTTGCAAGTTCTGCTGAAGCCATTAACAAAATCTTTAGCTCTTAATCAGTGGAAGAGGCCCAAATATTCCTTTTCAATATTTCTCTTTCAGGAAAATAAATAGGATCTTTGCTTGGGGTAGAGCTCCTGGATTGTTTTTCAAGCAGATATTTAATCAAGATCATGATAATTTATCTGGATTTTTTAAAGTTTGTTATGGAAGTTCCATAAACCATAAAAAGATTTCTTCAGACAAAAAACAAGGGCTTTGTGCCTCTTCAAAACCTAAGAAGCTGCAAAGATAAAAAGGAAAAAAAAGCAAAGCAGCAAAGATGACAATAGTCAAAGGATACAAGAATATCAAGATGACCTTAAGGAAGGTTTTCCATCCCTCACAGAACTCAAAATGATTATTGACCAATCAGAACAGCTTTCTTTTCAAATTGTGTTCTGAGCAACACGACTTGTCTCTTGTTTACGATGGTAAGAGTACATGAAATGCTGTGGAATTATGCAAGGCAAGGGAAAAATGGTTCCTTGATATAGTCTTTGTTGTGATGAAGAATATTGTGAAAAGTCAAGAGAAGGGTGAGTTTGCAATGTTTCCAATGTTTGCAATGATAGGGATATAGGATCCCTTTGAAGAACCATTTTTAAATTTTTATCTTATTTCATTTTTCTGTTTTTACAGTTCTTCAGATTCACAAGAAATGAAATAAGCAATAAAAGTATAAGATGTGTTAATATAACTATGAATTTGAGTTGGCTAATACATTGGACCTTACCAACAATAAATGAAACAATTGAGTGATTAATTAACCAATTAATCAATTCTATATGCTAGCCACTAGGCATAAAGAAAAGATTGTAGGCCATTCCTGTCCTCAACACTTAATCTCTTTAGAACTAGACATAGGCTATGTCTAATTGTCTGTCTCTGTGAGGAACATACGAGATGAATAAGCAATGTATTTATTGATAAATAAAAATCTCCTCCGGTGCAGCCTACAGCTGCAATAGGAAATTAGAGTAAACTAAGATTTACTGAGTTTTTGTTGCATAATATGGTAGGTATTTCACATAAGTTTCCATTAAAATCTCTACTAAAGCTTTTAATAGTAAATTTGCAGAAATATACCAAATGTAAATATTCAGAACCAAAATAAGAACGAATCATCCAAAATATATATTTAAGTATGCCTCTCTCCGAATTAAAATTTTGCAGTGACCTTTTCATTGGCGTCTGGAATCTGAAGACTTGCACGGCATACAAGCTCTTCGCATGGTGTGTCTCCTCTCAGCCTCGGATCCCACCCTTCCATCTTCTGGATACTATAACTTCTAAGTATCAATTTGAACTTCTTTAACCATAAACATCATGATACTTTACACTCCATGCTTTTACAGACATTGTATATTCTAGCTGGAATAACTTCCTCTGTTTGAGACACAGCCCAAGTATCACTTTCTTTTGGAAGTTGTCTTGGTTATTATCTCCTTCACCTCCTGTTGCACCTCTTCCTGCCCTGGGATCTCACAGCGCCATGTCAATTCTTCCATTACAACAGATCATGTTTAACAGATAGTATCTATACGTGTATCACTAGACTGTAAAATCCTCCAGTACTTGAGCACAGTACCTGGTAGAGTCTCAAGAACTACTAGTCAGGGTTTGAAACTAATTTCTCAAAGACTAAACTCAGAATATAGTATTCCTTAACACCATGGAATCTTCCTGTATTTCGAGCTAATTATTGGGATTCTTTAGGTGTCATTGCTAATGAAACAAGCTTTATATTTTCAATGTTATGAAATTGAGAATCATTTAATTTTTTTGGATTAAGAACATCTTGTAAATAATCAGAATTTTAATAATAATAGTTAAAGAAAAATAAAAAGGTAGTAATTTTGAACCATACCTTTTAAACTAGAAAATCTTCATTTTGATAAATAAGCACATTACTATATAAATAAATACATGTGTCCTGTTGTTGATGATATTTATAGTTAAGCACTTCTACTTTGCCTCATTTGATCAATAAAGTTAATATATTCAGAGTTGAAAAGTAATTTACATGTGGCCCACAACTACATTTGGTAATTTTATTTTTTAATTATTTTTTAAATAGACTTAATATTCTAGGTTCACATAAAATTGAGCAGAAGGTACAGAGGTTTCCCATATACCTCCTGTCCTCACACATGCATAACCTTTCCCAGGACCAAACCCTACCAGAGTCCTACATTTGTTACAATTGATGAAGGTGCATTAACACTTCATTATCATTATTATTACATTAGAGTTCACTCTTAGTATTCTACATTCTGTGGGCTTAGACAAATTTATAATGACATGTATCCACCATAGTGTATCATGCAGAGTAGTTTCATTGCCCTGAAAATCCTCTACACTCCACCTATTCATCTCACTCTCTCTAACCTCCATCAACTAATAATCTCTTTATCTCCATAGTTTTGCTTGTTCCAGAATGTTGCATAGTTTGAATCATACAGTATGTAACCTTTCCAGTTTGACTTCTACACTTAGTAATATGCATTTAAATTTCTTTCATGTCTTTTCATGCCTTGAGAGCTCATTTCTTTCTTACTTAGCACTTTGCATTGCTTGAAAGTGCCTAGAATATGCAATGGGGAAAGGATAGTCAATTCAATGAATGTTGCTTGGGAAACTAGATAGTTGCATTCAAAAGAATGAAATTAGACCCCTTTATTACACCATACACAAAAATCAACTCAAAATGGATTAAAGATTTTAATTTAAGACCTGAAACCATAAAAATAAAACAGAAAAAAAGGCTCCTTGACATTGGCCTTGGCAACAATTCTCTAGGTATAATATCAAAAGCTCAAGCAACAAAAGCAAAAGAAATGAAATAAAATAAGTGGATATATATCAAACCAAAAAGCATCTGAATAGCAGAATAAATAATGACCAAAATGAACACAGAACCTATGAATTGGGAGAAAATATTTACAAACTATATATCTTATAATGGGTTAATACCCAAGCTGTATAAGAAATTCCCACAACTCAATAGAAAAAAAAATACGGGCAAAGGACCAGATAAGTGAATAAAGAAAAGGTGTGATAGTATTCAGCCTTAAAAAAGAAGGAACCACTGCTATTTGCAATGACACGGATGAAAATGGAGATTATAAGTGAAATAAGCCAGACACTTACATGTGGAATCTTGAACTCATAAAAGCAGAGAATGGAATTGTAGTTGCTAGGGACTAGAGGGTTGGGGGGTAGGGGGGGAAGGAAACATGTTGGCCAAAAGTGCAGTTTCAGTTATACACTATGAATAAATTCTATAGAGCTAGTACATAACATGGTGACTATAATCAATGGTACTGTGTTGTATACTTGAAATTTGCTACAAGAGTATACCTTTAAGTGTTCTCACAACAGATAATGGTAACTATGTGAAGGGATAGATATGTTAATTAGCTTGACTGTAATTATCATTTCACAATGTATACACATATCAAAAGATCAAGTCATACACCATAAATATATACAATTTTTATTTATCGATTATATCTCAGGAAAGCTCCCTAACCCTCTCTCTACCACATGAAGATACAAAAAGTGAGCAGTCTGTAGCCTGAATGAGGGCTCTTACCAGAACCCAACCATGCTGGCATCCTGATCTTGGACTTTCAGCTCCAGAACTGTGGAAAATACATTTCTGTTGTTTATAAGCTAGCCAGTGTATGGTGACTAAGCCTGGGCTAAGGTGGAGGACAAATTCCAAGGTTTGGAAACTATGAATGGAAGCGGATATAAACATCTGTTGCAAGTTTTGTGTGGACATAAGTTTACAATTCCTTTGAAGAAATTGATTGTGGGATTCAGAGCACGTTTATTTGGTTTTATAAGAAAACAGCACCACGTCTTCCAAAGTGGCTGTACCATTTTGCATTCACACAAGCAATGAATGAGACTTCCTATTGCTCCGCATCCTCAACGGCATTTGGTATTGTCACTGTTCTGGATTTGGGCTGTTCTAACAGGTGTATGGTGGTAAAAGGCTTAAATATGCTTTTTTTGGATGATATATGATGTTGAACATCTTTTCATGTGCTTATTTGCCATCTGTGTATCTTCCTTGGGGGGTTATCTGTTCAGGTCTTGGCTCAGGTTTTAATCAGGTTGTTTTCTTATTGCTAAGTTTTAAGAATTATTTGTATATTTTGGATAACAGTCCTTTAACAGATGTGTCTTTTTCAAATATATTCTTCTAGGCTATGGCTTTTCATTCTCTTGACATTGTCTTTCACAGAAATATAAGTCTTTAATTTTAATAACACCCAGGTTATCAATGATGTCTTTAATGGACTGTGGCTTTGGTGTTGTTATCTAAAAAGTCCTTGCCATGCCAAAAGTCATCTAGGTTTTCTCCTATGTTATCTTCTGGAAATAGTTTTGCATTTTGATTTTAAGGTCTATGATCCATTCTGAGTTACTTTTTGTGAGGGTGTAAGGTCTGTGTCTAGATTTATTATTATTATTTTTTTTGCAGGTGAATATCTAGTTGCTCCAGTACTTTTTATTTGTTAAAAGGATGATCTTTGTTCCATTGCATTGCCTTTGCTCCTTTGTCAAAGATCAGTTGACTATAATTTAGTGGATCTATTTCTGGCATCTCTGTTCTGTTCCATTGATATATTTGTCTATTCTTTCACTTATACCACACTGCCTTGATCACCGTGTCAGTCCTTCAACTCTGTTCTCCACTTTCAATATTGTGTTGGCCTTCTGAATATTTCACCTCTCCATACAAGTTTAAAAATCAATTTGTTTATAACCATGAAATAACTTGCTCAGATTTTGAGTGGGATTCTCTGAATCTATAGATCCAGTTGGGAAGAACCAACATCTCAACAATGTTAAATCTTCCTATTCATGAATGTGGAATTTCTCCTCATTTATTTAGTTCTTTTTTTATTTCTTCCATCAGAGTTTTTTAGTTTTCCTCATACAGATTTTCTACATATATTTTCTTAGATTTATGCCTGTTTTCCTTAATTAAACTTTTAATTTCAAAATAATTATAGATTCACATGCAGTTGTAAGAAGTAATACAGAGGGATACCGTGTACCCTTTACACAATTTCCACCAAAAGATAACATTTTGCAAAACTATCATACAATATCACAACCAGGATGTTGGCATTAATGCAATGAAGATATAAAACATCTTCATCACTACAAGTGTCCCTCATGATATTCTTTTATAGTCACACTCAATTGTTCTTAACCCCTGGAAACCATGAATCTATCCTTCCATTCCACATTTTATCACTTTAAGAATATTTTAAGAATATTATGTAGATAGGGCCATACCATGCACAAACTTTTGACACTGACTTTGTTTTTCACTTACTCAGCATAAATCACTGGAGATTCACCCAAGTTGTTGCACATATCAATAGTTTATTCCTTTTTATTGCTGAGTATTACACTGTGTTATGAGCACATCAGACTTTGTTTAATCATTCACCTGTCGAAGGACATATTTGTCAGTTTTGGCAATTATGGATAAAGATGCAGTTTCTATAAACATTTCTGTGCAAATATTTGTATGAATATGTATATATTTTTATTTTTCTAGGACAAATGCCTGCAACCACAATTGCTGGGTCTTTGGTGTGTGTTTTTTTTAAGAAATGGCCAAACTATTTTCCACTGTGGCTATTTTCCATAGCCATTCTGACAAGTTTTGTGGTGACAGCTCACTGTCATTTTAATTTGCATCTTCCTGATGGCTATTGATGGTAGCATGTTTTCATATGCTTATTTGATGTAAGTATATCCTCTTTTGTGCAATGTCTCTTCAAGTCTTTGGCCTATCTTCTAATTGGATTGTTTGTTTTTTATTTCAACTTGATTTTTCAGAGTACTTTACATATTCTAGATATTAGAATCTTGGAGATGTGGCTTCCAAATATTTCCTTTAATTCTGTTGCTCGTCTTTTCATCCTTACCAAAGGTTTTCAATTTTTGAAATCCATTTTGTCAAGATTTCTCTTATAAGTAATGTTTTTAGTGTCAAATCTAATAAGTCTTTACTTAGCCCTAGATACTCCAAAATTTCTTACGCTATTTCCTAAATATATTTTAGTTTTAATATTATATTGAAGTGCATGATCCACTTTGTGTTAGTGTTTGTATAAGGTATGAGACTTAGGTAAAGTTCTTTTTTTTTTTTCCCCTTTCTTTCCTTTCCTTTTTTTTTTTTTTTTTTTTGCCTATGAATGTCTAATTCCTTCATTACCATTTGTTTAAAAGTATATCTTTCTTCAATTAAATTGCTTTTCTACCTTTGTAAAAAATCCACTGGGCTTATTGGAGTGGGGCTCTTTCTAGGTTTACTATTCTGTTTCATTGATCTATGTGTTTTTCCTCCACCAATACCACACAGTCTTGATTACTGTAGTTATAGAAGTCCGGAATATATAATGTAAATATATAATAAATTCCTCCCACATTATTCTTCTCTTTCAAAATTGTGTTAGTTATTCTACTTCCTTTGTTTTCCATATAAATTTTAGAATTATCCTCTATATCTATTAAATAATCTTATTGGGATTTTGATAGGAATTGAATTAAACGTGTGTATCAGTTTGAGGAGAATTAACATCTTTACAAGCCTCCCTCTTCAGATCTATGAATATAGTATGGCTTTCCATTTACATATTCTTTGATTTCTTCTATCAGTATTTTACAGTTTTGGCATACAAGTCCTGCACATATTTCATTAGATTTATACCTAAGTATTTAATTTTGAGTGCCTGTAAATGGTATTATATTTTTAACTTCACGGTTGGTCATGGTCTCTATTTTTATATATTGCTATATTCTATTTACTAAATTTTGCTAAGAATTTTCACATCTATATTCATAATTATTGTCTGTAGTGTTCTTTTTGTATTTTCTTTTTCTGGTTTTGGTATCAGGGAAATACTATCTTCATAAATTAACGGAGAGGGTTTCTACTTTCTGGAAGAGATTATATGAAATCAACTTTAAACATTTGGTAGAATTCTCCAGTGAAGCCATATAGACCAGGAGATTTCATTTTTAGAAAATTTTAGGGGCGTCTGGGTGGCTCAGACAGTAAAGCATCTATCTGACTTCGGCTCAGGTCATGATCTCACAGTTTGTGCGTTCAAGCCATGCGTCAGGCTCTGGGCTGACAGCTCAGAGCCTGGAACCTGCTTCGGATTCTGTGTCTCCCTCTCTCTTTCTGCCCCTCCCCCTCTTACTCTCTGCCTCTCTGTCTCTCTCTCAAAAATAAACATTAGAAATTTTTTTAAAAAAAAGAAAATTTTAAATTATGAATTTAATTTTCTCAATAGGTTTCAGGCTATTCAAATATCTGTTTCACATTGAGTGAGTTACAATAGTTTGTGTTTTTTAAGGAATTGATCCATTGTGTGGAAGTTTTCAAATTATATGTGCAGGGTGGTTTGTAGTATTCTTTTATCCTTTTGATGTCTGCAGGGTTTGTACTAATTTCCTGTTCATTCCTGAAAATGGAATTTGTGTCTTCTTTTTTCTTTGTCAGCCTTGCTACAGATTTGTCCATTGTACTGTCCTATAAAATGAAGAGAAAAACAAAAAACCACATCTCTCTGTTTCATTGATTTTCTTACTGCTTTTCTGTTCCAAGTTCATTGATTTATGCTCTTATCCTCATTTCTTTCCTTCTATTTGCTTCATGTTCATTTTACTACGTTCTTTTTCTAGATTCTTTATTAGGTTCTTTTTCTGGGTTCTTGAGTTGAGAGTTCAAATTATTGATTTGAAACATTTCCTCTTTTGTAATATATATTTGTGTTACAAATTTCCTTCTCAGCACTACTTTAGTGGTGTCCCACAAATTCTGACATGTATTTTCATTTTCATTCAGTTCAATTTATCTTTTTTAATTTTCCTTGAGACTTCCTATTAACACATTGATTATGTAGCATATGCTTACTTTGAAACCGTTTAGAGATCTTCCTGTTATCTTTGTTATTGGTTTCTCATTTGATTCTATCGCAGTTGGAGAACATACTTTGTATGATTTCTATGCTTTTAAGTTTATTCTGCTGTATTATGCTGCCCACAATTTGATCTGTTTTGGTGAATGTTTCATATGAGCCTGACAAAAATGTGTGCTCCACTGTTGTTGGTTGGAATATCCGATAAATGCTAATTATATCAAGCTGATATAATTGGTGCTGTTCAGGTTATCCACATTTTGACTGATTTTCTGCCTCCTTGATCTATCAATTACTGTTAAAAGATTGTCACATTCGTCAATTGCAATAGTGGAATTGTCTATTTTTTTCATTCTATTGTACCCATTTTGCCTCCTATACCCTGACGCTTTTGTGTTAGATCCATAAACACTTAAGATTAACTAACTCTTTATTCAATATTCCTCTTTACCCCTCATATTTTTCCTTGTAGTGGTTTGTTTCATGTAAAATTAATATACCTACCCCAGCTTTCCTTTGATTAAACATTGTATGATATATCTTTTTCTATCTTCTTAACTTTCAACCTACCTGTATCATTATATTTGATTTGGGTTTCTTGTAGAAAGCATGTAGTTGGGTCATGCTTTTTGTCCACTGTGCCAACCTCTGTCTTGTAACTGGTATATTAGACAGTTTACATTTAATGTAATTATTGACAGATTAAGGCTTAGGTCTGTAATTTTATTTTTTGTTTTCTGACATATGTATAGCAGATTGTTCTCTGTGTTTTCCTTTCTTTTTCTTTTTTCTTTGCCTTCCTTTGGGCTGTTGTTAACATTATCTTAGAATTCTATTTTGATTTTTATTTGTGTTTTCAGGGTATCACTTTGTATAGCCTTCCACAGTTAATGTTAAAATTACATTACATACACAGAACTTATCACAGCCTCTTGATGTGTCATCCTTTTACCTGTCTGAATGATGATAAAAATCTTATATTCTTTCATCTCCCTTTAATCTCCATTTTACAATCTTTCCTCAGCAATTATTCTATATATATTTATAACCACATCACGCTTTGTTGTTTTTTTTCCTCAACAATCAAACAATTTAGAAAACTGAAGATACAGGAAACCTACTGTATTTGCCTATATACTCACTTACTATGTTTTTCTTCTTTTCTCATCTTTTAAGCGTCCTTCTTTCAGTGTTTCCTTTCAATTTAGAAAACTGCCTTTGGCCATTCTGTTAAAGTGGGTTAGCTAGTGACAAATTCTCTTAGTTTTCCTTCATCTGAGAATGTTTTTATCTCCCCTTTATTTCTCAAGGAAATGTTTGCTGGACATAGGTTCTGGGTTGACAATTTCTTTCAGCATTGAAAAATTTCATGTCATTTCCTTCTGTCTTCTATGGCTTCTGATGAGAAATCTGTGGTGATTTGAATTGTTTTTCCCTTCCAGTTAAGGAGTCCTTTTTCTCTGACAGCTTTCAACTTTTTTTTTGTTATTGTTGTCTGCAGTTTCCAGAAGTTTAATTATGATGTATAATGGTGTGGATTTCATTGGGTTAATGTATCCTGTTTGGGGTTCTCTCAGTTCCTTGTTGAGTCTGCAGATTTATGTTTCATGCTATGTTTGGGAAGTTTTCAGTCATTATTTCTTTGAGTATTTTTTTTGCCCTAACCTTGTTTTTCATCTCCTTCAAGACTCTGATGACACAAATGTTAGGTTTTTTGTTATAGTCTCACAGGCTTCAGAAGCTGTTGTTCATTTTTGTTAGGCTGTTTTCTCTGTGTTGTTTACAGTAGGTAATCTGTATTGCTCTGTCTTCCATTTCATTGATTCTTCCCTCTGTCCCATACATGTTGTTGTTGAGCCCATCCACTGATTTCTTCAGACAGTTGTTGCATTTTTGAGTTTTAAAAATTCCACTTGGTAGGTCTTTATATCTTATATTCCTTTGTTGATTATTTCTACTTCTTTACTGAAGTTTCCTAGTTTTTTGTTTTTTAAAAGCATGATTATGATTGCTGACTGAAGAATTTTTTCAAGTCTTTATAAGATTTGATTTTACATCTATTTATTCAAATTTTTGTTTAAATTTTCTAAATCTTTGTAAGATAACATAACATCTCATCTCTGTCATCTTAGTGTTGGCATAATTATAGCAACTTTCAAATATGCAATAGAAGGGGCGCCTGGGTGGCTCAGTCGGTTAAGCATCTGGCTTTGCTCAGGTCATGATCTCACAGTTTGTGAGTTCAAGCCCTGCATTGGGCTCTGTGCAGAAAGCTCAGAGCCTAGAGCCTGCTTTGGATTCTGTGTCTCCCTCTCTCTCTGCCCCTCCCTTGCTCATGCTCTGTCTCTCTCTGTCTCTCAAAAATGAATAAATGTTAAAAAATTTAAAAAAATAAAAAATAAACACTAAAAAATGTTCAAATATGCAATATAATATTATTAACTGTAACTATAGTCACCATGCTGTACATTACATCTCCATGTTTATCTTATAACTGGAAGTTTGTACCTTTTCATTACCTTCACCTGTTTGTCCCACCTCCTGTCCCCAACACCTTGTCTCTGGCAATCTCTAATCTGTTCTCTTTATCTGTGAGTTTCTTTTTCTTTATTCCACATATAAGTGAAGTCATATAGTATTTGCCCTTCTGTCTGACTTCACCTAGCACAATTCCCTCAAAGTCCTTTCATGTTGTCACAAATTGCAAGACTCCATTCTTTTTTTATGGCTGAATAATATCTATATTTGTATTTGTATCTATACTTCAATTTCTTTATCCATTAATCTGTCAGTAGACACAGATTATTTCATTATCTTGGCTATTGTAAATAATGCTGCATTGAACAGAAGAGTATATGTATTAAAATTTTTAATATTTATTTTTGAGAGAGAGATAGAGAAAGAGAAAGAGAGAGAGAGGCAGAGAGAGAGAGGGAGACACAAGAGTCTGAGGCAGGCTTCAGGCTCTGAGCTGTCAGCACAGAGCCCGACATGGGGCTCGAACTCATGAACCATGTGATCATGACCTGAGCCAGAGTCAGACGCTTATCTGACTGAGCCACCCAGGCGCCCTGAGAATGCATATATATTTTTGAAAATATTAGTGTTTTTGTTTTCCTCAGATAAAGACACAGAAGTGGAATTGCTGAATCATATGGTACTTCTATTTTTAATTTTTTGGAGGAACCTTCATAGTGGTTGCACCAATTTACATTCCTACGAACAATGCACAAATATTGTCTTTCTCCACATCCTTGCCAACAGTTGTTACTTCTTGTCCTTTTGGTAATAGCTATTCTAAGGTTTGAGGTAATATCTCATTGCTGTTTTGATTTGCATTTCCCTGATGATTAGTGATAGTGAATATCTTTTCATGTACCTGTTGGTTATCTGTAAGTCCTCTTTGGGAAAATGTCCATTCATGTCTTCTGCTTATTTTTAATTGCACTGTTTTGCTATTAATTTTTACGAGTTCTTTATATAGTTTGGATATTAACCCCTTATTAGATATGATTTGCAAATATTTTCTCCCATTCAGTAGGTTGCCTTCTCATTTTGTTCATCTTTGCTGTGAAGAAGCTATTTAGTTTGATGTAGTCCCACTTGTTTATTTTTGATTCTGTGGTCTTTGCTTTTGGTGTCAAATACTAAAAAATCATCACCAAGTCCAGTATCTAAGAGCTTGCTGCCTATGTTTCTTCTGTTTTATGCTTCCAGGTCTTATAGTCAAATATTTAATCCATTTTAGGGCAATTTTTGTATGGGCTATAAGATGATAACCCAGTTTTATTCTTTTGCATGTGGCTGTCCAGTTTTTCTGAGTGATGAGATTATCCTTTCCCCACTGTATATTCTTGGCTCTTTTGTCAGAAGTTAATTGATTACATACATATTACATGTAGGTTTACTTCTGAGCTATCTCTTCTGTTCCAATTATCTATATGTCTGCTTTTATGCCAATATCACACTGGTTTAA
This sequence comes from Cryptoprocta ferox, assembly GCA_028646485.1. Lineage (NCBI taxonomy): Eukaryota > Metazoa > Chordata > Mammalia > Carnivora > Eupleridae > Cryptoprocta > Cryptoprocta ferox. The sequence goes on from CM053562.1 coordinate 863,409, forward strand.
TTACTATAGCTTTGTAATGTAGTTTGAGACCAGGGACACTTTTACTTCTTCCTTTTAGGTTTGGATGCTTATACTTTTCATTTTTCTCTGGTCTAATTGTTCTGGCTAGGACTTCAAATACTATGCTGAATAAAAGTAGTGAGAGTGAGCATCTTTGTCCTGTTCCTAATTTTACAGTTTAAAAGCTCTCAGCATTTTCCATTGAGTATGATGTAAGCTGTGGGCTTATCATACACGCCTTTAGTATGTTGATGCGAATTCCTTCTATACCCACTTTGATTGTTTTTGTCATAAATAGATGTTATTTTGCCAAATGCTTTTTCTGCATTATATGATCATATGATTTTTACTCTTCATTTTGTTAATGTGGTGTATCATATTGATTGATTTGCAGATGTTGGGCCATCTTTGCAATCCTGGGATAAATCTCATTTAGTCATTGTGTATGATTTTTTTTAATGTATTATTGAATTTGGTTTGCTAATATTTTGTTGAGGATTTTTGCAAATATATTCACCTGGGGTTTTGGCCTGCAATTTTCTTTTTCCTTGTGATATCCTTGTCTGTTTTTTTATATCAGAGCAATGCTAGTTTTATGAAACTGAGTTTTTTGAGTTTGGAAGTGCTCCCTTCTCTTCTATTTTTGGGGGAAAGAGTTTGAAAAGGATTAATATTAATTTAGATGTTTGGTCTTCTTTTAATGTCTAGTACAATTCACCAATGAAGCTGTCTGGTCCTGGTCTTTTGTTTACTGAGGTTTTGATTATTCATTTGGTCTCTTTACTAGTAATCATTCTGTTCAGATTTTCTATTTCCCGGTGATTAATTTTTGGAAAGTCATATATTTCTAGAATTTTTAAAATTTATATGAATTTATATTTATCATTTATTTTATAGCTTCTAGGTTTTGTATCTTCCTTACAAAGATTTTATCCTTACTCCTCTACTTTTAAATTATCTAATTTCCTTCTTGTACTCTACAGCAAATTTAAACTTCTATCTCTTGTTTTTGGTTTGGGCTCTCCTTCCCACTCCTGTACCTGCCTCCATGCAAAGCATTCAAGAGTCTACCCACTTTATCTTCAAACAAAATTCATTTAGTACTCTCCTGGGAAACATGAGAGAATAACATAAGAAAAGCATTATTTCTACCCAGAAGTGGTTCATTGCTTAGTAAGAGAGGGTAAAGGAAGAGAAAGTTGGACAATTCTGACCCCATGCCTTTACTCCAATACAGGGCTAGAAATTCCGAAGAATTCACATAACTCGTAGAGTTATACATTTATAACATTTATACAGTTACACATTTACTGTCTCTACTGCAGCCATTCTTACTGGTAGTCAGTAATTCATTTATTTATTCACTCCACAGTCATGAATACATACCATGTAATAATGGGAACACTGATGCCCCGGAATGAAAACATAAAATGAATATGATGGTAACTCTCAAAGAACTCACTGAATGGTAGTTGAGGCAAGGAAACAGATGGATATATTACAATGTGGTAAATGTTCTTACAGATCTAAGAACAGCCCTTTATAGAGCAAGTACATAAGGTACCTAACATGGAGTGAGAGCGAATGAGGAGAGGAAACACCATGGTCAGCTCCCCTCCCATTCTTTATGGAGCTGTTCCAGTCTTGTGTTGCTGGGTCTATTTTTTCTATGAGGTTGCTCCAAATGAAAGCAAAATATGGAAGTTTAAGGTAACTAAAGTGTATAGTCCCACTTTACTGAGGTTTAAGTTATACACACTGATTTTTAGTATAAAATCTGGTGAATTCTGACAAATATACATACCACTTCAATTAACATACAGAACATTTGCATAATTGTGATATCTTAAATGCCCTTATGATTGCTTATAGTCAAGATGACCCCATACCTTGACAAAGAAAACTAGGATTCTCATTTCTAGCACCATGGTTTAGTTTTGCCTGTCCTGGAACTTTATAAAAGAAAATCTCATAGTATGTATTTTCTTGTGCCTGGCTTCTTGGCTCAACAACTGTTTTGCAGTTGTTGCAGTTCATATTGCATGATCAGTGTTCCTTCTAAGTGCTGGGTTGTTTCCACTGTATGAATATATACGGTTTGTTTAAAGAGCCTTGGGTTGTTTCTTGTTTATGGTCATTGTAAATAAAACTGCTGGGGACATTCATGTGCATATCTTATTGTGGACATATGCTTTCATTTTATTTTTTTAATTTCTGTGAATATCTTCCACCTGTGTTTGACAAAGACAGAGTATAATATTTCTGAACCTTAAAAGTTAGAAGGTGGGAGTGAAAATAAATGCCAGTGGTATCAGTGGGTCAACAAATCTCAATCTGATACTGAAGTGGCCTGAATTATAACCTCCCATTGCTTTTCACTTCAATTAAAAAAATGAAGCTTAACAAATATTAACTCTATCAACTTACTACACCCACATGTACAAATTTGTCTCTATTCATTTATTTTTAATGTTTATTTATTTATGAAAAAGAGAGAGAGAGAGAGACAGAGACAGAGACAGAGACAGAGGGAGAAAGAGAGAAGACCAAGCAAGCCCTGCACTAATAGCACAGAACCTGATGCAGGGCTTGATCACATGAACTGCGAGATCATGACCTGAGTCAAAATCAATAGTCAGACACTAACTGACTGAGTCACCCAGGTGCCCCTAAACTTATCTGTCTTTAAATCTCTCCTCTTTTCTCCCATTTTCTGAGGAAGAGAGTTCTATCTTCCTACCCAAGGTGAATCCCTCCTTATCTTCTTTTCTTTCATCTCCTCAAGAGCTTCACTATACTTTGCCCTCAAGTCTTTCAAACTTAAAAAAAATGAAACTTTATAGACAACAGCATGGCACTCAGACTCTAGCAAGTGAGAAAATATTGCACAAACAACCCTACAATTAAATAGATAACGAAAGTGACAAATGTGAATGCAAAGTAAAGGGAACAAGGAAAGATGAAAACAAAGGATGCTGGTTTAGCTTGCAAGCTTGGGAAACTTCTCTGAGCACTTGGGTAGAAAGTGTTGAACTACGTATGAGGGAGAATTATAGCTAAGGAAGGCCCCGGAGCAGATAGACCAGAATTAGAATCAAACTACAAGGGATGTGATTTAGGCAGGAAGTGAAGGAAAAGCCTTCTTCTGAGATGGAAAGAAAAAGTGTGACTAGAAAGTGAAAGTGTTTTTAAAAGTGTGGAAACTGGTATGTTTACATCTCAATTTTTCCTGTGAACTGGGAAGCATAACAATTTTTTGAGGCAGCTGTGGGTGACATTTGGAATTTTAAGAAAGACGTGAGGAATTGGTAGTTCCTCTAGGAGAGTGGGAGAGGCTGCTGATGCAGGATCAGTTTGCTGCTGGGTGAGGCTGGGAAGCTTGGGAACTGGACTGTGAGCACCTCCCACTCCCCACACACTCTCCCCCCATCACCCCCTTCCCCAAAACCTCCATCATCCCCTTCCCCCCTCCACCCCTATCACCCTACTCTCCCAACCCCCCATCACCCCCCTCCACACTCCCCTCCATTACCCCCTTCCCTCACACCCCCATCACCCCCTCCCCTAACTGCCCATGACCCCCCTCCCTGCATCACATCCTTCCCCCTCCTTTCCCCACACTCCTCCCAGCCCCCACCTGACACAGCTCTCAGCTGTGTAGACACAACCAAAGCACAAAGGCAGCAGGAGGTTTTCATGGTGTGTGTGGCACAAAGACAAGCCCTGGAAGTCATTCAGTGGTCGAGGGGGTTGAGAGAAACTGTTGAAAGACTTAGAGGAGATTCAAAAGTCTTGAAGTGATAATAAAGTTAGGAAAACTCTGTCATTCCTCCTAGCCCACAGCAAATGCACAAATATGTGATGTATGGGCAAAGGGTCAACTTCCGCTGTATACAGTGGCAAAGAATGCACTGTCCCTCAGGAAAAGACCAAGTTTCTGTTAAGACCAAGAATCTACAATAATTATAAAGAGCCTGAACCTGTAAGAGCCTGAATCTGTATATATAAGCAAGATTCAGTAACTGACATAAAACTCTAGTTTGTCTTCTCTTGAATGATAGAAAGTTACCTAGACCAGCACTACCCAAATTTTAATGCGTGCATGAATCATGTTGTTAAAATCGTGTTTTGAAATGCAGATTCTGATTCAGGAAGTCTGAGTTGGACCTGAGATTCTGTATTTCTAACAAGTTACCAGGTGATGCTGCCACAGCAGGCCCTTGAACAGCAAGGGCCTGGACCACCTGAGGAGTGTGAATCAATGCCACGTGACTTAATAGGGCTTTTGTATTTGAGAATCTAGGAAAAGAAGCTGCCAGAAATTAGAGAATGAGCAAAAAGATCATAGCAGGTCCTTTCGGGTCTTTGGTGAAGGAGTCTACACTGAATTCCAAGGCTGCTCTGTAGCTTTGGAGATTAACAGTTCTAATAGGAGGTGCCATTCACAAATGTCTTCAGTCGTTACTGAGTTGAGAGCAACTGACAGCATCAGCCAGTATCCCAGGGTAGAATGACATATGACAGTAGACCCAGAAATGGGAAGTGGACATCTCTGTCATCTTTACAAATGAGTAGGTATGCTGGAAGGCACATTGTAAATGGCAGGAAGGAGAGCCAGCAATGGGGGACTGGAGAGTTCAGTAAATGTTGTAGGCTGAAATTATGTCCCCCCCCCCAAATTTCTATGTTGGGGTCCTACCCCCCAATACCTCAGAATGTGACTAAAGGTATTCGAAGAGGTAGTTAAGGTTAAGTCAGGTCATAAGGGTGGGCCCTAATCCAATATAATTGGTGTCCTTATGTCAAGTGGAAATGAGGACACAGACATACACAGAGGAAAAACGGTGTGGAGACAGGGAGAAGGTAGCTGATGAGAGAGCATAAGGCAAGCTGCTCCACCAGGCTAACAGCACCACCCCCTTCCAGGTGAGTTATGTGTGGTATTTCTCAGACAATCCTGGCTGCCCAAGAACAAAGGAAAGGAAAGAAAACAAATGGTTCATTGATAGAGATCACAGTCATGCAGGACAGGATCTATGGATCCATTCAGTCTATGGATAGGTCAGTAAACTGCAAGAAAAAGGCAATCTTATCCATAGCCTAATCTCCAGAAACCTATACACTTCATTTTCTGGAGCTGAGATGTTAAGGGGGTTTAAGTGCTTGCCATCGTAATGTGGGGGGAAAAAAGGCAAATGAAAAATTAAATTCCCTTACTGCCTACAGCCCATTGATAAGTGACCTTCCTCTAGGAGATCAGCTGCCTCAATGCTGACACTTTGCTGGGGGCAAAAGGGAATCTTGGCGTAACATTATCCTGACCCCCCAGAATCCTGTGAGTCTCCTTAAATACATAAAAATTCCTTTGCAAACCTCCTTTACCTATAACCCCCACGTATATGTTGGCAATTATACTCCAAGCATATGGGCCCTGATATACTTCTGAAAGGTCTCACGACTGAGGTTTTATTAACCAGCAATAAATGGCATTTTCCTAACAACAGCTAGCCCCTCAAGGTCCTGGAAACCTTGCTTCCAAAATTCTTTAGAGATTTATGGTGTCCTTAACCCTCTCCCAAACTAAAGGTATATAATCAGTCACTCTTCACAACCCCAGTGCAACTCTTTCTGTCCATGGGTCTTGTCCCTGTGCTTTAATAAAATCACCTTTTTTTTTTTTGCACCAAAGATGTCTTCAAGAATTCTTTCTTGGTCATTGGCTCCACATCCCACCATCATTCCAAAACCCCATCAGTGGCCATATATAAACCAAAGAGAAGCCTCACCTGAAACCAACCCTGCTGATGCTTTGATGTCAGACATCCAATCTCCAGAACTGAGACAATAAATTTCTATTGTTGAAGGCAACCAGTCTGCAGTACCTTGTTACGGCAGCCCAAGCAACCAACAGAGTAGATAAGAAAGCCTTTGGGTAGGCCCTAAAATAAAGGTGTAAGAGGCATGGTGTGACTTTCTGGGCTGGGGGATGTGAAGGGGACATGGCACTGAAGTGGTTACCCATTGGTGCTGTGAGAAATCTCTGATGATGTGTTTATTGGAGAGCCAAAGCATTGGGGTCCTCTAAGGAGTCACATTAACAGCAAAATACAAACGTTTACCTGGATATAGATATTTAAGGTGAAAAAATCAGCAACCAACGCTTTGGTGTTTCTAACCCAAACACACCAGGAGAAAGTCCCAAATAGATGAGGAACCCTGCTTCATAATGATCTTTCTCTGGCAAGTTCAACACCCAGAAAAGAACAATCGCTGATCATCTGTAATATGTCAAGAATGTAACGGTATTCTAGAATATTTTATTCTGTCCTCCTTCCTAGAAGAGAAGATCAAGAGAAGACCCATAGATCAAAAGCTTCACTTGTCTTCCAGAAATGCATCCAGACATTAGTTAACATTCATAAGAGTGGCCCCTTGGTGGTTGTGTGACTTTGAAGTTAATGTCTTTCTTCAATCAATGCTCCAGTCTCCTGCTGATCCTATCAATGGATCTCATCTGGGAATCTCAGCACCTAGGATGCCATAAGAGGGAAATTGTGCTGTCTCCCAAAGAAGAGTGATGGGTTCCACCAAAGTCTTGATCCTCTTATCAGAAATATCACCACCACCTCTCTTCCCACATGGGCTTCCCCTCTCTCATGTGGCCCCTAGGCCTGGAAAATCTGTATAATGAGGCAGTTTTCATAAATTATGTATAAGCAGCACATAAATTATTTTGGCCTCTAACCAGAACTGTATGTGTTTTATTTTAATTAAAACTGAATACATAACGCTAGTGATATAAAAGTAGGGTTTATTTTGTCTCAAGCAGAGAAAAGCCTGTAAAAGAGTATGCTCCTGGGAGAGCTAATCCTTTTGGGTTAGTCCCAGAAACATAAAAGGATTTTTTCCCGAGTTCTTGGACGGCAACATTTAGGAGAAAGTACTGGTTGACTGCCATAAAAGGGCAGAACCCATCATTCCCAAATAGCCAGATAGGTTTGTGGGTCCAAAGGCAGAATGTTGCATGTGCCACTTCTTAGTGCCAGGGCAGGGGCTGGCCTTGTGGAATGGGAATGATGGCAAAGGGGAACAGCCTCAGTAGAGAAACAATAGCATCTGGCCAGTTCGCTCAAGGATGACCCGGGGGAGATGGAAGAGATCCAGAAAGTTGTTGAGACTTTTGGGTGCTGGGGATAGAAGCCAGATGAGAATTAAGAAATATGTTGCTTACTGGGGTCATTTCCACCATGGAATAGGGTAACTGTAGATGAGAGTGGCCAGGTACAGACAACACTGGTGGTGGTGGCGGTGGTGGTGGTTAGAGGAGGTGCCTTACATTGATCACACCCAGAGAATATACCATGGGCTGCACCAATGCTAGGAGGTGTGGGGTGCAGCCAGGCCAGAAGGCAAGTCCCAAAGGCACAAGACACCTCAGTGAAGGCCAGTGAGAGCCTGAGGGACAAGGACAAAGACAAGATGCCTGTGAGAAGTTTGAGGGCCTTCCTGCAAAAGCATGATGTCATGTGACCTAATTATGCAGTGGAATACTAAGGAACTGGATGTAGGTAATGTCTCTCGTTTCATTTCACAGTAACAGCTTCTTAATCTATGAACAAGGGCTGTTTCCATTTGTTCTACATGAGTGGGAAGAGGCTCATTTACTGGGCTGGATCAGTACGCCGTCTAAGAAAAGAGGGAAAACAAGGAAGGGACTTGGGAAGAAACTTTACCCAAATGACAGTGAGTCTCCAGGGAAGTGACAGTATAAACAGGAAGTGATTCAGTGTTATATAAGAGGTAGGATTAAACCATATTCCCAGTCTCTCACTACCCCCCTTCCTGATGATCCTTCATCTATGAATAGAAATAAGGTTCATGAGGAATTTCAGGTCAGTTTTACAGAAATAAAAAGATGTATATTCCGCTCAACCTCTTTGTGTTATGGTGGTTAATTTTAAAAAGCTGCATTCACGATCTGAAAGGGGAATTTTTTTTCCATTTCATAGCTCAGAAGGGTTGACATTGCCTCCTCCCTGCTGGTGAGAAAATCCAGCTCGGTAAATGAGCCTCTTCCCACTCATGCAGAGCCAAAGGAAATGACCCTTGTCAATGGATTTAAGATGCCATTACCTTTAAATGGAACAACAGAGATGTTACCTACATCCACGTGCTTAATGTTACACTGCATAATTAAAATGTCTCTACCATATCCTATTAGTAAAAGACATAATGGCAGGAGGGGGCAAAGTGAGGAAATGTCACTTCTGAGAGTCAGAATATTAATGGGACCTTTCTAACTGATAATGTTACTAACCTTGTTAAATACTATCCTCAGTGAAATTCCAAGGAATGAGGGCCACTAAGAAGATGTCCCTCTCAAATAACTTCACTGGCATCAGGGCATTAGCTTGAAAAATGGTGGTGACCATCTGCTCTAGATAAAAGACTTTAAAACACTGTTTCCAAAAAGGTCTTAGCTGTCAAATATCACATTCACATCACCAACCCTACATTTTCACCTTCTTTTCTTCATGAAATAATTTCTCTTCTTCTTCATAGACTTTCATGTTCTACATTTATTTAATTTGAAGTCTTAAAATGCAAAGTCTAGACAGTGCTACAGTACCTAACATAGAGAATCAAAATGATTTTCTTCTGTGCATGCTCTATGTTTGCATCCACCCCTCCACGTACAAAACTTGAGTCTGTCCAACAGTCAGATAGCGTTGTCTAGATTATTATCTATATGTATTTATTACATTAGCCTTTCATGAAATGCTATCTAATGATTACATTTTAAATATTAACAGGTCACACAGCACTTGGTCAATTTTAAATCCACTGGACAAATGCATTCTATATTACTTATCTATAAGTATCTACAGAATTGAACTTCTGCAAGCTCCTTCCAGTCATTTTGGCTGTGACCCAAACCATGTCAAGACAAAGATATAAGAAATTCCTAGGCCAACAACTGAGTAATGGTACATCCATTTCCTACACAGGAAAACTGCTCAACTCACTCATATATTCATTAATATTCTTTGAATATGTATTATGTTCCAGGAAGCACCATGATACTAAGATGCCTACAGTCATATGAAGGAAGTGAAACATTCCCATAAATAAATACAGTATGAACACTTCCATATGAGTAGTAGAAATAACTATGAAAATCTTGGAAAAAACAAATCTTTCCTGCCTCTGATGACGACAAGAGGAATTCAGCTGGCTGTGAAGAGTGAGTAGGTTTTCATCAAACTGACATGAGAACGGCACATGGGGTAAAGCCGGTTTCACAGCTTACACGAAAGGCAAAAATTTTAATGGAAATGCCACATAGTCCAATGCAGATGGATACAGTATGAGATAAAACTTAAAAAGCTGCCAGATTTCAGAAGACCCCTTCATTCTCCCGTATATATATTTTTTAAGATTTTATTTTTAAGTATTCTCTGTCCAATGTGGGGCTCAAACTCATAACCCTGAGATCAGGAAGTCAGCGAGGCATCCCTCTCCTATATGTTTCTAAGCATTGAATCATGAGTTGAAAAATTCTCCCATGTTCTTAATTCATGATTAGGATACCCATATACAAATATCCATGGTTTCAAAAGATTTGCATTTTTTATCTCCAAGTTCTTGCAGAAAGTGCAAGCCGTCTCTTGGAAGCTGAGAGCCACGACTTTCAATGATACATTTTCATTTTACCTGAAATTTTAAGTTTCATTATGTTCATCTGTCCCATACTTTCTAGGCTCACTGTTCTGTTACAGCTTAGAAGACAAAATTAAATGCAAGAATCATTCCATAAAACTTCCCTTTCTAAGATTTTCACCACTTTTTCTTGGTTGCTAAAGAGGTAAGCCGTATTCAATTTGCCTTGACTTGAACAATTAAAAAAAAAAAACAAACACCTAATAGGGGCACCTGGGTGGCTCAGTTGGTTTGGTTGAGCTTCTGACTTCGGCTCAGGTCATGATCTCACAACTTGTGAGTTCGAGCCCCACATTGGGCTCTGTGCTGACCGCTCAGAGCGTGGAGCCTGCTTTGGATTCTGTGTCTCCCTCTCTCTCTCTCTCTGCCCCTCCCCCACTTGCACTCTGTCTCTCTCTCAAAAATAAATAAACATTAAAAAGAATTTTAAAAACTCTAATAATAAGATGTTAACCCATTGACATATATAGCCTGATTTCATAGAGATACTTAGAGCCAAAGCATGTGCTCTGAGCTAAATTTGCTTCCAGAAGGTTATAGCCTTGTAAACTATGGATTAAATGATTGATCTTACACTGATTGACAGCACTGAACAAATGACAACCTCCATTCTTTTCATGTCAGTTTCCTCAAAATTTTGGTCTATCACTATCAACTGAATTTATTTAAATTAATTTATTAAAAAAACTAAATATTTGGGATAATTTCACTTAGACATTTTCTCCTTTAAAGAGTAAGTATTTTCTTTCTTTCCAGTGATAACACTAAGATAATTATCTGTTATAAAGAATCAAGGCAGATGAGAATAAGACGCTGGCTTGCTCTGACTCTCCATTTTAGTTGTCTCTTCAAGTTGGAAAAATAACCAAGTTCTGTCTCGTACTATAGTTAGAAAACTCCCATATAGATAAAATCACAGAATTTTAAGACCATTATGTAATTGAGTCAAGCTGTTTGCTCAGTCCATAAGTGGATCTGAATTTATTATTTAATTTATAAGGTTACCAGAAAAGTGCTCAGCTAAAAATAATTAACCAGAAAACAGGCAGAAGTACCTCATAAGACTATGGAACAAGTCACAGGTAGGGTATAAGGCAGGGCGGTAGGATTATGTGGTATATGGGCAACGATGATGAGTTGGCCCCTACATCATACAAAACCAAGCTTAAATTCCTTAGCAAAAATGTTACATCAGGGGCTCCTGGGTGACCCAGTAGGTTAAACATCTGAGTATTGGTTTTGGCTCAGGTCACGATCTCATGGTTTGCGGGTTCGAACCCTGCATCAGGCTCTGCATTGATGGTATGCAGCCTACTTGGGATTCTCTCTCCCTCTCCCTGCCCCTCCCCTGCTTGTGCGCTCTCTCTCTATCCTCAAAAATAAATAAACATTAATAAACAAATAAATAAATGTTCCATGAAAACGCCTAGCATGAAAATGAATACAGATAAGGAAATTAGGTCTAGAAAGTTTAAGTGGCTTTGCAATGCCATTCTGATTTAGGGAGAGAGTCCTTCCTGTTATGCAGCATCTTTCTGAGGCTTTATGTTCTCACTGGGTTTTTACAGACAACATGTTGTGGGATCTCATTTTTAAAATCCAATTTGACTATCCCTGTCTTTCCCTGGCATTCTCATACTATTCATAATTAAGGTCATTATTTATATATTTGGATTAAAATCTGCCATCTCTGTACCTGTTTTCTACTCATTGCACTTGTCTTTTATTTCTTTTTTCCCCTCTCTTGCTGTCTTCTTTTCGCTGAGCATTTTAAATGATTCTATTTTATCTCCTCTCTTGGTGTATATAATTTATGCTTACTTTAAATTTTTAATGGTTGCCCTATGATAGACAATATACAATTTTAAATAATCTAAATCCACTTTTTTGAAAGGACAAACTAAGTTTTATTTACAGCTTTCCTATAATCAAATCATAATCGTGGGAAACAAATTTCGAAGATGACGAAGAAAGATAACACGCAAGACCTTGGGGATGAGGTAACATGGTGCAGTAGTGAAGAGCATGGACTCTGAAACAGTCCTCCTGGCTCAAATTCACACTGCACATCTTTCTGCGCGTTAGACTCCTTCTCTGTTAAATTGGTCCTGTAGTAGTACCTACTTCTTTGAGTTGCAGTGAATAATGAGGAAAGTTTGTAAAGCTCTTACAACAGTGCCTGGCACAGTGTAAACATTGTTCCTAGTTACATTACTTCTAATACCACAAACTTCGTTAGCATTTGGGCATATTTCTTACAGGTCCTTATGTTTCTTTTTCAATTTTAATACTTTTATTGAGGTATAATTCACGTACCAGAAAATTCACCACTATAAAGTTTACACTGGAGTACTCTCAGTATTGTCACAGAACTGTGCAACCATTCCCACAATTTTACGACACTTCAATCACACCAAACAGAAACCCCACCCTCATTATCAGTCAGTGTAAATCTATACCCAACCCTCAACCTCAGCCCGAGACAACTACTAACTGCCTCTCTGTCTCTAAAGAGTTGCTTATTTTGGAGCATTCATATAAATAAAATCCTCTCCATCCACTTTCAGTAACATTACACCACCTCATCTAATTTAGGAGTGCAGGTACCTTCTAACAGAATTTCTAATTCCTCCTGTCCCTTGTGACATTGCTGTCATTTAATTCACTTATCCATATGCTATAATCACCCAATGTATTGTTTCTATAGTTGCTTTAAAAAAGCCATATTTTAGACAAATGAATAAGAAAAATAACTGATTTTATTTTAACCTTCATTAATTTATTTCCTGATGCTTCGGCTTTCTTTGTGTACATGCAAGTTTCTGACCTAAGTCATTTTACTTCTGCCTGAAGTACTGCTTTTAACATTTCTTGCAAGGCAAGGCTGCTGGCAGTGACTTTCTTCGATTTTTACTTGTGTGAGAGAATCTTTATTTCTCTATCACACTGAAGCGTAAGCCAGTTAGACACAGAATTCTAGGATGGTAGATTCTTCTTTGAGTGCTTCAAAGATTCCACTCTATTCTCCTCTTGACTGTATAGTTTCTGTTGAGAAGTTGACTGTCATTCTCATGCATTTCCTATTGATACGTTGGTTTGCATCTCTTCCTTCTTTCAAGATTTTCTCTTTGTCTTTGGTTTACTGAAGTTTGAATATGATATACCTAGATTTTGGTTTTATTATGATTATTACAGCTCTTAATGTATTAGTCATAGTATGTTAGTCATCATTGTGTTAAATTCCTCATCTGATAATCCCAGTATCTTTTCTATACTTAGTTTGCTTCTGATGATTACTTTGTTTCTTTAGACTGTGTTTTTTCTCCCATTTTTGAATCTCTTGTAATTTTTTTTTTTTTTTTTTGCTGAAAGCCATACATGTTGTATCAGGTAATCAGGATTGAAGTAAATGAGGCTTTAGTGTGACCATTTCTATTAACATGGCTAAGAATTCAGCTGTACTTAATGTTTGTTGCATCTGAAGGATCAGAGGTTTCAAATTCTTCCAGCATCCATTTTTGGTTTTTGTTGGTTTGTTTGTTTGATGTATTCCTTCTCGATTCGACGGCTACTCTTGATACTGCTCTTCAGTAGTATCTGTACCTTGCAGGTTTGGCATCCTTCTCACAGCAATCCACTGTTGTAATGGAGGCTTATCGGTGTGGGGGGAGGGTATAGTAGATGGCGGAGTGTTCTATGATCTTCTGATTGCCAGCCAGTTAGTGGGACTGTTTGTGGGGCTACGGGCTTCACATGTGTTTCTGCCACTCTCCTCAAGGGGTCCCTGTTACCTTCCAATATATTTCCTTGAAGTCCTGCCCCCTGGTGACTTTTCTTTCCCCCTCATGTTAGGTAGTGTCGAAGTGGGGTGGAGTCCTCTCCTAGCTAGGATAAGGTTCCAGAATGCACTCTGGAAAACTGCTTGCCCCTGGAGACAAGAACTTTTTTTGGGCAAAAGAGATTGGGACAGTTTCCTTTCCCTGCCCACTGCCAAGGTCATGTGGAAATCCTTCTTAGAGCCTAACTATGAGAACCTGGTCTGATTCCTGAAGGGAAAGCCCAGAATGTGCGAGAGCCTTGCTACGACCCCAGGAGTTTCTCGTTCTAACGCCTAGTCTCGCTAAGCCTCCGACAATTGATTACAGTTACCATTTAAGTGTTCCTGCCGGCTTGTGGTGTCTAGCATCTTCTGCTCCTGGTATACAAGTCTGTGTCCCTATCCCCACCCCTATGTGGCTTTTTCCTGGATGAACCTATACTGCAGGTTTTGGGGTGGCAGGTTGACCTCTGACCTTAGTTCTCTGAAGAATCTAAGAAGAATCACTGGTTTTCAGTTTGTTCAGGTTTTTCCTATTGTAGGAACAAGAGTGATGAATTCCAAGCTCTTAATATGTTGGCGATGAAAGTGGAAATCACATATCTTCTTATCTGTGAGAATCTTAGCAAGTTTCTAAATCTATTTTTGTATCATTTTTTTATCTGAAAACATGGGTGCAGAGTGATTTACCTCATGAAGTTGCTATGAAAGGATAAGCTCTAGAAAACATCTGCTACAAAGCATGGCATGAAGTAGGGGCTCAATTAATGCTGTCCCCATACCCCATAATGCCAAGTAACTAGTTTGGCTGCATGAAAAGGAATGAATTATTGATTTGCTCCCTTGATTTAGAGTTATATAAACATGACATATTTTCATAGGTAAGTGGGTTTTTATAATAGTGTGTCAAATGGTTGTTTCAGAAGCTGTATCTAAACAAAACAGAATAATCCAATGTCTAATCAATAAAATATGCATGTATACTCTCCTAGGGTGACCACAGAAATTACCACAAACATATGGGCCTTCAACAAACAGGAATTTATTCTCTCCTAGTTCTGGAGGCCAGCAATCCAAAATCAAGGTGTCGGCAGGGCCATGCTCCCTCTGAAGGCTCTCAGGGAAAATCTTTCTCTATTTCTTCCAGGTCCTGGTAGTTCCAGGCATTCCTCTGGCTGCCTAATTCCAATCTTTGTCTCCATCTTCACCTGGCCTTCTCCTCGGTGTCTTCTTCTCTCTTGTCTCCCATAATGGCACACTTGTCATTAAATTTGTGGTCCTTCCAATTAATACCAGATGATCTTACCTCAAGATTCTTAACTTAATTACATTTACAAAGACCATTTTTCCAAGTAAGTTCACATTCATAGGTTCTGGGGTCCAGGGTGTGGACATATTTATGGGAAAAAACCATCCGACCCACTAAAATGCATTAGCTAGCTATTGCACTGGGTAAACCTATCAGCTTGGTTAAACAATTAAAGTTCTGTATAAAGTTCTAGATTGCCCCAGAAGAACAGAGCACGGTGTTTTTATTCCTTGTCCAACACAATGGATCCTGTGATACAATCATTAGGGCTAGATCCTCAGAGAAACATCAATTGTATCAACTAACTGTTTTGTCCCAGAATGGGTCACAATATTTTGTCTTCAGAGGCAATTTTGGATGGTGCCTTTGAATAGAGAGGAAGCAAATAATATGGTTCGTATATTATAAATGGAAAATTAAGACAGAAGGGTAATCCAGTTAATGTTTACAGTTTAATTAGAAATGCTGACAGAAAGACTTGCAGTGTTGGTAGAGCTCCCTGTTAGTGCCGTCAACATAGCTGCACTGCCTCATCTTCGTATTTTCTTTCTCAAATTTCAGTCGGGCTCCAGAACCAAAGAAGTTCTATTTTGCATGCATCAGTAACAATGAGCAATTTACACTTAGCTATCTTCATCTGTAAAACCACAGCAGCTGCTTGGGAGTCCTCATTCTACTGTGATAAGCAGGTCTGCTGTTTTCTTCCTCCCTGGCTCGGCACTCATGCCGGGGCTGGGGTGGAGGGCTGGGTAAATAGGAGAGCAAGGAGACAATAGCATTCCGTTTCTAAACCAAAAACAAGGTTGTTTCGAAATCCAGATTACTGTCTTAATTTCCAAGGTGTGTAATTCATTCTCAGAATGTTTAGATATTCTCTTGGATATAATGCTTTGGCTGCACTTCTGAGAATATACATAACATTTGGACAGCAGCACACCTCTGATTAGTGCAGAGCAATGCCAAATTGCACAGCTTACCGGGAGGATGGATGCTCAAGAACATTTATCCAATTTCAGAGTAAGAACTAGGTATTAGCTGACTCAGTGGCAGGTGGACACTTTTAGATTCTCTATCCATAATTTTTAAGTCTATATAGGAAAAGAGAAGTAAGTGGAGGGTAGACTACTAACTAGGATTTAAATCATGTTTTTTTTTTTTCTTTACTATTAAAAATCTTGGGGGAAACATTCCTAATGGATATGATAATATCCCAATATTGTACCTTATGAAAATCTATTTAATTTGTTTCCATTAATCATTAATCACTTGGTGCCCCACCACTATAGCCCTACTTTACTTTTCAATACACAAGTATGTGCTCTGTTCAACCTGAGAAAAACGGTGGGAAAGGATGCCCTGAGGTGGGGGGTGAGAACAGTGACGGGAAGGTGGCCAGTTGCCTTGTGGGTTCTCTCTGACAACTGCATGTTCTGCTGTACTGTCTAAGAAAGCCATTTTAGGTGCAGTGCAGGGACCTAGGACAACAATATTAGCTGCCCTTTCTTGAGAACCAATTATACACAGGCTTTTAATATCTAAAACCTCCTTTTTCTTTGCAACAGCCTTATCAGGTAAATAGTTTCAATTTCATATTGTATATGATAAATATAAGGCTTAAAAGGTCAAGTAAGTTGCCAATGGCCTCACTAAGCAAGAATTTATGGGCAGATCTGTTTGATTCTAAACCCCATTCTCTAAACCACACATGCTATCCCGATCATGAATAATTAGTAATACTTTTATTTTTTAGCACCTGTGGTATTGTGTTTAGTACTTTACATCGTTTTATCCATTTAATAATTATAACAACTACAGGATGTAGGTATAAACCAAGATAGGATGTTTTCTTCAGCTTGACGAAAGCTTAGACAGGCTTCTTCCTGAGTTTTAGCCCCTGACCTTCATTTTCTTCGAGCATTTACTTTTGAAAACCTGTAATTGCAAATCCTTTCTCTGACCTTTGGGGATGTAAATCTTTTAACACGTCTAGCCTGTTTTACAACTTAGGACTGTCTTTCTCAAAGAGCTAGGAGCCAACCCCATGAAATGTAATCATCAAGAAGACAGCACCCCTAAGTCCCAATCTCTTTGAGAAGATAGGAACCTAACCTTGGCAGGGTCTTGCCCCAAATTGTACAACTATTTCCTCTCAGAAAAATACAAGAAAGATGACTTTCTCTTTGAGTAAAGCCAACCGGCAAACACAGATGACCTATGATCTTCCTCACCCAATTCTTATAAACTCACCCACCTAGGCTTCAGTGGAGTTGAGTTCAGATTGCTTTTTGTTGTTTCTTCCTTTAGCAAAGGCCCGAACAAAGTTTTCCTTAGCTGTTTAAATTTGTCCAGTGCAATTTTTGCTTTGATAGTGCTTTTTAACACCATTTTAAGGATAAGAGCCCTGAAGCCCAAAGATGAACTGCTTCTCCCAAGATCACATGATTGGTAGAGCCAGGCAGTCTAGTTTTAGAGTACTGAATGAATCGTCATACTGAAAGGGAAGTAGTATATTCACAGTGTTATGGGGAAACATGTGCCTTCACATAATAAGTGCTTGAAAGCTGAAAGCCATGCTTATGAAGAACAAGAAGGTATGAAGAACCTGTATGAAGAACAAGCCCAGCGGATGTGGTTCAGATCCGGAAGGTTCTTCTCAGTAACCTTCTAGCCTTGGGTGATCACAGTAACAGTTCCTGAGGTTTGTGCTTGTCTGTCCTTGTGGCTGAGTGGAAGTACAAGGGCCCTCACTTCCTCCACTGGTTTTACCACTCTCTTGACCTTCCAATACCACTCTCTTGACCTTCCAACAGGAAGGTCACGAATACTACTGAGGGATGATGAGCTAGTGTGTGTGACATTTCTGGGTGCTATCTCACCACATTACTTATTAAGGTCAGGAAAGAAATGTGAATTGGCCCATTTGAAAGATAAATCACATCTAATGTAAATGTCATTTGATAGGTTTGAGGATGTTAAATGGAAGACTAAATTATGGAGTGCGAAGTCAAGTTTAGTCAAGAAACTAGCATATGTACACGGAGAACAAAGGAAATTGTGGAGAGACATGTTTCTTTATGCTCAAAAAAGCCTTGATTTGAAATGCTTACGTGTTAATTTCAACCGAGGACAATTTAGTACAGCTCTGTACTGTGCTCATATTAGAAGAGCAAATGTGATACTCTCATCCCTTTATCAAGAACTAGAATAAGTCAAAGCAACCACTGATTGCAAATTAAAATGCTAATTTCTACCCATTTTAATTTTTGATAAATTCCTACTGAGAGTGACTGATTTTAGAAACTTTCAAGCTCCTCAGTAGCTTGCATTCTATTTTGCCCCCAGGAGTTTGCCTCAAGGGTCAATTTGTTTCAGGCTTTATTATGAGGAAGTCTAAAATGCTCTCAGGAAGAGTGAATGCCATCTTGGTGGAGAAAACACATTTCAATTTATGAAAGGCAAAGTATTTTAGGCCATTTAATGTGCTCTCAAATGCACAAAAGAGTTGAGGAAACCTGCTTTTAAGGAAAGTAAAATACACAGTCCTTGAGGATGATAGGCCAGTGGTTAGTTGGTAGTAGCAGTAGCAATTGGAATGTGCAATCTAAGCTTTATTGAATGCTAAGTGCCTGTGAATGGCTGAAAGGCCTTATACATGTTAGGCATTTTAATCGTCACAAAAAATCTTTTAAATGCTATTATTATTCCCTGTTTACAGCCCAGAATAGAAAAACAGAGAAACTCAGTCATTGCCCAAGGCCATACAGCTGGATAGCTGAGATTTGAATGAATCTACAGGCTGACAAGAGGTTCATGCTCTTTTAAACCAGTAGAATGCCTAGGGGTATTGTGGTTGCGGAAGGGAGCATTTCATACAGTGTATTGTTGAAAATCACTAAGACCAAATTTGTAGGAGGGAGGACTACTACTGTCTACTACTGTCTTCTACTACTACTACTACTGTCCTTTTCTTTAATCTGTGCCTGGGAAGCCAGAGAAGAGGAAGCATGGGAAACTATAAAAGCTTTTCCTTGAGTGGAGGATATGACAGTTCATATAAGAACATTACTATAACAGGGACCATTTCCAATGAATTCAGTTACTTGATGGAGCTCCTGGAGGGAAATACAGAACCCAAGCCCCCAGAGGTCTACTAGATAATGAACAAAGTCAATACTATAAATATAATTGACAGTGCACTCACTTCCTGGAAGTGAGGGCAGACTGGTGTTAAAACTGAATCACAATAGGATAACAAATCTCTCAGGTGAAATAGAGTCTAAATTCTTCAGGCTGTTTTATTCACCACCTAGAACGAATAGCACATGGTGATGTAGGCATATATTCTAAATGTGACAGTACCAGCTGGATATTGGTAAGTTATCCCTTTATAGCACTTCTTCTTAGCACTCAACAATTCATAAATAATTAACTGAACTATTTGTTTAGTGTCTACTGCCACTATTGGAACATTAAGCTCTGGACAGGCAGTTAACCATGTTTCTAACAATGCACTAGACATGCAAAGTCATGCTATGATAGCACTTGCATTACAGTGAGAGAGACAGATAATTGTAATGCTGCATAAATGGAATTAACTGAGATATCAAATACTGTGAAGAAAATCAAAAGGATACTGTGAGAGGAATCATGAGGTGAGGGGTCATGTTAATAGTCTTCCATTTGACCAAGAAATCACTTTACTGAACATTAAGTTGTCTGCTAGGAAAGAGTTTGGAATTCATACTCAGTTTACAGAAACAAATACAATTACAGCAAATGCATAGTCAAAACTTGACTGTTGCATTATTATACTTGCTTTACAGCTAGAGATGATGTATTGTTAGAGAACGGAAAAGGAGGGCATAGTACACAGCCGTGTGCCACTGAATTCACCTCAATATTAGATTTTGAGCCAGGAATGGAGATTGAAGATGATACATAGGGGAGCCAGGAGAACATGGGATTGCAAAAGCCAACGCAAAAAAAGAGTTTCAGCCAAGAGATGCTGCTTATGAGTCAGCAAAACAGGTGGAGACAAGTGAGAAGCTAGACAGGCACAGTGAGTTTTGTTGACGGTACAGATACCTTTTGGATAAGTAGCAAAGCAGAGGACAAGTAAAGAGACACAAAACAGACAAAAGAGTCAACAACAATGTTTTTGTCTTTGAAGGGCTAACAATCTGAGAAGCAAGACAGGATGGATTCATAACGAGATAGATCTTCAAACAAACACGGCAGTTGAAGTCAAGTACTATCAATAATCCAGAAGAGCCACAGAGAAGGATGAGCTGGAGCAGCCAGGGAGAGCTTCCAAGGATACAAGACTTGTTTATCCTCAAGAAATTAGGAATTAGGTAAGAGAAGAGAGAGAGAAAGGATGTTCTAGGCAAGGTATTGAACCAATGTGGGCAAGTGGAAAAAATCCGTTGATCTTCTGGATTGCAACAAAGATTTTTTCCCTCAGGATAATGGAGGATACAATTGAAGAGGCTAACATCAAGAAGATGTGGTTCATCTATACAATGGAATACTACATGGCAATGAGAAAGAATGAAATCTGGTCATTCGCAGCAACGTGGATGGACCTTGAGGGTGTCATGCTAAGTGAAATAAGCCAGGCAGAGGAGGACAGATAACATATGTTTTCACTCATAGGTCTAACAGGAGAAACTTCACAGAGGACCATGGGGAGGGGAAGGGGGGAGAAAGAGTTAGGGAGAGGGAGGGAGGCGAATCATGAGAGACTCTTGAATACTGAAAACAAACTGAGGGCTGAAGGAAAAGGGAAAGGAGAAGGGGGGTGATGGCCATGGAGGAGGGCACTTGCGGGGAAGAGCACTGGGTGTTATATGGAAACCAACTTGACAATAAACTATAAAAAACAAACAAACAACAATTGAAGAGGCTAAGATCAACAGGAAAGCTTTCTTGAGATGGTTCAGTAGGGCTCTAGGGTGAGGTTTTTGAAGTGAAAAAGTAACTGCTTTCTCACTGACACAACACTTACAGTGGAGAAAAAAGGTAGCAAACCAGTAAAATGGATTTCATCCAATATCTTTCAACTTCAGGTACAGATACCAATACTTATTTTCAGTGATCTTTTATAAAATTAAAAATAAAACCGGTAACATTCACTGATTTTAAACACAACCCCTCTCCCTCTGCAAATCTAGCTTTTTAATTTAAAAAAGAAAGGTCAACGAGGGGTTCGGAATTGTGGTTTAAGACAATTTGGGTGGCAAGCCAAACATTTTATAAATGAGTTTCCACACATTTGCTATAAACCTCTTGTTGCCACTTGAACAGAATATTCTGTGCAGTGGCATGTGCAAAATAAGAGATTTAATATTTCAAGCCTTCAAGATGAATGTTAAGACATCTGAATAAGAATAAATGCCCTGATTATTCAATTACTTTGCATCCCTGGGTCTCATTTACCATCAGTTTTCCCAGCATGCTGATCTATTTATAGGTAAACTGAAAAATTCTCTCTAAAGGGGATAATATACTCTTACTGACAACTTGCCCCCAAACTCCCTGATTCCATAGTATCGATACATAAATATATGATACAGAAACAGTTGCTTATGTGCATCAGGTCTGACATAAACCACAGCTGCCAAAAAGACTGAATTAGCTTAATCTTATTTCACTTCTTTTTGGTGGTGTTCACCTTTTTAAATACAATTGGTTGTGGTAATATGTGAAATGGAGAGGCACAAACCGCAGACACCTCCACTACACTGATGACGGTTCTGCAGCTTTCTGCTGAAGGCATTCCCAAATGAGGCATGACACAATACTACAGCATCCATGTTTGTCCAAGAGCATTTGATTAAACTAGTATGCTGAGTGTAGATTGCTCTTCTTAGCTTGCCACTCTCTCACTGATGTTTGGCAATTTATTTAAAGGAATAAGCTAGGTGTAGTGTTTCACCTCCTGTTATCAAGACAATACTGGATTGACTGCAAGGTTTAGAGGTGGTGTCTTTTTTTTTTTCTTTTACACCAACAAGGTCTGTCAAGACAACAGGTGCATCCAGTACTGATGGACAGATGTGGATATTTACTGTAATTCATTTATTTTAAGTTGGTCTGATTTTGTCACAACTTATATAATTTTTAACAATGTACACACACACACACACACACACACACACACACACACTCCTCAGTAGATGGCTCTGGCTCCTATCCAGCAGTACAAATCCTAACCTTGAGCCTCCTTGTTCTGTCTCTTTTCCTCACTGTTCTCATCATCAAGTCCCATTGGCTCTATCAGTACAAGAATCTTAAAACCTGATTCATTTTCACCTTCTCTGTCTCCACACTAGTCTAAGCCACCATCATCTCTTTATGGGCCTCTTAATGGGTCTCTTGGCTTCCACTCCTCCTTGTAAAGTCCTTCTCCATATAAAAGCCAAAGCAACATTTTAAAATTGTTCCTATAAAAAATCTTCTCCACATATTACCAAAGATGGAAGGTGACAGTCCAAGATTGTGCCCAGGGGACAGTAATCTCAATTGGGGCCACCCGAAGTCATACCTTCCCCCTTTGACCAACAGGCACAGTGAGCCTTCCCCACAACACCCCAAGCTAACCATGCTGAATGAATTCTCCTTATAGAAAAGTAGGGGTCTGAAATCAGAAGAAAGGGAAAGAAATGATCCTTAGTAAAAAAAAAAAAATGGATATGTATTATATGCTCATGATGAAATTCTCAGATTGGTTCACAATAAAATGAGAAAAACAAATGACATATTGAAATTTTTATAAAGCAAACATATTCAATTTAAAATTTTTTCTATATTGTTATTGTCCTTTCTAGGTTTTCTTTGGTGATAAAATGCCCTTCCTTCTAATAAATTATAACACTAGCAGATTACAGGTTTTTTTTGTTGTCTTTACTTGGCAAAATAAGGTTAGCAACACTATGACTGTACCCAAATATATTATTTAATTTTACTTGTTCATAATACCCAAACCTTTGGGAATCCTTAATTTAGAGCACATATTTCTGAAGTATATTCTAAACTGCAATTGAGGTTGCCTTCCACAAAAGGATAGGAGAAGTTTATTGGTTGGTTTTCAAATATGCTCAGAAGTGCTGGATTAAAATATTAAAAGAGAAAAAAAAAAGGTATCCTCCTACAGAACTTTTCAGAACCTTAAAAATGCTACTGTACACTGTGAATCCCTCCCCCCAAAAGATTCAACATACAGCATATCCCACAATTATTTGGCCAAGGAAGTCTCTCATGAAGAAACAACCTGAGAGACTCATCCTTGGAACTGCTAATCTAGAAACACATGAAACACTTCATCAAATATTTGATGTTTGCTGGTAAATATAAATGCATCATTTATATTTAAATGCGAAAGAGAGAATGAAGAAACACAAACAAAATAAAGATGTAAATTCTTAGTGTCATGTTACCCTTGACTACAACCTTGGTATTTTCAAAATATTCTTTCCTTAGCTTGGTGTGCACATTTGTAAAAACGTAATTGTTACTCACATGCTTATGTATTCCCAAAGGACTGAAATATGAAGGCTTTGTATGAATTTGAAACAGTATCTTTAGACCACTACTGAAGTTGTATTACTGTTGCCAGAGAAACTATCACGTGTCACCAGGCAGGGGAAGGCAGAAAAATCTCTCTCTCCAGGTATCAAGCGTTGAATAAAGCAAGAGGCTTGGAAACTTGTGATGGAACAGGATGTTACAAAGTTACCATTCCTGTACCAGTAGATTAGAGCTAACAAGGTCAATTTAGTGACAAAGAGTCATGAGATAATTACACTCAACTCCTCTGCAAAAAGGAAACAGTAAATACTCTAAAAAATACCAAGTAACATGCTCCTTGCTGTAAAGTTATGCTGGTTACGTAACAGGACTTCAGCACTTGTTTATAGACGTCTTATGCTGTGGCATCCGTGGAGTAGCATAGCAATAGGGGTTCTGATTTATGCATTTGGATAGAATTTATTGAGACCATGTGGAGAAGTGAGAGAGCCAATATACTAATGTTAAGTAGACTGGACAAAGGGCAAATAATGATAATTAGAATAGTAACAGATGTTAATAAACATCTGTATCACTGATAGAAAATGAGAGTATGAAGTAATACTCATTTATGAGGGTAGGGACATCCATCCTATTTCATTGTTCTAATCCTCCAGTTCTTCTCATACTTAATATTAATAGATACTCAGGGTAGAATGGCCACTATTTTAAGAAAGAGAGCACTAACAGGCAAGGATTATTGGGGGGGACTCAGCATGCAAGTATGGCTGTAGGTCTCAGGATACAAGGGAAGATATCATCTCTTGCTGGGGTAGTGTTTGGTGGCAGGGAAATCGAAGAGCAAGGCTAGGTCACAGCATACGGGCACCAGGTAGTGTGTAGTTCAGCACCTGCTCTGAAGTTAAGTGACGTGATGTAGTAGGGAATGTCTAAGTTTATCCCTAGAACTCCCAGGCCAGATATCATTAAAATCTGGGAAAAGGCAGGGACGTAGACTCTCTCCAGATATGCACACAGTGCATTTACCTTCAACTCTCAAACACAGGGATTGAATAGAGGGATGTGAAAACAACAACAACACTCTAAGACCATCATTTCAAAGAAGGACCCAAAGTAATTCAGAGAAGAGACCATCATTTCTGGGATGATTAGAAAAAAATCTAATGGGGCACAGTGCAAAAGACACTCAAGATAATTATGTAGTGCGCTTTCTCAGTGACATCTCTCAGTGACTGACAGCTCTACGGATGTACTAACTTTCCTTCTAAAAGTTATAGCCAAACCAACTCATACAATCACCGATACTACCATCACCATTAGTACCATTACCATCACCACCATCCTTACCAACATCATCATCATCATGGTTGTCACGATCGCTAACAGAGATGGAATACTTACCATGTGTTTATCATTATTCTTAACCCCTTACATGAATTAACTCTTCAAGTGTAAACTTTCTTCAAAATTTCAGCTGAAATTTTCCCTCTTTTCATTGAGATTTTCTCTTCCTCCGGAAATTCAATTATTTAATGGAAAAGAACATAGTTCCACATCGTGATACAGATATGTTACTTATTTACTTTCTTAAAGGACATATTGTGCCTGGTTCCACTTTATGCCTCTCAGTGTACTGAGCTACTAAAAACTGCACAATAAACTTTTTTTGGTAAATAAACAAAATAAAAATAGAATGATCTAATATTTTTAAGACTCACTGTCATTTGGAATACAAACACGCCTTCAGATATATCATTCAAAGAAGTCAATTAATGGGGTGCCCGGGTGGCTCCGTCGGTTAAGCATCCGACTTTGGCTCAGGTCATGATCTCACAGTTCGTCGGTTCGAGCCCCGTGTCGAGCTCTGTGCTGACAGCTCAGAGCCTGGAGCCTGCTTCAGATTCTATCTCCCTCTCGCTCTGCCCCTCCCCTACTCATGCTGTTTCTCTCTGTCTCAATAATAAAAATTTTAAAAACATAAAAAATTAAAAAACCCAAAGAAGTCAATTAATTACCTTCATTTACCTATGTCAAACTGTGTGTCTTCAAAATTATCAGAAAATAAAAGACAAATTACAAATGAATCTTATGTTAGTTGTGATAGCAAACTAAGAGTTGATCATTAGCATATAAAGGGCGCCAAGTACATATCACATTGAAAAAAAAAACAGAATAATTGTGCTATTGGATATTTATGCATTACATTCTTGATTTGCGATGGATTTTTATTCACTAGTCATGCCACTGAAGGCGTGGATAATTGGGAGCAGGGATCCAATGATTTGCATAAGGGTGTTGTAGTAGAGACCAACTAACCAAGTCTTCCTGGACACAGAGACACACGTGCCCAGCTTCCCTTGCAGCCATGGTCATGTGACTGAGAACTGAGGCGATGCAAGCTGAGCAGAAATTCCCAGGCTGGCTCATAAAAGTTTCCCACATATGAACCTTCAGGCATTTTTCTGTTTGAATCCACGGACAAACATGGTGATCACAGGAATCGCAAGGTTACGCTGAAGCACAAGATAGAAGAAGCCTGAGTGGCTGAATCACAACCTGTAAGAATCTGACTAGGGACAACTGTTTTGGACTTTACATGGATAAGAAAAAATTTCTATTATAATGAATCAACTAATGCCCTCAGATTTGAGTTTATCTTTTAGACCAGCTAAGGTATGTTAGTAACACATCCCCAACCCACCTCCCCTCTGGTGACCAGCGGTGTGTTCTCTAGCATTAAATCTATTTCTTAGTTTGTCTCTCTCTCTCTCCTTTCTCTTTGTTTGCTTTGCTTCTTAAATAGTACATTTTAACAAAGTTTTAATTTATTAAGTTCAAATACAGGAATATACTTAATGAAAAATATAAAAGACTAAAAACAATTTACTTATTTTCCTCTCATCTCCATTTCCTCGTAGCATGCCCCAAGATTTATACACCCTCTTATCCTAGAGAAATTATCATTCGTTATTGTATGTAGTATAACATTTCCTTTCTTTTGTGTAGTATTTCCAATAGACATTGTGAAAGATTACACGTTTAAATGATTTTGAATGCTCATTATTAGTCCATTCATTCTACAAATCTTTGGGGTTTTTTTTTAAGTTTATTTATTGGGGGGGGGGCATAGGAAGAGAGAGAGAGAAAATCGCAGGCAGGCTCTGCACTGTCAGCATGTAGCCCAATGCAGGGCTCCGTGCCACAAACCATGAGGTCATGACCTGAGCCAAAATCAAGAATCAGACGCTTAACTAACTGAGCCACCCACATGCCCCGAAATGCTCTAAATCTTTCAATTTGTGTACAGTGCTTCTGTTTTCTTTTTATGTGGACAATAGCATAGCTGATTATAATGTAACTTAATTATACAGTTTTGTCTCAAAATTTGTACATCTTATTGCATTGTCTTTTGCAACACAATGTTGCAGAGGAAAAAGTCTGAATCCAAGGTAGTTTTTTCCTTTATAATTTCTTTTACACGTATATTTGTAGAAATATTTATAGATCCTTGCATCCCAATAACTATCACAGTTGTCTTTTTTCCTTTTCTAGTTTGAGATATAATTGACAAATAAAATTGTATATATGAGCAATGTGATGATTTCATATATGCTTTCATTGTGAAATGATTACCACAATCAAGTTATTTAACATTTCCATACCTCATACAGTTATTGTGTGTGTGTGTGTGTGTGTGTGTGTGTGTGTGTGAGAGAGAGAATATGAGAGAGAGAACCTGGAGGATCTCCTCTCTTAGCATATATGTCAAATATACAATATAGTATTATTAACTAGTCACCATGCTGTAAATTGGTTCCCCCAGACCTTATTCATCTTAAAACTGAAATTTGTACCCTTTGATCAACATCTTCCTATTTCTTCCATCCCCACCTCCTGGAAACCACCATTCTACTCTCTATTTCTATGAGAGTTCACATTTTTTTCTTAGATTCCATATATAAGTGAGATCATACAGTATTTCTCTTTTTTCCTCTGGCTTCTTTCACTTATCATAATGTCCTCCAAGTTAATCCATGTTGTCACAAAAGGCTGGACTTCCTTTTTCTGAGATTGATTAATAATGCAGTGTGTTGTGTGTGTGTGTGTGTACATTCCATTCCATTTCATTTTCTTTACCCAGTGATGGACACTTAGATTTTCACATCTTGGCTCTTGTGAATAATTCTCCAAACATCACAGGAGTGCAGATACCTCTCCAAGATCCTGATTTCATTTCTTTTCGATACATACCCAGAAGTGGGATTGCCAGATAAGATGGTATTACTATTTTTAATTTTTGAGGATCCTTCATACTGTTTTCCATTACAGCTGCACCAACTTACAACCACCAACAGTGAACGAGGATTCACTTCGCCACATCCTCACCAAAACCTATCTCTTGGCATTTTGATACTAGCCATTCTAACAGATGGTTAATGATGTTGAGCATCTTTCCATATACTTGTTGTTCACCTGTATATCGCCTTTGGAAAAACGTTTTTTTCAGGTCTCACGCCTGTTTTTATGAATCAAGTTGTTTGATTGCTATTGAGCTGTATGAGTTCCTTAATATATTTTGGATATTAACCACTTATCAGTTACATAGTTTGCAAATACCTTCTCCCAATCTGCAGGTTGTCTTTTCATTCTGGTGATTGTTTACTTTGCTTTACAGGAGCTTTTTTGGTTTTATATAGTCCTTCTGGTTTAGTTTTGCTTTTGCTGCTTGCGTGTTTGGTGTGATGTCCAAAAAATCATTGCCAAAGCAAACCTCAAGAAGCTTTTTCGCTGTGTTTTTTTCTAGAAGTTCTAAAGTTTCAAGTCTTAACATTTAACTTTTTAATCCATTTCAAGTAGTTAATTTTTTGCGTATGGTGTAAGACAGGGATCTGATTTCATTCTTTTGCATTTGTATATCCAGTTTCCCTAGCACCATTTATTGAAGAAATTTTCCTTTCCTTGTTTTGTGTTACTGGCACCCTTGTGCCAGTTTGAAATCAAGATTGTTTTGGCTATTTGGAATCTTGTGGTTTAGTACAAATTTTAGGATTTTTTTCTATTTCTGTGAAAAATGCCACTGGACTTTTTATACGGTTGGCACTGAATCTGTCTATTACTTTGGGTATAATGCATGTTTCAACAACGTTAGTTCTGCTATCCATGAACATGGAATACCTTTCCATATATTTGTATCTTCTTCAATTTTTTTTCATCAACATCTTTTAGTTTTCAATATACATTTCATTCCACTCACTGGTAAAATTTATTACTAAGTATTTTATTATCTTTGCTGCTATTGTAAATGGGATTATTTTCTTAATTTCCCTTTGAAATAGTTTAATGTTAGTATATTGAAATGCAATTGTTTTCTTTATGTTGATTTTGTGTACTGCAGCTTTACTGAATTACTTTATTGGTTCTAACAGGTTTTTGGTGGTTTCTATATGTAAGATAATGCCATCAGAAAATGGAAAATTTTATTTCTTCCTTCATGATTTGGATGTCTTTTATTTATTTTTCTTGCCTAACTGCTCTGGGTGCAACTTCCACTACTATGTGGAACCTAAGCAGTAACAGTGGGCATTCTTGTCTTGTTCCTACTCTTTTCGGAAGAGCTTTCAGTTTTTCATCACTGAGTGTGTTGTTAGCTGTGGGCTTGTCATATTATGTTGAGGTATATCTTTCTACATCTAATTTGTTGAGAAATTTTATCATGAAAGGATGTTGAATTTAGTAAAATGCTTTTTCTGCATTTATGAAGATGATCATATGATTTTTATCCTTCATTCTGTTAATGTAGTGTATCACATTTATTGATTTTTGTGTGTTGAACCATCCTTGCAACCCAAGGATCTCACTTGAGCACGCTGTCTAATCCTTCCACTGAGTTGATGTATGTGGTTTGCTGTTTTTTTTTTTTTTTAAATAAGATTTTATGCATCTATGTTCATCAGGGGTATTGGTCTGTAATTTTCTTTTCTTGTAGTGTCCTTGTCTGATTTTGTTATCAGGGTAATGCTGGCCTCATAAGACAAGTTTGGAAGTTTTATCTCCTCTTCAGTTTTTTGGAAGAGTTTGAGAAGGACTGGTATTCCTTCTTCTTTACATGTTTGGTAGGAGGTCATCAATGAAACCACATGGTCCTGAGCTTTTCTTTTATGGGAGTATTTTTATGTATAGATTCAATTTCCATACTTGTTATTGTCTTGTTTTGGTGCTTTGTAATAAATATATTGCTTTGTAATAGATATGCCTGAAACATCTTGACTCATTTTAATCTATAGACTTGAGTTTGAATTTATCTTAAAAATCATTCTTTTTGTTCTCATGGTCTAAACATTATATGTAGGCTTAATATTCATTTCTTGCCTCCATATCTATAATCTTTTCTATAATTAAATAAGTCAACACAAGAATTTAGAGTAGTTTTTAAACAGAATAAGTGCTCAAAATATTAATCATCAATATCATTAGTTGCTTTAACCTCTTTTTTCTTAGTTTAGGCTGACTTCTTGGTCTTGCCTTCCTTATTACTGACTCAGCTCTGTAGTGTTGATTCTTCACTTTGAGTTTCTAATGAGTTTTTAATTTCTGCAATGGCAATTACTTTCTCTTCAGTTTCTTTCCTTATTATGGCTAACTTCCTTTACATCTAATTCCCTTGTATTATCATCTTTGAACTCTTCATTCAAAACATTAGATGGTATGCTTTACATTTTACTAAATTCCTTCATGTTGTAAAACATTTGTCCAAAAATTTCTTCTAACTCCTTGTATGTGCCTTCCCAAAATGTGTTCTTAAACAATCTTTTTCATGTTCTTTTACTTTTGTGCTACATTTGCATACACTTAACATAGGTAAGTTATATTATGTCTAGGTATATTTGAATAGTGAGAACTATTCCATGCAAGCCTGCCTTTTGCCCCAAACTAGAATGGATGGTTTCTCCTTGAAACTCATCCTTGTTTCTTTGATATTGTTTGGAAAAATCTCTTTAGAACATGAGCAGGAGGGCTAGAATTTATCTATTCTTTTAAATTATTTTTTAATGTTTATTTATTTTGGGGAGCAAGAGAGACAGAGCATGATTCAGGGAGGGGCAGAGAGAGAAGAAGACATAAAATTTGAAGCAGGTTTCAGGACCTGAGCTGACAGCACAGAGCCCGACATGGGGAACGACTCATGAACCGCAGATCATGCCCTGAGCTAAAGGTGGACACTTAACCGACGGAGCCACTCAGGTGCCCTGAATTTATGTACTCTTTTTAGAAAATCTTTCAAGAATGAGTTTGTTTTCTCACTCCTCCATCAATTAATCTGAATCCCCAGCAACAGGGCTAGCTCCACAAAACCGGAAGTGTGCCGTGCTCTGTAGAAAGCCCCTTTGGGATTCTGATTTATTTATTTGTCTACTTTTGGGGTATAATGGCCAAATGTTCTGTTATATCTTTGTAGTTTAGGACTTAAGAATTTTTCATATTCTCTCAACCACTTCATTGTCTTCTGACATTGAGGGTAGAGACATGCAATCCCTAAAGATTTGTCTCTTAACTTGCCAAAGGGGGAAGTGGTTAATATTTTGGTGCCATTCAAGTGAAGGCCTTGACAAACCATTTGTCTTCAGTGGGAAGGAGGAATTTTGAATTATTCCACATCTTCTTTGAACTGCCCACACCCTGAAAATTTCAGTGTCTCAAAATTAGAGAATACCAGTGACTTTCATAATTCTTTCCTAAGACTCCCCTCATACTGCAGCAATCTCTCCAAAGGGGAATGATTTCCCAAATGCTTATGTCTTTCTTTTAGTTTGATACAAATGATTCTGTAGTGATATTGAAAGTATGAGACATGTTATTGAGAGCTTTCTTTAGGAGAAAGATACATTTAAAAAAAAGTATTCTGTTACTTTTTTGTATTGCTTCATAGCTTAGAAAGAGAGGGACACGTGAACTTAAGTATAAAATTACCTTTTTTTTCCTGGACATCTTTCTGAGATTTCTTAAGACTCAGAAAATTTTATAAATGAGAGGGAGACAACTGGGTAGAGCAGATGAGGAAACATTTCATTGAAGCCTGAAGTTTTTGAGAGGCTCCAGAGTTGTTGAAGAAGCTGAAATGCTTCTTGAAGATTCTGTCCCAAACCCCAGTGCATGTTGGACTTATTGCCTGCCTTTCTTTTCTGGAAATGTTTCATCTCATAGGACCGCCAATAGGACTTTTTATAAATCCAGTATCATTCCTACAGATCAGCAGCCTAAAACACATAGTGTTTCTTCCGGAAAATTTCTTCCTGATCCTAACTGTGCCATGCTCCTGACAGACACCTAAATCGACAGGCATCCAGTTACCACTGGGGAATGCTGGAACAATTACTGGTCAGGATTGTTAGTGCTACATTTAGTTGTCTTATGCCATTTTGTGGGCTGGCCTAAAATAATGAAATTCTATTAATGATACATGATGGGGGAATGCATTTTATCCAATAGATGATAAAACAACTTATGAAATAAAATCTACTAATAATTGGGCACCAGTCTGTATTATGCTGTTGTTTTGTTTGCATTCCTTTATCTCTTACAAGTTGTAGGCCTTTTAAAGGGAGAAAAATGTCTTACTTACCTTTTTTTAATTATCTACATACATTGCAGGAAAATCACTTCTCAAAAGCTGGGGCTACATTTTAAAGGGCTTTGTTTTTAATAGTAGTTTCTTACTTATCATCTTGTTACCTCAATTTGTTCATTAACAATAATTCTACCATTACAGGAAGAGAGGTCATGTGAGAGCCATGTAGTGGTTTCCTGAATTTGGAACACATTTCAGTGAATATTTCGAATTCACTGCAAGAAGACACTTAAGAAGCTCTGGGCATTAAGAGAGAAAGGTGTAAAAATATTTGCCAGAAGTAGTAATTACCAAGTAAAAACATAATAATAAAAAGTACATTTATGGAGGGCTGCTTTATGCCCCAGTATGTGATCTATCTTGGAGAAAGTGCCATGCGCACTCGAGAAGAAGGTGAATTTCCTAGCTTCAGGATGCAGAGTTCTAAATATATCTATCAATTCCATCAGTTCCAATGTGTCGTTCAGATCCATTGTTTCCTTGGTGATTTTCTGTCTGGTTGATCTATCCATGGCTGTAAGTGGAGTGTTAAAGTCCCCTGTAATTAACACATTCTTATCAATAAGATTGGTTCTGTTTGTGATTAGTTGTTTCATATACTTGGGTGCTCCCAAATTTGGC
>CM053562.1:896530-950223 GCA_028646485.1 Cryptoprocta ferox
AAAAAAAATAAAAATAAAAATAAAAAATAAATAAAATAAAATAAAATAAAAAATAAATAAATGAAAACTTATATATAAATAAATAACCTCTAGAAAAAAAAAAGTACAATACTGAGTTAAAAAATAAAACACTGAAGAAACTTAGCTGCGAAGTCATTTCTTCCAAGGAACTTCCCCTGACCCCTCAGGCTAAGCCAACTCCTTTGGGCATCCATACCTCTGCATAAACCTGTCTGCACTCCCCACGATGCTTGCAATCATCTGCTTACACATCTAAACTGTAACTCACTCATGGTAGGACAACATTCTACTGACCTTTGTCCTCTCAGTGCCCAGGTGCTCTACATAATGATTAATTCTCCCTTGGAGGGTAACTAGAATGGTCTGTACCTCAAATCTGTAGACAGAAGGTTCTTACGCTACTCTTTAGCTACTAGACTTTTTCTTCTTCTTTATTCTCCTTCTCAAACTGGCAATTCCCTATAAGAGGGATGTGCAGCGGCCAACAGTATGGTTGCAATTCACACAAGTTTAAATTTTACTACCCCTCAATGCCCAGGTGAACTCAGAAGAAACAGGATGAAGATAAATGCTCGTGTTCCACCAATGGCTTATTCTTCCAACAGCAGCAAATTTTCCGAATAGCCAACAGGCCCCAAGTCTCAGATCTGCCTAGAAGCAGAGGGCTTCTGGGATTTAAAGCCTGTATTTATGATCTTGATTACCTTTTGCTCAGAGCAAAAGCAGAGGTTATAAAGAGAACCAGTCACTCTGAGGCCACATCTCTTCCAGGCTGCTACAAACCATGATTGAGTATAATGGGATTACCAAAACAGTCCATTCCTGGGAGACACAGCACATTCTGACTATGATTTTAGCTTGAGAACTTCCAAATGGCCTTGCTGAACTTTTCATAGAACTGCACTGGAGTCAAAGACAGTTCCATCCCCTCCCTCCCTCTCTCCTTTTCCTCTTTCTTCCTTCTATTGTCCCTCCGTTCTTCCCTCTTTCCTTCCCTCCTTCCTTCTTTCTCTTCCTCTTTTACTGGGGGTCAGATTTGCACCATGGTCTGACATATAGGCCTTTATAGCAATATGGTTCAAATCTTCACATTATATCCTTTCTTATGGTCTCTAATGCACTTCAGACAGGGAACTCTGCATTCAATTGTCACTAATAGTACTTACCACTTAATAGAAGAGAATCACTTTCATATGAACAAATTAACTAATCACAGAAATATCCAAGCCAATAAAAACTATTCACTATTCAAATCTTCTCAAATAATTTTTGACAATTCCCAGTGGTCTGTGAATGGCCTTCAGAAACCATCATGGTGTGTGTGTATGTGGGGGGAGGGGGGGAAGGGGTCGCTGGCAGGTCACTACAAAGTCTCCAGTCTAGAGGGTATTACCCTGACTCAGGAAGTAGTTCATATGATGGTCCCATGTCCCTGCTTTAGGTCCATCTACATTCATAATCCTAGGACAGGGTCAATGATCTGGAAACCAGACTCAAATTTCTTCATATGTGAGTCTAATAAAGGACACAAACAAAATATAAAAGTAAGTTCGATATCAACTCTTACAATCTCATTAGAATTATTAAGGATTTAAAAAAACTTTAGAGAATTTTCTTAATGAGTAAATGAATCTGCTATCTTCATAATTTCCCTCTTCCAACCTCCACTTGATGTCTGCATAAATCTGAGGAGAGAAGCCCACAAGGAGGGCATGGCCTCCCAGCCTCTTACCCACAGGTCAGGGTGTCACCGCGATGGTACTATTATTAAAAATAGTATGTGGTGTCCCCTTTCTAATTAAACTCCCTGGAAGATGTTATGTAAGTCTGCTGCAAATTTGTTCCTAAATTTGCTAAATAATGCCAAATCATTTATAACATCTTGGATGCAGCTAGAAAGTTTGCTACTAAATTTATGCCTCATTTCATTGGGGAAAAAAATCACATCCATATCACATAACATTTAGCAAATCTCTGCACCTGCGTAACTCCATACTTGTCATCAGGGTTATTAAATAACATCTATTGAGTGGAGATGCCACTTGCTCAAGTGGAAAAGGTGCACAACAGTTGTGGGTCAGGACACCTGAGTTATAGTATTCCGTCTGATATACCATGAGATCATCAGCTCGGTGAGTCACTTACTTTCTGGGGCAACCAATCAATCAAGAAGTCTAGGGAATGTACTGCTACTGTCCCTCTGAGGTAACGCTGTATGCCTCTAAGAGACAGGCACACGCAAGATCTTGTGCTTTTGTCTTTTCATCCCACTGTTCAGCCCCGTATCAGCTTTCTAGGGCTGCCATAGCAGAATTCCCCAAACCGGTTGGTTTAACACAAGAAAAATGCATTGTCTTATGGTTATGGATGTCAGAAGTCTAAAATCGACATGCCAGCAGGGCCATGCTTCCTCTGAAACACATAGGACACACCTTCCTTGCCTCTTCCTAGCTTCTGGTGTTTTCCTGACAATACTTGGCTACAATGCTTCAACCTGTGTCTTTGTCATTATGGTGTCTCCACTTCTATTTCTATGCCTGTGTCTCTTCTCTTCATATAAGGACATCAGGCCTACTGGGTTCTGGCCCACCCCAGTGACTTCATCTTAACTTCATTACATCAGCTTCCTGACGTAGTCCAAATAAGGCCACATCCACGAATACTGGGGGTTAGATCTTTAACATATCTTTCTGGGGGAACATGATGCAACCCACAACATTCACTAAGATGGGAAAGCTGGTATCTTTGAGTTAAATGCATTTGAATGTGTTCCTTAAAATCTGATTTCTATGCCTCTTACAATGAACTGGGCGTTACTGATGGTGTCCCATATCCATGTTTCCAGAGTTGTGAGCTAATCTCTATAACTTGTCATTTACAACGCGGATGCATTAGAAGCAAAGAAATCTTTATTCCTCTGGATATTTCTTTACCTTTGTAAAACATCTGAAAATAAACAGATTATCCAGTCAGCTCAAATCTCAAGAGACATCTTAGTCCTCGTGTTTCTATTAAAGTGCCTCAATATCTTACTCTAATAGGTGGACAGGAAAAAAGGACTTTTCCCGCCCTTTAATCACGATTTACTGTGCACAACTTTTGTAATGAGTTGTATCCCAATGTTGCAGAAGACTTAGCTTGACCACAAGTGGGAGGATGATCCATCTGGTGCATGTGGCAAGCTGTTGGCACACCACCAGGAGCCAGGGGATCTTCCTGTAAGAAATTTTTTGGGGAGAGATGAAGCTTGGCCCAGTGAACTTAGAAAGAAAGCTCTGGCCATACAAAGGCTGGGGAGTTGTCAAATATCTCAACAAGTTCAATGCCTCTGTTTGTCTCCAGGCCCTTGGGACTGAAGTCTGGGATCTGTGGTCGTGGGGGTGGTTCACTTAGTATTGATCAAAAAAGCCATTTTATGAACACGAAGAGGCTCTCCGTAAGACACTGAGGCACAGCTGTATTTGTTACCTGGGCATACCCAGTACTTCCCTCAGACCTGGGCAAGAGAGGTCTGGTGTCTGGTTTCATTAGGCTACAGCCTCCCTCACTGCACCCCCATCAGATGAAGCTTCCACACGGCTAAGGCCATGGGTCCACCTCCTGCCTATGCTCTTAATTCTAGGCCATGCTCTTGGTACTCAGAAATTCTCTGCCCAAATAGACTTGATTCCACTCCCATGGCCTCCCCAGGTCCACTCCCTCAATTTATCATCCTGAAGGCAGATTGCTCATCCAGTATGCATACAGCAGGCTTGAAGGGTGGCCCAGGGGTAGCTATTCATAGATGTGCTACGGATAGTGCTTGGATATGCAGAATGGAGTATCCATACATTTTCCCATGAGGCTGCTTGGCTTGTTAGAGAAAAACAGAGGTAGAAATAGAAGCAGAAGTAGGCAGCAGGTGAGCAGTGGCATTCCAACCATCACGGAAGTCTGAGGAGTGCAAGAATCTGGCCTTCCTGATCATTGTCAAGGTAGACTTATCAAGATGGGAAGGTACAATATATATTAGTGAACATTTCCTTGCCTTACTTTCTAACTCAAATATTTAAGCCTAGATTATGAGGGTCTCCATTTGTGCTCCTGCCCTGCAAATGTTATGGGAGGGTCTAGGTGCCTCTCTACCATAATGTACCCCCAAAGAACCAGTGGGAGTAATTGGAGGTCCAAGGAAGAACCGAGAACAGCAGGGAAGCAGCGGGGATGACAAAACAGAAGCTCAGTGAAGTCAGGTCACTGGTCCCATGCCACATACCTGGAGAAGGGTAGAGATAGGATCCACATGCAGATCTATTCCACCGCATTCCAGTTTCTTTGTATTATGAAATCTGGAGTTACTTAGGGCTCTTTCTCCTCACTGTGTTTCATGGTGTCTCTCATCCTCATGGCGCTGCTAGTCATCACTTATAT
Source organism: Cryptoprocta ferox (assembly GCA_028646485.1). NCBI lineage: Eukaryota > Metazoa > Chordata > Mammalia > Carnivora > Eupleridae > Cryptoprocta > Cryptoprocta ferox. The sequence continues at coordinate 900,962 of CM053562.1, forward strand.
TAGAAAATATTTGCTAACAATCATGTTCACATCTCCATCCAACATCCCTCACGCAGCAAAGGTTATTACGTTACTTTGGAAGAATGGTTTCCGTTTCCCTTTATCTTAACCAGATTCTCATAGTTCACACAAACCAATCAAATCACCATGGAGCTCTAGCTATTTCTCTTTTAGCTGATGCTGTTACGACTTTCTTGGGAAGACCTGTCAGGACCATTCGGAGACATACCCCACTAGGGGTTGCAGACAAGGACTTCCACAGATGCCCCTGCCCCGGAGCACACAGCCTCTCACACTCCCCTCAGGACTGCTTTCACTGGAGCCTTGGCTTTAAATTTGAAGTGGCTGGGATCTGGAGGAAAACATGCTTTTCTTTTTTAAAGGAAAACATGCCTTTGAAGAAAGGCAAAATTTGGGAGCGCCTGGCTGACTCGGTCAGTTAAGCATCCAACTCTTGGTTTGGGCTCAGGTCATGATCTCGTGGTTGGCGTGGGTTTAAGCCGTGCATCACCGACAGTGTGGAGCCTGCCCGGGATTCTCTCTCTCTCCCTCTCTGTCTGCCCATCCCACACTTGCACTCTCTCTGTCTCTCAAAATAAATAAATAAACATAAAAAAAAAGAAAGGTAAGATTTGCCTTTATTACTTATCGGGTTGTTTTCGCTGAAACCTTTTATGTACTTTTCCCCTATTTGTCATTTTGCTGACACATGTGTTGAATGTTTTTGTAATGATAGCACATTAGGAAAAGAAACTAAATGTTATTAATAAGATCCAGATTCATCTCGATTAGAATGATGCCCTTTAATGACGAGGTGATCTAAATATCCCCAGCCAACATGCACTAACATCTGGACAAATGTGGCATTGATAAAAAGTACAGGAATTAAAGAAAATTTAGAAAATTATTTTAAATTTAGAGTCTAGTATTCACTATTTGACTTTGAAACACTGGGGAAAATACAGTAGGCCCAAGAAATATGCTGTATTCATATACTGAATCTTCTTTTTCCTTTATCCCAGGAAACTTGGGAATGTTTTATAAAAGAAGTTTTGGAATTAATCTTGCGTATCCATGTTCAAGTAAAGCTACTAGTCCTCAACAACCAGGGAGTGAGACTACCATGACTCACGAGGAAATGTGGCCCGTCCCCTGAAAGGCAGGTGCTGACGCAAGGGCCACACCACAGCGGGAGGGAACTGGAAAATGCATGCGCCCCGTGCCTGGTGACTTACACGGTGTTTAAGCCCCACAGCAAGTTACACATTGGTGTCGCCATGACTGACGGACCTGGGATTCAGAAAGATTAATATTCCACCTCTGCTTAAAAAAGTAGAGAGCGACGGTCTCTTCAGACCCAGATCTGACGGCAGAGCTTTGCCGCTATTCAACAGATGGAGCCGCCTCAGAGAGTGGGCACCCCACTCCCCCAGACCAACTCAGGACTTGCAGCGACTCCAGTTTGTTCCCTCACAAGCCTGCAGAGCAGGGAGGTGAGGCGGGGCTTACGGGGTAAAATCAAGTTGTGGGCAGGGCTGCTCTCCCCCCGCAGGTGCAGAGAAGAACTCGTATCCTGGTCTCTTCCAGCTTTTTGTGGCTGCCGTGGCTCCTTGACCACTCTGACCTCTGCTTCTCTCCTCACATCCAGCCTGTCCAGCTGCTGTGCCCCAGGCCTTCCCCCCGCCTCCCACTTGTAAGGACACCCGTGACTGCACCGGGCTCGCCTGGACACTGCAGGCCACATCTCAGGGACCGAGTAGCAGCCTTAATCCCCCTGCTGGGTAGCGTCCTGTCGCACAGGTCCCAGGGACCGGGGAACAGACAGGTTCAGGAGCACTGATTCTTTTTTTTTTTTTTTAAAGACTTTATTTATTTTTTAAAGTAATCTCTACACCCAAAGTGAGGCTCGAACTCACAAGCCCAAGATCAAGAGTCGCATCCTCCACTGACCAAGCCAGCCAGCTGCCCTGGAGCCCTGACTGTGCCTACAAAGGCCACCCCTACCCTCACTCCTTCAGGGGTGTCCCCAGGTGGGGGGGGGATGAATCACAGGCTGTGGTTACAGTGACAGGAGCCCCCAGAGCAAGAAAGATGCAAGAGGTGGAGCAGAGAAGAGTGAAGCAAGGACTCCACATCCGAGCCCTTGTCCACTGTTTCTTTTCTTGGTGAAATAAAATGTCAGTCTCTCTACAGCTCTCTCTCTCTCTCTCTGTCTCTCTCTCTCTTTCACCTTCCCCCCTTCCCTTCCTACCCCCTTCCCCCCTCTCCACTAAATAGACAACATTTAAATAGCTTCTGTGGACAGAGAGAGCTTAAAATACAAATATGAAAACTAAACAGATTTTCGAAGTCACACAAGAAATCAGAGAACCAAGGCACATGATTTTACCTGCTGAGTAACAGGCGGCGGCTAACATAAGCTGAGTGCTTCTGTCAGACACCAGTCTAAGCACTCCGCGTGCGTTATCTGACTCACTCCCTACAGTTTCCGTATCCGGTAGGGACTGCCATTACTCCTGGCTCGTAGCACAGATGAGGACGCTTGGAGCAGTTGTACCTCACTGGACTTCCCCAGGATGAGTCCATCGTCCACAAACACACCACACGCAGGACGCATGCCCAGCTGGTCCAAACCAGTTCAACATTTCCCAAGAGCCTAACATGTATCAGGGCCTGAATTAGATGCTGGGCATACAAATATGAAGAAGCCAATGTCCCTGCCTCTGAAATTCTTACGGTTTCTTAGGGAAAATGGAAAGACCATGAAAGGTTAATTGGGCATGTTAAGTGCTACGCATAGTATGTTACAGAAGCCCAATGGAGGGGCACTCCACCAGCGCTGCTGAACAAAAGGAACGGGGTGGGGGTGGGGGGTTAAATTTTCCAGGTAAAGAAACACTTGAGATGGATTTTGATTGCTGAATACAAGATGAAGAAGGTAGGGATGGTGTTTCTCGTCAGGGATGAGGGCGCCATCGAGGCCCAGGGTCACGGGAAGCATGCCCCATTCACAGAGCTGCACGTGAGCCCTTTGCCATCACACTCTGGAAAGCCAGCCACGGGTCTCAGATTGACCTTTTCTATTTGGATACTTGATGAAGTCACTCCTCCCCCGATGCCTCATGTCAAGGTTGGAAACCATCTACTTTATTTCCAAATTGCCCGAGATGATTTAACCTGAGGGATTCCACAATAAACCTAACCTAATTCTTAGCAATTCCCAAGCACAAGTATTAAATTAATGGCTCTCCCCTGAGACAAAGCAATTCTCTCAGAAGATATGGTCTTAAAAACTTGAATTTTACTGCAGAGTGTGGGGGCTTTTTTTTTTGACAGAACACTGATTTCTGAAAATGAGTAGAAGCAAGCTGTGCAGCTGAACTTAAACAGCCTAATCATGTCATCTGTCTGCCAGAATAAGACAGTTTTTTACCCTAATTCACACCACCCTCCACTTGATTTGAAAGACACCTACATATAATTGACTAAATTCTAGGTGTTTCAGAAATGTGTACTGTTTCTTCCTAAAGGCATATGAATCTGGAAGAGAAATCAATTATCATAAAGCAAGAGCACTGAAAATACCTCTTGACATATATTTAGACTTTCAGGAATAAAAGGAAGATGTCATACCGTGAAGTCATTCACCAGAACTCAGTGAAAATTGAGGCCAAATAAACTGTCTAACCAAAATAGTATCCCTTCCGTCTTGTTCTTAGACCTCCCTCCTCATTTCTTGGCCACACGGAACAAAATCTCGACTGTTATCTTGAATATCTATAGCAAGGTTATCTGGGAAAGACACCTGTCCACCTTAGAGGACAGACAGACACCGGCTCGGTTACCTGCTGGATACTCTCCGTTGGGACCTTGTAGATCTTCACTTAATTTGCTTTGGTGAATGTTGCCCACACTGACCCTAGAGGATGGAGGTTCTTCTAGGGTTTCCCCCGGGGCACAGGAAATCCATAAAGCTAATTTTGGCAATTTTAAAATGAAATTCCCATCACTATTTGTCAAAGAATATAGCAAATACCAGTTATAACACAATGTACCTTTTGGCCACCTATTATTTCTAGATCGATTACAAATATATTTAAATATTCTACCTTTGGTGATCCTACCTAGTAGTAAGGTTCTCACCGCTCGCTACTACCACGAGTTTTCTGATGCATAATATGTATATATATATTAAGCCTCTACGCCTCTGTGTTCAGAAATGTTCTATGACCTGTGGCCGTCCTGCTTCACAGACACGTATTTATTTACTGGGTATGACAGAAACAGAAGAAGTAGAAGAGTCCGTGATCTCATTAGACTTATAATAAGGTCAGGAAGAGAATATATAAGAGTGGGGATTCATAAATGACCCCAGAACAATAGAAACACAGCTAAGTGCTCCCCTGTGGTTTGGGCACGAGAGCTCGGCAAAGGCGGAGCCCATGTGCAGCAGACGAGTCAGAGGGAGGTGTACTGAGCTAACTCTGTAAAGGGCAAAAACTCTAGTGCGCAAGGCGGCCAAGCTCCTGGCCGGACCCCTCCTGCCATCAGACTGTCTAAACGCTGGAGACGTCCAGGCTTAAATCTGCATCGTCTCCTTGGGAGAAAGCCTTCAGTTCCGCGGAGCACATACCAACGAGTCCCAGTCCGTGTCTCCCATGCCAACCTCCTCTTTGAGCACCGGATTCGAAGATCCAACCACCTACTTGACAGACACATATTCCACGTCCAGTAGGCAGTTCAAACGTACGACGCGCCCAAAACAGAACTTTTAAACTCTCCCCAATACCCCCAACATCCTACAATACTTCCCAAGTCTCCCACATAGCCATTAAAGATGTCAAAGTCCAGCCAGTTGCTTGGACCAAAACCTAGGAGTCACCTTTGACTCTTCTTCTTTTTTTTTTTTTCTTTCTGCGCACGTCTAATTCCTCAGTAGACTCATCAGCACTCAGATCAGATCCGCCCAATCACTTCTCACCCTCTCCCCCCTTGGTGTAAGCACCGCTGCATGCCTGCTATCCAACAAGCAAAGTTATCTTTTCCAAAGCTCAAGGCGCACTCCACTTACCACATTCCAATTGGTTTTCCATTTACTAACAAACCCAAGCTTTCTTACTATGCTTTACAAGACCCCAGTCTATTAAGAAATTACGAACAATTAATCATACCAGCCTGGCGCATTATGACCCACGTTAAAAATATTAGTGCAGACTGAAAAAGACCATGTCATATCGTATATAGCGGGAGTAAGTCTTTTTGTTTGTTTTTTAGTTCTATGCATGTAGGCTACGTGTGTATTTGTTTGCAATACAAGATGTGTTTATTAATATGAGTGGCATCTAAAAACACATGTTTGCATAGGGGAACCTGGGTGGTTCATGAGATCAAGCCCCGCACTGGGCTCTCGGGGCTCTCCGTTGTCAGCCTGATTTGTATGCTCTGTCGCCCTCTCTCTCTGCCTCTCCCCGACTCTCACATGCTCTATCGCTCTCTCTCTCTCACAAATAAATAAACATTAAAAAATGTTTACAAGCTCCTGACCTACATGATTTGGCTCACACCCACCTCTCCAATCGTTTCTCACACCACACTCTTATCTTTTTCACTGCAGCCCCACTGACCTTCATTCTTTGTCCTCAATGAAGAAAACTCATTCCTGCCTCAGGACCTTTGCACATACTACTCTCACTGCTTGGAATGATTTATCTTTAGGTTTTTACATGTTTGGCTCTTTCTTATTACTGATCTCAATTCAAGTGTCAACCCCTAATAGATGTCCTATCTAAAGTGGTACCTTCCTTTCCGCACTGTCCCCTGTAACTGTTACATCACCCTATTTAAGCCTCCTCTTGACACTGTAGCCACCTCATCTCCCCCGTTCACTTATTTCCTTGCATCCATTTTCCGCATCTCTGTATTCGATTATAAACCTCCATGAGTTCAGGGTTACAGCTGTCTGATTTACTACTCTGTCTTTGGTGCAAAGAATAGTGTTTATCGTACAGTAAGTGCTTAATAAGTACTTGTTGAACAAATAAAGGAAACTGAAGACCAATTCTCCTGTATGGGGCCAGAGCTAGGGAGGCCTGTGGTCCCTCTCGGGCTCCGTTTACAGGCGATGAAGCAGAGGGATCAGTATTCAAAATGCCTCCCGTTGGCTTTGTATTCGGTCCAAGCGGCCATTCATTTCAGCACTTTACGCTATTAATTACAGGTCCACCTTCTACTTCTATTACGTAGAAAGATAGGTAATTATCAAATAGTCATGTGACAGGTAGTGATTTCTTTCAGGGCAATCATTATTAAAATCGCACCAACACGTACGTAAGTAAAGGTACTTACGTGAACTTGGACAGACTCACTAAATAGGTTCCGTTTCGCTTTCATTCCCGATCGGGTACTACCTGCTTAGAATGGAGAGTCACTTTTTTTGTTCCTCCCGACTGACGTCCCAGCTCATGCAAACATGCACGTCACTGCTGTGATCAAAGTAACTCTTCATTACAGTCATTTACTTCCAAGACAGTGATGGTTTTCTGGCATTACTGGTTTAGTTAACATCATTTTAGACATTAGTTTCTTAATTCATTGTAGCGAATTAGTCAAATTGATAATTTTATATAATATACGTTGCATAAGCATCGTTTTCCCTGAATTTTCATTGGAAGTAGATGGAATGCGATTCATTAAAAAATGGGCAGGCTGGGTGGCTCAGTCGGTTAAGTGTCCAACTTCAGCTCAGGTCATGATCTCACGGTCTGTGGGTTCAAACCCTGTGTCAGGCTGTGCACAGACAGCTTAGAGCCTGGAGCCTGCCTTGGATTCTGTGCCTCCCTCTCCCTCTCTGTCCCTTCCCACTTGCTCCCTCTCAAAAAGTAAATAAATAAACATTAAAAAATATGAAAGAAAAAAAGAAAATTGAGAGGAGCAGGAGATGAGAGGTCAGTTATTTATGTCCTGGTTCTAGCTCTAATCTTTAGTAGCAGAAAGATTTGGGTAAGTCGCCTAAATTCCTGGGGCCCCGCTTTTCTCATCAGCACAATAAGATACCAGTTTAGGTTAAAAAAGATAAAGCACCCTACTGTTTATTGGGAGTTCTTATACTCCAAGAGCTATTTTAAATTAATCCTCAGCTCATCCTCACCAAACCTTCTGAAGTAGGTTTATTAATTCTCCCATTTTCCATATGAGGAGAAGGAGGCAGAGAGAGAATAAGAAACACCGTTAACTAAGTGGTGGAGATGGTTTGAAGCTAGGTAGTGTGATTCCAGAACCCATACTCTTAGTCACCTATGTTTCTACAGGGTCTACAGTCTTGTCTACCTGTAAGAGTTAAATTTACAAGTTTTGTATACTTGCATCTTATGTTAGTGTCCTGTATACTTATCTCATTCATCCGGCAGATTGTAAACTACTTAAATGGAGAGACTATGCCCATGTTTGAATAATCATGGGCAATTAGCCAAGTGCCTTGCATGCAGTAGGATTCAATACTTACTTTAAAAATTGTCACTAGTGGAGATGGATTCAGGCCACAGTTTTGAGATAAACTGGATTGAACCTAAGGTCCTTTCTGACAGTCTATGATTCAGGTGTTGAATTCTCTTTTTTTTTTAAATTTTTTTATAATGTTTTTTATTTATTTTTGAGAGACAGAGAGAGACAGTGCGAGCAGGGGAGGGTCAGAGAGAGAGAGGGAGTCACAGAATCCGAAGCAGGCTCCAGGCTCTGAGCTGTCAGCACAGAGCCTGACACGGGGCTTGAACCCATGAACCGTGAGATCATGACCTGAGCCGAAGCCGGACGCTTAACCAACTGAGCCACCCAGGCGCTCCTCTCCTTTTTTTTTTTTTCCATAGTTTATTGTCAAGTTGGTTTCCATATAACACCCACTGCTCTTCCCCACAAGTGCCCTCCTCCATGGCCATCGCCCCCCTTCCCCTCTCCCCCTCCCCCTTCAGCCCTCGGTTTGTTTTCAGTATTCAAGAGTCTCTCGTGATTTGCCTCCCTCCCCCTCCCTGACTCTTTTTCCCCCCTTCCCCTCCCCATGGTCCTCTGTTGGGTTTCTCCTGTTAGACCTATGAGTGCAAACATGTGGTATCCTGAATTCTCTCCTTGAAGGGACTGCTGTGTCTGCATGAACTCACCTCTGACTTAGTCTTCAATCTACTGCAATACGGTTTTCACTGCATTCATGCCACTGGAATTGCTCTTGCCAAAGTCAAAACAAACTTCAAGAGCTTCTTATCCTTGTGTATGGTCTCTTGCGAGATCATTTGATATTGTTGACTACCCCGTTTTTCTTAAAGCATTCATCTCCCTTGGACTGGGGAACACAGGACCCCCCCCAGTGTCTCTCCCACCTCTCAGGGTGCTATGCTTGGTCTTCATTTCAGGATCCACTTTCTCTACCTTATACTTACAATATTGGCATCACCCAAGACTCCGTCGTGCGGATAGGCCCTTCATGCGCTATCCTCTCAACACTGCATTTGCTTCTTTGGCTTTGCTCTATCATCTAACCACTAACAATTTTTAAATCTGTATCTCCCACACAGATCTCTCTCATGAGCTGGTATAATGGTAAAAACTGACAACTTACTCTTAAGAATATTTCAATATAGATAGTGTAGTATGTGTGTGGAATGGGTTAGCATCTGAAGTATCCAAATAAAGAATCCTTAATCCAGGGATGGATAACTAACATGTGGAGTTAATCAAGGATCCATATTCTAGAGATGGCTTCCTAACTGCTTCATATTATAATAGTGTATCCCAGAGGGCTTAATTAGATGCCAAAGTTAGAAATTAAATTTTTTTGTGAAATGGGAGATGTACAAACTGTGGCTCTGGCTGTAAAGAGCCAGGAAGTCCAGCAGCCCATCGCTTTGAAGCATCACTCAAGGGCTGGCCTTGATTGACCGGTGTCTCCCCACTTCACAAAGAATGCTGTCATTTGACCTGACCCTATAAATGACTGGTCCTACCAGACACAAAGTTTCAGAAGTCTCATGTATCGTGAACACCTACCGCATAGTGCTTTGTATCTTAAGTTCAACACGTCCCAAACTGAACTGATCATCTTTGCATGAACTCGTTCCTCCCTTTAAGGTTCTTTTACATACTCAGTGAATGCATCTGCGTTCACTCATGGTCTGAGCCAGAAATCTCACATTACTTTTAACTTCTCCTATTCCCCCACTTTCCACATTAAAGCAATTACCACGCTCCATCAACTTTATCACCTAAATAATTCTCTAATCTACCATTTCTCGCCATCTCCACAGGCATTTCTTAAATGTAAGCCACCAACTCTTCTCTCTCCTGGGTTATTAGAATGATCTTCTGTTTTTTTCTATCACCAGTTTTGCCCTTTCTATTTTATTCTCTATACAGGGACTCATAAAATGAAAATCTGTATTCTAATTACTCTATATTTACTCACCATAAAATATGGGTGATATTCAAAATACCTGTTAATTGTATGGACACCAACTAGTCAGAACAAATGCCAAAGAATTTACAATGAGAAACTGTTGTAAACACTACTTTGAATAAGCCAGGTTATTTGTGCAATTGTATTTCCTACTAGTCTGTAAAACCGTGATGTTGCAAATTGTGTAGGTCAGAGTCAACCTTTGTATTCTTAGCACATAACTTGACATATAATAGGCTCTTGTTAAACCAACAAAAGAATGTGAATGAGAAAAGAATTCAATCAGCAAGCTCCTATTTTCAACCTGCCATCTAGAACAAATTCTCAATCTAAATTGGGGTTAAGGAGTAGTGTGAATTTAAGGAGTAGTGATCTAACACTTTTAGGCTCAGTATGAACTCAACACCTGCTGCTTTTGTAGCCCCAATACTGAACCCCGCATTCACGTTCTTTCTGTCTCATTCTCATTTCTCTTTAGGAAGTGATTTCCTTTCTTCTACTCTCATCTCCCCTTCACTACCCGTTTCCTTCTTAAAGAACTGGAGATGCCCCAAACCTCAAGACTCAGACGGTTCACTAAAGCCTACTGATTGACTTAGTGCAACCGAATTCTCAATTGCCTACCAAGGTTTAGTTAAGTCCAGTTGAACAAATATTTATTGACAAACTCTTGGAATACAATGATGAACAAGTCATGTTCCCTTTCCCTTTAAGGGAACACTCTGTATTGGTGAAAATAAATATGCAAATGAGTCATTGAGTAAATGGCCAAAAATGTTTAAAAATGTTATCCAACAAGAATACTAAACTCATATTTAGGATATCGGCATAGTAGAGCACTAAGGACACGAAGAAAACAATTAGAAGAGTTTGATATCCATGATATAAAAAGGAAGCAAAACCAGCAGCAATAAATATTTTCAGAGCTTTGAGGACTTCCTTAACTTTATATTATAGTTTCATACTATTTTTATTTCTATTACATGTAAGATTATGCAACAGTCTCATCCTCCCAATACAAAGGGCCTCTAAGAGTTTTAATCCATCTCTAATAAGTGCTAAGATAAAAACATAAATAGGATGGTATGGGGACACACAAGAAGACAATGACACCAGTTAAAGCAAGGGAGGGGAGGATACAGAAGAGAAAGCATTTTAGAGGAAGTGACGTTTGAGCTAAGTGTTGCAGGACAAGTGAAACAGGTGAAGGCTTGGGGAGCTGGGAGAGACAGGCAACCCCTTTGTAGAGAGCCTTTCATCACACTTAATTCGATCTTCAATACTGCCTACTAGCCTAGACCACCATCTCTTATCTCTCTGTTATCTATCCAATCTGCCACATTGAACCTTTTCTGTCTACTGCACCACCTCTGAGGTTCATCTAGTTTACAAGCCCTATACCTGGCTAAATCCCAACACCCATCCCAATGAGGCTGGTTTGCTCACAGTTTTTATTTTGCTTTTCTGTCAGGATCACCTGCACTTTTCTTTCCCATTAAGCAAATGTCAGCTTGCATCACCACTATGTTTCAAAACCTTATTGGAAATTATCTTTCTTAAGCAGTCTTTCACAGTGGGTAGAAACATGCAGTTGAAGAGCTCCTTCCTTCTAAATTTTTTAAAGTTTTTTATTTATTTAAGTAATCTTTACACCAAACGTGGAGCTCAAACTCATGACCCTGAGATCAAGAGTCACATGCTCTTCTGACTAAGCCAACCAGGCACCTCAGGACTCCTTTCTTCTAATGAAAAGTGATCAATGTATATTATTTAGAATTGTGTCTTCGTGAATATATATTCAAAGAAAATACATATCCGTGTGGCCAAAGATAACTAATGTTATTCAACCAAGACTAAACTTCTCAGCTGAAGCTATCCAATTTCTCATTGCTTCCCACAGTCCTGTCATCATCTCAAGTGCCTGGTAGAACAACACCCACACATTATGTTGACAAAGACTCATCGAATTTTCACTTAGTTTTCTCATAATTTCTCACAAATATTAGATTATTGGCAAAACTTTTATCAGAGTGAGCAAAGTAGAAAATTACTTAAATCTCTTGATGGAACTTAATAGTTTTGAAGAATTAGGACATTTCATATGGGAGCAACATCAAAATAGATGACCTGAAACAAAACTTGTTTCCCTGAGAATCTGCAGCTCCTGAATTGTCTCCAGAGGCTGCTAATATTTTTTTCAGCTCTTTCTGAAAAGGAAAATAAACAAATGCAATCTACTTCTGCAATCACTCTTTGCTGCTCTATGAATACAAAGGCAATATTTTATAAAGTGTACTCCTTAGACCACTGATCTTATGCGGTGCTCTAGAAAAAAGGCTTCTTTGGGAAATAACTTTGGGAAATTAGTTTGGGAAATATCTGCACTGTATAGCCCTGGTTTGGAGATACACAGTAAACACTAGCATGTTAAACACCACGGCATCTCAGTAAATAGCCTAGTTTTACTTTGTTAAGCCCTTCATTTCACAAGTGTAAATGAAAACAGATTTAACAGATTTTCTCCCTCAACAATATCCTTATCAACCCTACTGCATGGAATGTCAGATTGGGAAATGCTGTATTGTTCCCTCCATTGAAATTATATGCTGACAGATAAGTGCTGTGTAGTCTGAGGCATTTATTTTGACTTTATATAGAAGCTTAAAGTAGCAAAAATCTTTTTGATGTTTGTTGTATTTAACCACAGTAAACAAGCACAGAGTAAACAGTTCTTCAATGTTGTGTTTCCTTGTATAACCTAGTGGATTTTATCCCAACTTTTATAAGTGTAGTAGTTACTGCTTGAATGCAAAAAAGGCAAAAATAAAAACAGAAATTCTAAGATTTGAGAACACTAGCACTGAGCCATAGTGCTGCCATCTAAGCAGACATTCCATTACTGGGTTAATGGTAAGTACAAAGTGGATGTTCGATCACCATACACTCACTTGATAGCCTCCTCTATAGGAAGTCCTGTTTCTGACTTGGACTAGGGCCCAGCCAACTTCCAGGAGAACTCATACAGATTCCGAGCAGAATTACAGGCTATCAACATGGGATTAGCAGGGGGCATGTGATTTAGTCAATAGGCCCCAAAGCAGCTATTTCAAACATGGACCTGTTCTCTCTAAAGACACAGGATTTATTTATTCGATAGCCACTTAAAACAGACTGTTTTCACCAGCCTTTATTTTCTTTTGATGCCATCCTCTATTTCCAGAAGCTGCTTAAAAGTAACAAAAATAGGGGCACTTGGGTGGCTCAGTCGGTTAAGCATCTGACTTCAGCTCAGGTCATGATCTCACAGTTCATGGGTTCAGGCCCGGTCAGGCCTGGAGACTGTTTCCTATTCTGTATCTCCCTCTCTCTCTCTGCCCCTCCCCTACTCATGCTCTCTCTCTCTCTCTCTCTCTCTCCTTCTCTCTCTCTCTCTCTCTCAAAAATAAATGAACATTAAAAAAAAGTTAATAAATATCTAGAGAATTAATAGGATTTCAACATTAGTGCTTTACTGAGTTTCAGTAAAGCTGGCTATTAACCTCACTATAAATTATTGCAAATATTCAAAATGGAAAACAATCAGTAGCAAGAAATCATGTGTATAAAAACTCAGATGTTGATCCATCACACACTTTGGTTTTCATGCCTTAGCACCCCAACTCAATTTAATATTCTTTTTCACTGGACCCATGCACTGTGTCTCTTCCTGTTTTCCAACATAGAGCAATTTCTTGCAATTATACCATTTATTCATCCATTCACTTGGCAAGTATTATTTATAGCCATGCACTGCTCTGGTTTTATATTACTTTTGCAAAATGAAATCATCATTTGCTTTTGCAATCCAAGAAAAATTTACCTATACTGAAGAATCTAAGAGATCTTATCAAAAGGCAACTGATACCTGAAGGAAATCGGATAAGGGGCAGGCTATATATTTTGTAGGTCAATATTTTCCAAAGACATCTGTTTCAAAATCACCGGAAGTGTGTGTTTGAAATGCAGACTCAAAGGCCCAAATGAGACTATCTGGGGTCATGGCCCAGAAATCTGCATTTCCAACCAGTACTCCTGGTGTTCCCTGTGCACCTAAAGTTCCGTAGGGAATCCTCCTCTAGAGGCCGGGTAGGTGGAGCTCTGCACACACACACTCATCAACAGGAACACCTCCACTCTTAAGTTTTCACTTTATTGAGGTTCCTGTATGAAGTCTTCAAAAACAATGGATTTTAATGCTAGAGCTTCTTTGAAAACCACTTCTTTTAAGTGTAACATCACCAGAAAGTCTTATTTATGGGGCTCCAGTTCGACCCCATCATATTTTACGCATGGAACAGTGGAGCAAGCATGGATTTTGGAATCAGAAAGATATACCCCCACTATTTACTCGTTGGGTATGTTTAACAAACTAATGAGTATCTGTGGGTCTTGCTTGTCTCTTCTATAAAACTGGGGCGACAGCAGGGAATAACATGGTGGCTCAGATTACCAGACTACCAGATAAATACTTAGCCAAAAAGTTGGTTTATACTGGGTACTCTCCAAATTCTAAGCCTCATCCCTCCCCAATTTTGTCAGCTTCTAGAGAGTAGCTATATAAAAATTCTTTTAAAATATTTTCTAAAATGCTGTTCTTGAAGACCCTGGCCTTTATGTTGCATAAAATACCAAATGTTAAATTTCTTACAGAATAAGGTACTAGGATCCAGTTCATTGTTTTGGTTAAAACGTTATATTTCTGTATAACATGAATGGGAATTATTTAAACCACCACACTTTCTTTTACCTTAAGTTACCACAAAGTTTGGATACAACAGTAATACTCAACAACAGGAAAAACTTCTTAGTCTCTCTAGACTGCTTATATTTATTTTTTAAAATATCACTTATTCAACAAAAATTTTTAAGCCATTCAATAGATTTATTGAGAGGGTATACTATCAAGTGAAAGAGTTAGAATCTGATTACTTGGGTGTAAATAAGCCTCATGTTTTAGCTCTAAGATGCTGGATGAACTATTTCTTAGCCTCAAAGTCCTGAAATATTAAGTTAGACTAATCATAGTACCTCTCTCATAGAATTGTTGTAGAAATTAAATAAAACAAACCATATGTAGCACTTAGAACACTATCTGGCATTTGGTATGCATTCTAACATGCTATCTAGTATTATTTACCACACTGAGAGTAGTTAGTGAAGATATATGGTAAAAAGGGCATGTAAACTACCTCAACTCTTCCACGAGAGTAAATGTAATATAAAGCATATATTATAAATGAATAATGTAGGAAATGACAGTCTCCTTTATCTCATGCAAGAAAACTTGACTACCGTCTTCATGTACTATTGATCTTGACATCAGTGCTAGCTCTAACCCATTACTCAAGAAGGCACTCCTCGTTTACTCTCCTTGAGACTGACTGTATGAATGAATGGATGAGCAATCAGAAGTGTATATGCATTGATCCACATTCCACTGATTTGTGTTATGAAGACCAGTAGACCTCTGAAGCATCTAGTCCATTCTAGGATGGTCCCCATTCAAACAGATCACCTTGAAGAAAAGGAGACACCTTCAGCACTGGTTTGCTCTGTCTCCCTAGCATAATCTACGTAAAGGAAGGAACTACACTCACAGGGCCTGTGTGGTTAAGTGGTTAGCTGAATAGCTCACTTCTGTTTCCTTCTCCCTACCCACACTCCAGGTTCATTACTATTAAAAATCAAACAATGTGAGGTCTTGATTTAGTATTTTCATTTAGCAACACTGTGCCCTCAACACATAGTTCTTACAGCCTTCTTTCTTTTTTCCTAAGGACCCTCATCTCTTTAGACAAACCCAGTTGTCTAACTTTCTTTTGCTCCTTGAATAATAATCACCATCACATCTAAGACCTACTTAACGACTCTCACTGAAGCTTTTACATTAAGATACTTGATTGCCTCAGGAACAAGAACACCACAACTGGGATCTGTTTTATTGTGTGCAGCATTATTGCAAGACGACTTGGAAGTTAAGGTGAAACTAAACTGTTTATCCCCTGCTTTGTTTGTTGGGGGAGAAAATAAGATAGACTCTTTAGACCAAGTTGGCTGTTAAGGAGCCTCTGGGATCAGTGAAACAATCAACTGATTTGTGATGGAAAGAGGATAAATGTTTCCTTCCCGGGCTGACATACAGTGCATTCAACTCTGAATAGCTTAGCATCAGGGGCTTGGATTTTCCAAAGGGTGTAACTGCTGACTCCTGTGTGAGGTTGCTGGTTGACTGTTGTTAAGCCTTAATGTTCCCTTTTCTGGTGAAATGCCACAATAGTTAAATGACGCTAAATGAATGATCTCTGTTATGTATTTGGGCTTGACTTAATTGTGTCTTCCTATTTCTATTCTAATGTTTTGTGACACTGTACTATAAAGATCATTGTGTATCTCTCTGTCCCCACTAGCCAAAAACTCTTTAAGTATAAGGACTGCACCTGATTCGACTCTATTCCATGATCCTGTCTCGACACTCAGTGCACCCTCAATCAATGTTTGTTAAATAATCAGACTGAATGAGAACCACACAAAAAACTGCCTTTCCAGGACTTTGAACAACAACCTACATACCTACTTAGTGAGCATTCACGAAAAACTTGAGAAATGATCATTTTTTCTAAAAACAAGACTTGCAAATAGGTTAATAATTACAGAGATCACTATAATCAGCACAAGAAAATTCCATGTTTTCTGTAACTAGTTTCTGGCCCATGGGTTAGTTAGATACATAAGTAACTGCTCCCATCTAAATGATCTAGACAGAGTATAACGGATGTGCTGAGTTCAAGAAGATGGAATCATAAAAGTAAAGCTTACACTGAGGATATTTAAAAAGTAACAGCATAGACACCCTATCTGGGTGTCTCAATCTGTTGAGGTGCCAACTCTACTCTTGATTTCAGCTCAGGCCATGATCTCGAGGTTGTGAGATCAAGCCCTACATCGGGCTCAGCATGAAGTCTGCTTAGGATTCTCTGTCTCTCTGCCCCTCCCCTGCTCATTCTCTCTCTCGCCTCTCAAAAATAAATAAACT
The DNA here is from genome assembly GCA_028646485.1 of Cryptoprocta ferox. NCBI lineage: Eukaryota > Metazoa > Chordata > Mammalia > Carnivora > Eupleridae > Cryptoprocta > Cryptoprocta ferox. The sequence continues at coordinate 917,473 of CM053562.1, forward strand.
TAAAAAATTAAAAAAAAAACACAACAGTATAGAATGGAGCCGACTTGACAGGAACTCATGAGGTTGGTTGCCTTCCAGCAGCCAATAGTGGGATGAAGTTAACGAAGAAGCTAATGCAGTATTCACAGAACTAATTCAGTGCAAAATTCAGTCAGAATTTTGACCAGATAGTGTAAAATTTACTTTGAGCTTTTGGGTTCTATGCTTATATTATATATACTAATTGAATACTATTTACCAATACTATTTGTCAATACTATTTGTCAGTCTTTAAAGACACATATGATAACCAAAGCTAAAGAAATATGGACACCATGGACTTCATTTGGCTTTTCTTCCTTATTCTGCTCTATGATAGCCAATAACTGTAGGTGAAAACTGAGGATTTACCAATCAGCCAGATGAGATAGCAATATATTACACATATTCTTACAATTACTCTCACTTCCTTTTTGTAGATGAAGAAGCAAAACAATGGCATTGGACAGTCTGTTCAAGGTCAAATAGTTGATGAATAGAAGAGCTGGCTTTTAAGTGGTTACTGTGGCTTGAGTGTGCAATCCTTTAAAAAATTGTTTTTTAATGTTTATTTATTTTTAAGAGACAGACAGAGCATGAGTGGGGGAGGGGCAGAGACAGAGAGGGAGACACAGAATCTGAAACAGGCTCCGGGCTCTGAGCTGTCAGCACAGAGTCCGACGCAGGGCTCGAACTCCGGACGGTGAGATCAGGACCTGAGATAAAGTTGGAGGCTTAGCTGACTGAGCGCCGAATGTGCACTACTCATCATTACCTCATAGCTCCTCTCCCTCGATGGGATTGGGAAATGGAAATTACAAGAAAGCAATAGAGTCTTGGCAAGAGGGTGAAAGATGTTTAAAAGACAAGAAGAACATTAGGAGTAATTTTTTTCAATTTTGTTCAATATCATGTTCTTTATGTTATCAGAGATATATAGATATTTTCAAACTAGTACTGCATTTTTGTATAGGTAATGCATTGATATCTCTGATAACCCCCATGTTCCCTTTCTCCATGGATGCAGTGCAGCATTACCACCTAGTAGTGGGTGCCTTGAAATATTGCCAGATACTCCAGAGATACTCCAGTACCTCAGAGCAATAAAGAGGAGCACAGGAAAATCTGTCAATACAGGCAGCTAGTAGAACCATTTACATCTTGGTAAATCTTCCCTACACAAATCAGTAAGAGAGAAAAGAAAGCATTACATGAATGGCAACCCTACTGAGGAAAGGAAATTATACAATGACATTGGATCTCTTTGGGGAAGAGAGAAGAGTATCACATCTTTCAATTCAATTTTTCCTATGTGGCTTTTTATACGACTGAAATGGTAAACCATCCATGAGGACATAGGTGAAAATGATATCGAGGGCTGTATGAGAACACAGGAGAACATACTTTAGTTTCTTGCTGACTTACTTCTGAGACATGAAATTGTGCTAACCAAAAGAGCTTTTGATGTGGGGAAATCCACTGGAGTTGTCAACACCTTCTTCCCTTGTCATTTACTTGGTCACTGCCATGTACAGGTAGGTGAACAGCTGCCACCCCAGGGAGTCTTTTCCACACCTACCGCCCACGTCACTCCCCAGTCTAGCAGCTGAAACGCAGAGACGGCCAGCTTCTGGTTTGACTGTCAGATGCCTGTGCAATACCAATTATTAGATATTTTGAGTATTGTCCCACTAGTGTAAATAATAAACGTGTTTCCTCAAGGGCAAATAACTTCTGTCATTGAAAAACATAAAAATCGGGGCACCTGGTCAGTTAAGTGTCTGAGTTCAGCTCTGGTCATGATCTCACGGTCCCTGAGTTCGAGCCCCATGCTAGGCTGTGCTGACAGCTCAGAGCCTGGAGCCTGCTTCCGATTCTGTGTCTCCCTCTCTCTCTGCCACACCCCCCCCCAACTCTGCTCATTCTCTCTCTCTCAAAAATAAAATAAACATTAAAAATTTTTTAAAACCCTATGAAAATCAAGTAAAATGTAATCACTGATTTAAGGGACTGATTTGGCAGAAATTAAAAATGATTCAGATGTAAAGGTGTAGGTTTAGCATTACATATGAAATCAGTTCATAGTTCCTAGGTAGACTCAGGGAAATAAGTCGAATCCAGAAATGGGCAAAATGCTGTAGAATGTCAGTTACACAGCTAAGTCAATAAAAATAAAACTGAAAAGAAAGTGTCCTTGATATTGGAAAATTACACTGAAAGAAAAGAAAATGACAGAAGAAAAATCAAATAGAATCTGTATTAGGAGCAATTCACATGCTATGAGTACCTTATGTCTATTATGTATGTATATTTGTATTCATATTGTTACGTATTTACATGCAATATCTATACATTATACATACACACATATATGGTCATTTAATGCTTACAATAACTTTATGAGAAAGGTATTTGCACCTTAATTTTACTCATGAGATACTTGGGTCTCAGATAGACCATGTACTTTGCCCAGTGGCACACACAAGTCAGGCAGGTTTCAGTGAGGCACAGATGACACAGCCTCTGTCTACATAACACAGGACATCCAAAGGAGGGCGGAGTTCTCGGGCTCACCCGGAGACTACAAACCCGCCTGTACCCTGGCCCCCGGGGAGGGAGCAGGAGAGCAGAACCGGAGAGGCCACTGAAGAGGGGCTGTTACACCCAGAAAAGTGAACCAGAGAAGAAAGGCCACCAGGGGCTGAACTGGCCACTTTTATGAAAGACACATTGATCACTGGTTGTTGATAAGCTGTAAATTAACTGCAGAACCTCAGTAACCCAAATAAATCCGTGGGATTCTCCACGGCGGGTAGAAATGCAAGAAAGTCTCCAGCCGAGAAGTCGTTAGAGTAGGCCAAACAAAATCAATCTGCTTATGATCTGTCGCTTCTATGAGCTGGAGAATTAGACGTTTTCCAATGTTAGCCAAGCTCCTAATGCAAAACTGCTTTTTAAGTTCACCCCCACCTAACAATGGTCTCACAAAATACTTTACCAAGCCGAGGAGAGTTGCTTTTTTTTTTAATTTTTTAAAATTTATTTTGGGGGGGGGGGGAGAGAGAGAGAGAGAGAGAGAGAGAGAGAGAGTAAGCAGGGGTGGGGCAGAGAGGGAGGGAGACACAGAATCCAAAGCAGGCTCCAGGCTCTGAGCTGTCAGCGCAGACGCCTACATGGGGCTCAAACTCACGAACCGTGAAATTCATGACCTGAGCCAAAATCACACTTAACCCACTGAGCCACCCAGGCGCCCCACGGAGGAAAGTTTTACATGCAGCTGTGAGTGTTGTAAGACAATGCCTTTCTGGGCCTTGGTCAGGGCCAAGTTGAGCCTGCGAAGGAGGGCGACCAACTGTGGGCTGAAGCAAGCTCAGAGGACAGGCAAGGTGAGCTGGGAAAGGGGGATAATTATATTAGGCGTGGAATTTGGCAAGTCGCTGCAGGAAAATATGAGAACAGCCTAATGGGAGGTCATGTTTGGGTGACTAGCCCTTGAGGACAATGTGGGATGCTCCCTGTTTAGAGGAGAAAAATGGGAGAGCATCCTTCATGTCTACATAACTCAGAGGGATAAATGATGGGTCTAAAAACATTCCCATGGTCTCTCAAAGAGTTTGAGAAGAACTTTGTGTTTCCATTTTATGCACTTGCTGTGAAAACTGAGTAAAAAGAGCTTGACTGTCTTCCTTTTGCTGATATTTACTAAATATGTATTCTCTAGCTAGCTTGGTGGCTGATGGCATTTTCTGTGAAAACCTGGCATTTGTGACTACTTTCAATCATTTCCTGTCTCCACAGGAATTTCACCTAGGTTTGTAGCTGCAGGAACACACTCTGCAATTTGAGTTTCCTATTTCCCTTTCTAGGTGGGAGGTTTGGGGCTGACTGATTATATCTTAGGTAACAGGTGTTTCTCAGAACCAGCATGCCTTGCCAGATATTTTCAAAATTATCACAAATCTAAAAAGATATCCATTTACCTTTCATAGCATTAATTTAGTAGATATTCTATGGTTTACGTTAGGAACTGGTCCTGAAGAGAAGGCTGGTTTGGTCTAGGAGAAATACAGAATGGGGTTTAATTAATGAATCCCCCCGTTGCTGTTCCGTGCCTGTGTTAGTTTGCTAGACCTGTCATAACAGAATACTACAGACCAGATGGCTTCAACAATAGAAATGTATTTTCTCCTGAAGTCTCTCCCCTTGAATGGAGATGGCCTGCTCATTGCGGCCTCATGTGGACTTTTCTCTGCATGCACCCCTGGTGTTTCTGTGTGTGCCCTAATCTCCCCTTTTTATAAGGACACCAATCAGGTTGGATGAGGGACCACCCCAAGGGCCTCACTTTAACTTAATCACTGCTTGCAAGGCCCTATCCCCAAACGCAGTCATATCCTCAAGTACTGGAGACGAGGATTTCAACCTGTGAATTTGGAGGGGACGCAATCATGCAAAATAGTGCCTTGGAGAACATATATGAGATTAAAGATAATTATAACTAAGTAAAAATATGTTAGGCCTGAATTCATGTCTCATTTCCATATTCACTAGCAGTGTGCTTTTGGTCAAGACAGTTTTGCCCTCTGGTTTTCACTTACTTTGCTATAAAATGGCAAAAAAAAATCAGCTGTACTTCACTTATTAATCTTTAGGTGCTAAATTAATTTTAAAGTATAATTAAGTATATATTTTAAGGAGGCATGAAAACATGCTGTGCTACTTAAATTTTTATGCATTTTTAAATTTCCTTATCTGAATAAATGCACCAAACTAAAAAAAAAAAAAAACAATTAATAATCAAAGGTCCAATCACAAAATATAGGATGGATGTTCAAGTGCGCATCCTGACTCTGTCTAAAGTCAGTTAGATCCCATTTTTTAAAAAAATTTTTATGTCTTTATTTTATTTTGAGAGACAGAGACAGAGAGCGAGTGGGGGAGGGGCAGAGAGAGAGGGAGACACAGAATCGGAAGCCGACTCCAGGCTCCAAGCTGTCAGCACAGAGCCCGATGCAGGGCTCGAACCCACGGACTGTGAGATCATGACCTGAGCCAAAGTCGGACACTTAAATGACTGAGCCACCCAGGCACCCAATTAAATCCCATTTTGAAGTAGCTCCGTCCCTGGAAGAGCATGGGGCTACACCACTACCCTATACTAAAGGCAAAAATAAAGGAGGGGAGAAGGATGGAAAGGAGGGAGAAAGGGAGAAGAGAGGAAGGAAGGAGGACCTTCATGTTGAAAATACAGTTCTATGTACTAGTAATTCTTAATTAGCATTTTCCAGTTTTTCTAGCATTTATCATCACTGTAAGATTACACAAAAAGACTGAAAGTTGAAACTATTAGTTTAAAAAATGGGTAGAAGTAGATAACATTTATGACATTTTGGAAGACATCTAACAAACACCCAGGACATCTGATAAGTTAAGATGAGTAGAAGCAAAACTAAAGCTGTCCTTAAAATATCACAGTGCTGAAAACCAGGGCCTTGAGAAGTGACAAGCATAGGGAACAGCTCTGCCAGAGTGCCCTGTGACCTGGCATGTGCCCACACAGCCCCTGCAGGCAAGGCTCATTCAACTGCAGTCTCAACCTTGTCTGGCGGTATGTTCTCTGTGATTCTTTCCAGAACATGGCAAGATGCTGCGCTGTGAGGAGCTGCCACACAGCCCATCCTGCAGAAGGCTCTCCATCCTGCAGAAGGTTCACCATCCTGCAAGAGGCTGTCCATTCCACAGGAGACTGTCCATCCCTCAGGAGGCTGCCCATCCCTCAGGAGGCGATCCATCCCTCAGGAGGCTGCCCATCCCTCAGGAGACTGTCCATCCCTCAGAAGGCTGTCCATCCCTCAGGAAGCTGTCAATCCTTTAGCAGTCTATCCATCCCTCAGGAGGCTATCCTGAGTTGTCTGGCACCTGGCCATGGGGGGTATTGGTCCAGGAGGGCAAGAGCTCTGTGACAGCCAGAGAGAGGAGGTAGTACGCGGTATGGGCTTTGGACTGGTTGGTTTTCATATGAAAGGTCCTTGTAGGCCAGACCTTCACTATCTCTAGAAATTAGCTACCCCTGAGGGTGGCAGGTCTCCAGGGTAATAAGGCCCCAGTATGTCAAAGAAGCAGAAACTATGGGAAATTAAAAATGTGGTTAACATACCACATTAATAGCTGACACTGTGCTATTGCTTAAGGATCGCTTGACTACTCAACAATAGAGATATAAAAAAAATTAACAAGCATTTATTTAGCATCTGGCGGGGGGAATATAAAGTTGGATGAGATCTAGTCCTAATCTCAAGGAATTTACAGTCAAAATTAAGGAAATAGAAATGAACACTGGGCCAAAAAGAAAAAGTCAGAAGGGGATGATCATAAATGTCTTCCTGTGTAATGTTATTTCTTTACACTCCCAAATAAATTTAGGACTGAAACAAATACTAGTACAGGAAGGCCACTGCTCTGGGGCCAGTGACCTTCTTCAGAGGGGTGTCCCCTATATCCCAGCTAGGTAGTGTGCACATGATTGTCAGCATTCTGGAGACAGGCAGAGGCCAATGCCCCTGGGTTCAGTAATACAGATTTGCATCTATTTGCCTTTTCCACTCCAGCTCTCCCTACTGTACCTGATCTTCTCATATCAGGAGATTCCCAAAATTTCTAGAAAATAGACTGAGTTCGTTGAAAGGCTGCATGGGGTAGGGAAGGGACCTGGGGTCCAGTTGCTCTAGATCCATTCTTTCAGTGAATCCATCTTTTTTCAGCCCTGCTCCTCAGCTAAGTCTTTCATAGTACAGAGTTCAATGGGGCCAACTGGCTCATTTCTCACTGGTGTCCTCTGTTGCCAGTTGGGCTATAGTTCTGTCTACTCTGCTAAGAGTGGACACTTGCTTCTCTTCCACAGCTTCCCTTATTCCAAACCAAAAAATATTATTTGTGTATCCCACCTATTGTTTTCTTCTCTCCCACCTGTTCTCCTCGTTCTCGTAGATTAACACCTTTCAAATATTCTTCTATCACCACTTCTGTGGGTTTGAGGAGGAACAGAAGATTAATTCTACTGGTTAGTGTTCCATGTGTAATGAGAAACTCCCAGTACAGTTAGGTGGAGTACGCCTTCTGATTTCTGTGACATCCACTGATTGTACAAGGTGCTCAACAAGAAACTATCACTAAAGAGGTGGCTGCGTAGGACAAATGTACACTTTGACTGCAAAGTTAGACTGGTTTGGTTTCACAAATATTTTCTGAGCACATATCCCATGCCAGGACCACGGGCACTGAACATGAGGGTAAACAAAACATGACTCTTCCCTCCTGCGATCCATATATTGTGGTGAAATCCTCTTGGAAAGGGGTGAGTCTGCAAAATCACAGTGGACACCAGAGGATGTATCACCCAGGCTTGTTCCTAGTGTTGGTTTCTAACATCTGGGAGGAAGAGAAAGCTGCAGAAACCTGATTACATTCAGATAATTTAAAAATTAATGGGCAATACCCTGTGGGATTGATTCATCCTTTATAAATGCCATCTTCTTTGGATCCCTGCAACGGGCAAATCAAGTGTAGGTCATAGACCTCAGTGACAGAAACAGATGATTAGCTGTGTTTGTATCTTAGCTTATTTTAATTTTAAGAGGGAAAAAATGATGCTTTATTTTCATGTTTCAGCCTAAAGGCCACTTTAAAAAGAAATTTTCACCCAAAGGAAAAATTTGATATAACCAAGTCTGGTGCCAGATACAAAGAACCTCTGGGATAGAGATGACGACTGAGGATAATTAAGAGGAATGTATTATTCTGGGCTCATTACCAGAAGCCCAGGTTAAGCTAACTTAAGTAAAGCGGGAATTCACTGGCTCCGCAGGTGAAAAGTTTTAGTAACCACTGGATCCAGGTGCTTAAAAGTTATTGCCAGGAGCACATGGCTCTGCTGTCTTCTGCACTGGCTTCACTTTCGGACATTTTTCCACTTTCAGGTTTATACCTATCAGCTTAGCAACAAGCAGGAATAAAGAGGTTTTTCCCACAAAAAGTACCAGCCATGAGTCTCTGATTTCCCAAGCCTAAGTCACGTTTGCTCCCTCTCCACTGATCCGGGCATTAGGTTGTCCCATTTAACCACATGGATGGAGAGTGTAATGAGGCAGTTACCCAAAGGAAATCCAAGTAAATGCTGCTAAGAAAAGGAGGGATGGCTTTTAAGCCATCAAATCCGATAGCTACTAATTGGCATAAGATAACACTGGCCTTGGGAGTTTGGGCTGCATCACCATTTTCAAAAACTCCCTAGGTTCTTAAACACACCAGACTGCTTAGCACTGAGGGGTGGTTCTGAGTGCAGCTATTTTTGAATTATTTACTGTTCTTCCACCTAATTTGCCCCCATCAACCGTTAACATCCCTCTCTTGCTAAAAGGCCACCTGACCAGAAAGGTTAAGAGAAATATTCAGTAACCTCCAGAGAAAGGGTAGAATACTTATTTTTAGCTTTCTGGTATTTGATCATAAATGCTTTCAGCTGGAATGACTTCAGTGAGATTTGTACATCTAAAGGCTGCCAAAAAGAGAAGGGGAAAAAGTCAAATATTAAAGGAAACCTTGCTCTCATCCAAAAGAGGAAGATTCCTTAAAATTTTAAAGAAAATGTTAGTTCTATTTTTAACTCCGTTTTTAGGTTCTTTAAGGCTTAGGCTAAGAGGAGAAATAGGTCTGACAGCAAAAAGCTTTAAAACCCAAAGGTTTTATACCCAGTATGTGTTAACCCTGTATTAACAAGTCCTTGATAGAGGGGAGAAAGCAGGGGTTCCACATACAATCTGGTTGTCTACATTACCAGTGTTGTCCACACATGGGGGGACATGTTCTGAGAAAGAAAGGTCACTAAAAACACATGATCTCATAAAGATAGATGGACAGGCCATGAAAATTGTCCAGAGCTACCAAAGTAGTTTGTCACCTTAAGACACTTATCTGTGGAATGAGTGATCAAGAGGCGAAAGATTCTTTGCATCAAATTTCTGTCGAGGTTTGCTTTCCAAACCTTTTAAATCATTGGTGCAACTCCTTTGGATGCATCTTCTAAGTTGACTCTTGGAACGGCACACCCCTCACCAAACTCTGCTCCAAATTCATTCGAAGTTGGCAGTTTTAGGTTTCAAATTGCAGTGCGACTCAACACCCAAACCCATCCTAAGATTATACTGAGCATAGGGCAGCCCACCTGGAGGACGCCACAGAGGGGGGTGCTTAGCTGCCACGATACGTGGAACAGATAGCTCCATTTGCTTCAGGTGTGATGTTTCTCAGGGTGAGTCTCTTCGAGGATGCTCTTCATTTCTTCCATATCTCTCTCCTCTTCCTTGATGAGTCTTTCACGGATCATCACAGCCCCTTGTTTTCCGGGTTTTGTATTTTATTTTAGAGAGAGAGGGAGGGGACAGAGAAAGAGGGAGAGAGAGAATCCCAAGCAGACGCCATGCTCAGCATGGAGCCCCACACGGGGCCCGATCCCACAACCCTGGGATTGTGACCTGAGCCAAAATCAAGAGTCAGATGCTCAACCTGCTGAGCCCCCCAGGCGCCCCCATCACAGCCCTTCTTGATGGCTCCACTCCGCTCCGAAGCCCACGGCACAAACAATTCGGCATTTAACAATACTCCATCTCACATGCCTACCTAATTGTTTCAGAATGGGAGATTCTGCTCTCACAAGAATTTCAGCGTGGCCGTGATAAACGCCTTCTGGTTTGATACTTCACTGCGCAATCTCTGAGCAGACGATCTGAAGCCCCAGACACAGGCACTCCCACTACATATTTAGGTTGGGATGATTATTGAAGTTTAAATTCCCAGTACTATTAAGAAGTGGAAAATTTATTGCTTACACCAGCAATAATTAGACTGAAAATCACATTAAGGTGACCTTTGGACTTCAGTTAGTACCTATTTAGTTTGAGGCTGGGTGTACAGTTTCTGTTTAAAGAAAGAATAGATTGTCCTTCATCTGTGCCGCACTTAATGGCCAATTGATTTTTATTTACATCCTGGTAATTCTTTGAACACTAGGTTCTTCCACATGAGAATTCAGCACTCTGCAATAAACATGGGGGGAAAAACATGGGGGAGAATTTTGCTCAGTGAGGAACTCCAATTCCGCCAAAGAAAGGGTGTAGTTTTCAAAACCCATTTTTGTTTGCATGGTAAAATTTGACCTGGTGAAAATAATTGCCCAAATCTCCAGCTAGAGAGGTCATGGTCTAAGTCCATCCCACAGCACAGACTAGAGACAAAACTCAAAGTCCAACCCCATAACTTTCCTCTTCTGACTTTCCCTGGTCTAAACAAACGCTCTTAAATCAACTGTTTTCTTTTCTCAATAGAGCCCTGTGTACGGGGGGAAAAATGGGATTGGCACAGAAAAATAATTTAGTACATAATTTTTGAAGCAGAAATTTAATAATAAACAACTACCCAAAATATTGCATTGTAACAAAATGTGACAAAGGGGAATTAAGACAAAATCTCATATTTACACAGAAAGCACAGCTGTTTCCCTGGAAACAGGCTGAGCAGTTATGCAAATGGTAGGAGTTAGTGTAAATCTGATCCAGAGAATAAATGAAAAAGACAAAAGTGGCTAACGAGGATCCAAATATGTCCTGTGGTGGTCAATGATAGGAACAAGTTTGAACACTGTGTAATGTGATGACCGTGGCATCTGGAGAGAAGTAAGGGACGGACTGCTGAGGAATTTGGACGGGCCAAGATTTGGCCCAGGTTCTGGAACATTCGGTACTTTGTTCCTGTGTCTGCTGCTCAGTCAGCGGAGGGCAGAGGAGGAGGGAAGGCAAAAGGGAGAGGGTCCAGGGTTTCTGGTGCAGTGTTGGGTCTCCAGGGAGCTTACGCAAGTACACTCCCTTCTTCGGCCCTCTAGCCATGATGCCGTTTGGTTTTGTTCTGTTTTGCCGTATTTCTTTACACCAATCCTACTTCTTCAGCACAGCTTAGCATGCTGCTTCCCTTCTCCGTCTCCCAAATAAACATGGCACTTCCTCACCAGATGAGGCACCCATGTGCTAGCGGAACACGCTGATACTTGTAAGCGAGTCTCAAAACCAAACAAAAAAGCCACTTCATTACTACTCATGTCACTTTCCCTTGAGAAGTTTCTTATAGGACTGATTTCCTTATGAAGAAAGAGACATTTTCTAGTTGAATACAGGATGAAACAAGGAAGGAAAAACAATTCAAATTATTTTGGGGAATCAGATTATAATATATATTACACTTTATATAACATGCAGCTATATGCTATATAATATGACATAATTATATAATTATATTACACTGTCATAATATGTACAAATATATACGCATTATTAGATCAACCTAGACTCCAATGTCAGCTCTACTGCTTACTAACCGTACTACCTGGGGCAAGTTGTTTAACTGCTCCTTTACTTACCTTCGCAAGAACACTAATATAAAAATGATACATCTAAAGAGTTAATATTTACTGAGTGCCAAGTACATTGTAAGCACTCAATAAACCCAAGTAGTTGCTATGACAGCTTCTTTGACCTAAATGTTTTCATATTCATATATGCATCAGAGACAGAACTGTCATTTAACATACAATGTTCTTCTCTGCAGCATGAGAAACAGGACTAAAATCCAGGGCTCTTTTCACTATTCCAGACAGGCTCTGAAGAATATTTACATTTGAATATGGGAATGTCCAATGTTGTAAAAATTCCCTTTAAGCCAAATAATAAAATTGAAATTGAGAGTGTTTTTGGGCTCTGGAGAAATGTGAAAATTGTGTTCAATTTCCTGATTCTCCATCTCGAAGCCCGTCTAAGCTAGTAAGAGACGGCAGAGCAGAGCTGCCGTCATTCTAGTGCTCCCCACTGAGATGAAAGCACTATGCAGCGCTGGATGCCAACAGAGCAAATAATTAGACCGAGTACTCTCTCCACGGCCGATGAATCGAGAAGTGAAATTTGTTGTGAATGTACCTGAATGCCCAGGACACCAGCTGTCCTAGGGGGAGTCATTAACATTTGTTGAGTGTCTTCTGAGTACCAGGCACTGAGTACCGCAGAGGATATGAATTGAAATGAAAGACTGTTCTTGCTCTCCAGATGCTTACAGCCTCTAGTAAGAATCGCATCGCGTGCCCATTGAGGATAAAACCTCAGTAAAAGAAATTCCATGAAGAAGAATGCAGTGCTAGGAAAGCGCACAGGTACGAATGATTATTGCAGGCTGGCCCAGGGATGGGGCCGGGATGGGAGGGAGTAAGGACGAAAAAGCTCACTATCTTAGAATTCTGGGAGGTGAGAATTTAGAGCCATTCTACATATGTTCCGAGAGAGAGAGAGAGAGAGAGAGAGAGAGAGATGAAGGGAAAACCAGATGGTGTCATCAGGATAAAGACAGCACAAAACAGTAGATGATAGATGCACTTTGAACATGTGTACTAATTCATTATTTCGCAAAGCACCTCCACACTAGCAATTCAGTCATGAAGATTTATTCATACTCGGGGATAATGAAGACTTTAGTGTCATCCTAACTAAATGTCTAACTCTAGGTTTAATTTGGATTTCCTCTCAAAAGAAAGCAATGTTAATAGATTAATTCAAAGAAGTAAGCTCTACTTTAATAGGCTTTTCTTTAGCAACCTATCATTTCTAGGATTTTAGAAAATAACTACCAAGGAACAAAATTAAGCTTTTCAGGTCTGTTGACTTAAAGACAAGTTGACATTTGTGAGAAATAATTTCCAGAGTTGATTACTACAAAATGAAACTGTCTGCATCAGAGAAATCTCCGAAGATACATTTGCAAGACTGGCTGTGACTTTCACTCTTTTGTTCTTTCAGTAAATGTCCAGACGGCACAACCCCCTGAGTATTGACATTATAGCAACAGAGAAATTAGTTAAGAAAGTAAAAATGTGGGGTGCCTGAGTGGCTCAGTTGGTTAAGTGCCAGACTTCGGCTCAGGTTATGATCTCATGGTTCATGGGTTCAAGCCCTGCGTCAGACTCCGTGCTGACAGCTCGGAGCCTGGAACCTGCTTCAGATTCTGTGTCTCCCTCTCTCTCTGCCTCTCCCCTGCTCACACTCGGTCTCTCTCTCTCTCTCTCTCTCTCTCTCTCTCTCTCTCAAAAATAAATAAACATCAACATTTTTAAAAAAGAAAGTAAAAATATGATTTACTTAAAGAAGAAAACCAGCATCAATATGTAATTATCTTTAAGTTCAAATGATAAGATGTGAAAAGAGCAATTAACAACTCTTTATGTCCCTAAAAGATTTCACTTCGACATGTATAGTTATTTTTTGTGAGGAATAAAAGATAGGACACATTAAAGAGTACTGAAGGCTCTAAGGCACTTTGAGAATGTGCAGAGTGATTATTATTTAATGAAAGTAACAGGACTTAAACTAGTATCTTCTAAGTACCCACTAAGAAAACCTTGTGCCAGATGTTACAGAGCATCCAACATCGGTAATTCCTTGGTCTTGCAACATATTAGCTGCCTAATAGGGAAGAGAATTCCAAATCCAGGCCTAAACCAAGCCTCTGGAAGGGGTAATAAAAACCATCATAATAATATACAGCATAACTATAATAATGTTTCTACTTATTGCTCATTTTCTGTGCCATACGCAGAAATAGTGACTTTCCCAGTAACATCAACATCACACACACGAAAAAGATAAAGCCTTAATATCCCTTTTTTTCCCCTGTTCACCTCTTGTGCATGTATTATTGTCTAGTTACCTAAATACTTGCAAACACACAGGACCAGTAACAAGTTCTATCTTTTAATTACTTAGTCTATATAAATTCTTCATAGCTCTTTCATGTAAAAGCTGCCTTTTTAAGGGTTACCCTTTTACTGAATCTTTCCAAACTGTTAAGTCGACCCCGAGGTTCAATTTTTTTAAAATGGCATGAAATGGTCTCATTTCTGAGGAGCTCATATTCAGTTGGTGTTGAATACGGGTAGGGCGGTTTTCTATTTCTCTCCAATTTCCTTCCGTGTCATATTCAATACCTTACTCAAGACTTCATGCGGTCTTGCTCATCAAAGGAACACACTGGAGCAGTGACTTCAGGGGACTAGACTATGGGTGGCCTTCTGATTCCTTTCACAAGTCTCGACTGAAGTGCTGAACTTGTCATCCTTAAGCTTGATTTTGTGTTATATCTCAAGAATAATGAACTTTCTATGTGGCTAAATCTTATCTGTATTGATAGGTTCCAGGGCTTTCATATATCCTGGTGCCCGCATCCTTGAATTTTTTTCTTTGGCTTGAATTGTCACTTTTTAGTATAATCTGGCATCCTCTGTAAATCTGAAGAGTCCAGATGCCTGTAAAGATAGTTTTTAAATGCTAGGATAAAATTCAGCACCAGCTGGGATTCCCCAGACTTCCAGAACAGTGTTTGTTTATGACTGCAGTATGTTTTCTTCCTTTTCTATTGTCCCTTAACCATACCAAATAGTCCCAACATTGCCATGTAGAAATTCTAAATAAAGTATATCAATTGCCCCTTTCACGATGTCTCAAAAAGAAGTTACAACATCAGTGAGGCTCAATACTTCTTCAGAGAATCTTAGCTGTGCTTGCCCATTCACTCTGTATTTAACTATGAATCCTATCAGATTCCCAGGGAGGGACAGGAGGACTATAAGTCTATCCACATGGTTCTTTTCTAGAGAACTCCTTAAGAATAGAAATCCAGTATTCTGTAGGCACAGGCATATCTGTCCAGTAAAGTAGCATTTGGCCCACTGTAATGATTTCCTCTTGAGGTCTGTACATAATCTTAAGTAGAGAAATCTATTTCCAGAGATTTACAGCTGTTGGTCATACAGCAATAAAATGGGTCAGTTGTGTTGGAAAGATGCTTTCCTCTAGGGAGGACATTATAGGGAGAAGCCATGGTTCTGAGTAAAAGATAAGGTAACAGAACCATTCCAGACAACCGACATGGTCGGTGGTCAGAGAGAAGTCTTATCTGTAGACTTTGATAGACATACTTATGTATTTAGACAGAGTTTTTCCTCCTTGAAATAGAGTCATCTGGAGGACAAAATCAACCCCAATCACAGTAATAATCACTGAAAATATAAAACAGCAAACTCAGATGTTCGGAAAGCACTGTAGGAGTGCAGAACCACCATCTTCCAGTTACCTGGAAAGAGGAACAGTTAATGGTCCTAGTTGGTATGTCGATTAAAAAAGCTAAAATGGGGCACCTGCATGGCTCAGTCAGTTAAGTGTCCACCTCTTGGTTTTGGCTCTCATGGTTCATGAGATGAAGCCCCACATCAGGCTCTGCACTGACAGTACGGAGCCTACTTGGGATCTTCTCTCTCCCTCTCTCTCTCTCTCTGCTCCTCCTCCTCCCTCTCTCTCAAAATAACTAAACTTAAAAAACAAAACAAAAATAAAAAAGCTAAAGCTAAAATCAGCATTTAGATATTCCTCAATTTGTAATGTTTCTTCTAACATTCTGGTGAAAATAAGATAAGTAAAAGCCTGCCGTTCATCTTCGTCATAACAAATCGATGCAACCATATTATAAAATAAATCATTTCCCTACAAATACAGAGAGAGCCTAATAAATGTCTAACCTCCTCATTTCCCCCAATAAATGTCTAACCTTATCATTTCCCAGTGGCATTGAGCTATTAGAAAAAGAATTATCTAGAACATATGCCAGAAGGTCCAATCAGCTGAGATTAGAATTCTTTGCTGTTTCTAATCACTTACCGGTGCTATTTTACAATAAGGAAAGAGTGACAACAAAGAGGGAGTGAAGAACTCTTCACAGCAAAGATAATTTAAACACCTAGTTGATTATGTGACAGCTCAGCTTTTCCTCTCATTCCCCCGTTTGGCTGTGTAGTTACGATGTGCCAGTCGCCTTGTCGCTTTGTCAGAGAGGGTGTGGCAAGGAGGTGACAAAGAAAGGATGGGCTTTTTGCAAATGTTCCTGTCTCTCACAGATCTCGTTAGCATCTTGTTTTCTCCAAGAATTTATTTTTTCAGAACTCAGATTTAAGAACTGTCAGTATTTTTTAGAGTACTTTTTTCTTTCTTATTTACCACCCATACATTTCTTTTGAATTCTTGAATTTTCTTTGGGATATCATAAAAACAGAATATTACAAGCATAATTTCTGCCAACATATTTTAGAATTATTTTGAAAATCAATCTCTTTCTGAATTTCTGTATACCCCATGATATCCATTCCAAGTGTAGATTAAAACAAATATTTCACAGTAAGCTGTCAGTTTCAGAAAGGAACATCTTAGACTCCGAGAAGCATCTTAGAATTACCTAGATAGTCTTACAGGGTCCACAGAAAAACACTCCAGAGTACTCATTCTTGTTGTCTTTAAATTGACTCCAAATATAATCAGGGTTAAGTCATACAAGGCATCTTGAAAGCTGTTCTCAAAAACAGTTAGATGTAAAATGTGTACTTATTAAAACTTGCACGGCTTAGTCCATGTCACCCAGCTGGCTCTTTTTTCTTCTTATTCCTACAACTACCCACATGACAAAGTTAAACCTACAGATTGTGCCTCCACGACACTAATAAATATGCATATAACCCTCAGAGGAATAAAGGAGAAGAGGCAGGACATCTTTATATTATTACATTTAAAGGCAGCTTGATTTTTAAGCTCATATACACTGCCCAATTTTCACTTACAGGACTGAGAACAGCAAAGCAACGCAGAGAAGAGTGTACATTGTTAGACAGCCAAGTTAATAATAAAATATAAGTAATGATTCCATATCCAGTACTATAAAATATAACAATTCCTATTTCTATGCACTGGAGTAACTCAACATGGCACACCTTTTGATATCAAGCATGTTGAGAGGAAAAGTAGGACAGAGAGAGAGAGAAAAACATGGTCAGAATAAATTCTAGAGAATTAAAATGCTCTTCTGAGCCCTAAGGCTAGAGGCCAACAGAATAATATTCAGCCTTGGAAAAGAAGGACATCCTGATTTCTGTGACAATGTGCATGAGCCTGGAGAACATTATGCTAAAGTGAAATAAGCCAGATATGAAAGAACAAATACATGATAGCACATATATGAGGAATCTAAGTTGGTCAAACTCACAGAAGCGGAGAGTGTAACAGTGGTTGTCAGATGCTGGGGAAAGGGAGAAATGGTACAAAATTTCAGTTACACAAGATGAATAATACACTAGCGATCTACAAGACCATAGTGCCTAAAGGTAACAATATTATATTGTATACTTAAAAGGTTTGCTAAGAGGGTAGCTCTTATGTGCAATGTTCTTCTCACCTCCAAATAAATAAAGAAACAAACAAACAAACAAGTGAATAAGGTGGGAGGAAACCTTAGGAGGTGATGGACATGTTTATGGCATAAATACTGCTGACAGTTTCACCAGTTTATACTTATCTCCATGCTCATCAAGTTGTACGCATTGAATATGTATAGCTTTCTTATGTTAATAATACCGACATACATAAAGTAACCGAAAAAGAAAAAAAAGACTTGAAGCCAGCCAAACCCACACAACATACAAACTATTAGACAACTTTTCTGACCACGAATTTTGGTCTTGCCAATTGGTGGTAGGTCATTTATATGAAAGCACATTAAAAGTGACTAATCTGGGACACCTGGGTGGCTCAGTGGGTTAAGTGCCTGAGTCTTGGTTTCAGCTCAGGTCACGATCTCATGGTTCGTGGGTTTGTGCCCTGCAACAGGCTCTCCGCTGACAGTGCCAAGCCTGCTTGGGATTCTCTCTCTCCCTCTCTCTCTTTCTCTCTCTCAAAAATAAATAAATAAACATTTTTTAAAAAGCGACTAATTCTGGTAAGAAATGGAATTAAGTTGCAAAAGAAGGACAGCAATGAGATTCAACTCTTTAATTATCAACATGTTTGTGATGGAAAACCTTCTCAAGCTAATAAAAGACAAAAGATCGCAATGCAGGAACGGCTGACTAGAACTCTCTCTTAATTTCTACCACTTTTCCTCTATTTACAGTGCTTGGTGATTTAGAACAGGCACTAGCCTTTTTGGCTCCTGAAAATTTGTTCAGTAAGTTCAATCTTCAAATAAGTTAAATGACTGATTCAATAGGGGCATCTTTATTTGATAGCTGCCAACAGGCAGTCCTGCAGACTTTTCTGATCTCGCTGGGCTGCTTCGCAGGCATGGTCCAATTCAAGTTTAATGAAAACCCACACCATTTACAAAAAAATTGAGAGGAGAATTCTGGTTTATTTCCTGCTATAGAAAATACCATTGGAACCACAGTAATTTCACGGTCAGTTGATTGAAGGAAATGCAACTCATCCAATAGGTGAAGGCTTATTTTCACCGTGATCTAGAATAACTGAAATGCCGAATGTCCCAGAATATGAGGACATCTAAATGCCCTAAAGAATCATGGAGTTCACGACAGTAAATACATTTCATTATTAGCTTGGTTAATCTGTGGGGAGTAGGGCGGTGGTAGTGGATATTTCTAGAAATATTACCTGAGGTTTGGCCTAGCACTGGTTTTAAGCTCATCTATCATAAACACAGTGATGGCTTCGCCCCACAGTCTTCTATAGTGGACAGACCATGATCCATTTTGAATAAAGCAGATTAATGGAGGGTTTGGACCTCATGTGCTGATTGGTTTTCTTTATTAAGACTCAAAGAAAACCACTGGAGGATTTTCCCCCTGAGTGCTAGATTTCCAGTCACAGAACAGTGTGATTCTCAGTCACTTACATGAGATCTTTATGGAAGTGAACTGAGGCCACAGTCCTGCAGGCCAGGACTTAAAAAGCAGACATATATGAATCACAACATATTCTACTCGCCTCTAAGTGCTCACACCCAAAGTGCACCATTGGACGTCTGATATTCTCCTTCCACACAAAACTCCAAAAGAGATCTCATCTACGCAGCTTCTAACCAACAAGTTACCCAGACCAGACCTCGTGTACTTATTGTACTGCTAAATATCCATGAATTCCAGAGACGTATATTCAACAGCTGGACATTTTACCTGGTTGTTCTGTGAGGATCTGAAACTCAACATGTTCAAAACTTACCATCCCTTCTCCATCATCTCCATGAAAAGAGAGAGAGAGAGAGAGAGAGAGAGAGAGAGAGAATTCCTGTGTTTACCAGTTCATTTGTAAAAGGCATCATTGTGCGTTCATTTTCGGGTCATAAATATGGGTGTCTTTGTGGGCAGTGCCTTCTTTCTTACTCGCTCTAACCTCTCACGTCCCCCATCCAGCCCTGCCCTCTTGAATCCTGCCACTGAACTGCAATGAAGCCCATTCTCAGTCCTTAAAGCTTCTTACACATCTGATTTTTTCTTCAATTTCACTGACCCTATGGCTCAGGCTGTTATAATCTCCGCTCCAGATTGCAGCCTCAGCTCCCATCCTTGTCTCCAAACTGGTATTTACTCCCTACATTTTTCCTAGACAAATTGCCATTAACATTTTTGATAATGCCACTTCCCTGCTTAAAATCCATCAACTGCCTCGGACTCTTCACAGGATAAAAGTCTGATTCCTCAAGATTCTAACTACTGCTTTCAGTTCTAACTTCCTCTCTAGACTCTCCACATGCCTCATCCTGTGTCAAGGTCACTGCAATTTATGAAGTTCCCTGAGCTTACTAGGCCCTTTCATATCTTGGGTTTTTGAACAACTGCTCCCCTTTTGTCTGCCTAACTGTGATTCATCCTTTACAGAGAATCTTAGATGTCACCTTCTCCAAGAAATTCCTCTGACCCCAAGAGCATGGGTTAGACTTCACACACTCCTCAGCGCTCTGGGTTTACCCCAACATGAAAATCACCTCACCCTATTTGTCGGTCTCCTCACTAGAGTGGTCTCCTCAAGGACAGAGACCATGTCTCACTTCATTGTATCTCCAGGCCTGGCAAAATGTTCACAATTTAGGAGCGACCTGAGGCATGTGTAATTCATTACTAACAAACACAAATCTACAGAACCTGATACAGCCAGCCCTAGATATCCACCTCAAAACATCATGGAATGAATTTCCAGGTTCTTGTTCATGTGACTTATATTATGAATACAGATAATATCATTAGATTCCAGAGAAAAAGAATTTTCTTACTTAATCACAATGTAAAGCCCAAAACCATTGACAAAAGGTTTTTAAAAATCCAAATCATTAACATGTTGATAAAGCCACACAATAAATAGTGTAACTACTTTCACGGTTCATATGAATGCAAATATTTCCTCTGTAATTACTATTATTAGTTACCCACTTAACAAATACTCAATGAACACCCCAATGTCAGACATTGTTTTTGGTGCAGGGGTTACAAAACTGAGCATATGGAACCTCCTTATAGTTTACCATATTGTCTGGAGGATAGACATTAATCAAATACTACCGCTAATGGGCTTATAACCATGCAACAGAATAAAGTACTCCAAAAGAAAATAGTCTCATTTTATGAGAATAGATAAGAAAGGAAACTAGCCTAGACCCAAGATGAGTAGGTCTAAACTGAATAAACGGGGAAGGGGGAAGAAGAATTAAAAAAAAAAAAAAAAGAGGAAAACGCCTAGCAGTGGAAAGCTCCCATGGCAAGAGGGAGCATGGTGACATGTAGGAGACGAAAAGTAGCCCCTATGGCTAGGACCAAGAGAGCCAGAGAGAGTCCTCTGAGAGACGAGGTCTGATAGGCAAGTAGCAGCTGAACTATGTTCGGTCGGAAATCCTGTTCAAGATTTTATCTTAATTCCAAAATGGGAAAAGGATTTAAATGGATCAGATTTGCAACTTGAAAATACCACTGTGGCTGCCCCATGGAGAAAGATAGGTTAAGGTGCAGAGTGGATGTGGAGACCAGTTAGGAATCAATGCGGTAATTCAGGTGAGTGGAGATGACAGTGCGGACCTATAGC
The DNA here is from genome assembly GCA_028646485.1 of Cryptoprocta ferox. NCBI lineage: Eukaryota > Metazoa > Chordata > Mammalia > Carnivora > Eupleridae > Cryptoprocta > Cryptoprocta ferox. The sequence goes on from CM053562.1 coordinate 938,478, forward strand.
AACACAAGAGCAGATGGCAAAAAGCCAATGGATTTGATAGCTGCTTAGAAGAAAACGTTGACAGGACTTGTTAACAAAATAGGTGTGAGAAGACAGGGCTGTAAAAGAGAGGTCAAGGTGACTCCAAATACCGACATATGCCGGTATTTCCAGCATATGTCATCTTTCCTGAGTCAGGAAACAGGGAAGGGGCTGTGGAAGAGAGGTGAATTTGTTTGGACATGTTGAGTTTGAGGCTTCTTTGGGACATGCATTGCATAAGGATACGGTGGGGTTCCCGGAAAAGATCTGCTCTAGAGGAATAAATACATCTGCATGAAGTTTGCCATTAAAGCTATGGGCATGGAAGCACTAGTGAGGGAGAGAAAATATCGTTAAGATTTCCATTGATGCTTCATCAGTCTAGCTATCTTGTGAATAGTCTACTCTGTTTTGTTCTCTTCCAGTAATCCTTTTCACACCCTCTCCCCCCACACTGGGTTCTCTGAATTCTAGAATGTATGTGGAAAGGAACCTTGGACATCATTACATGTAACTTCCGTGTTTCAGAAGCAAAGAACATGCAGCTATTTTCCCCAGGTCATGAAGGTCCCCAGAGGCAAAACAGACAAAAGCTCAGGTATTTCTGTCAATCATTCTGGTTTTTACCTGGAGTGAGGACATGAGGACATGTTGGGAGATAAATGTAAGCGTCCCCAGTAGTCAGAATCCTACAGATTCTGATATGTGTTCATGCATCATGATGAAAAGGCACAGGCTCTGGCAAGGGACGAAACTTAGGGGGGAAACCCACCATGCTGGCAAAACAGAAGTGGGATCTTGAGCTGAACTGATCTTGGTTTGAATATCAGTAAGCTCTGCAAAACTGGACTAAAAACTTGAACTCTCTAACCCCCCATTTCCTAATTACCTTCAAATGTTGTAAGGAATAGAACTGATATATGAAAAGCCCCTGACCACATAGTATGCCTTCAAATTACTAACATTTCTCTTCAAGGTAGAAATAAATGTTTTCATCCATTACATGCATGATATATAAAATTAATATAACATATAGTATAAAATGTACTATGTAATATATAATTATCTAATATAAAGCTAGCAGTTATTATAATTGTTAATATATATAAAAGTAGTTGCTATTTTAATATAAAAATCAAAATAACAAACACTTATGAAAGAAACAGTTATTATTAAAAAGAAAATCCCAAGGTTTGATTCAAACTCTTAAGACATTAAATATTGATGAAACAATTATTTATCTCATCAGGATTAAAGCCTACTTATTTTTATTAGACTCTTAAACTCTATAAATATCCATGATTGTTAATGAACAAAAAAATCTACATCCAAATAATATTCAATATTATTATAACGTAATGTATTTTCCAGAAATAAAGCACTCAAAAAAGCCCTATTTCAACATTTTGTTGTTAAGCAACTAAAAAACTATGTAGTCAATTTTTTAATTCATTCAAATATGCATGTAGCCAATATTTGTATATTCATTCAAATATAGTAGTAACATACTATCAAAGATGGACCAAATGTTGTGGAAAATGTAAAATTAATCATTTCCTCTTATTCACAAACTTGTACTCCATCTGAATTTGGATCTATATTCTGCTTCCATTCAGAGTTTAACTACAAAGGATCTGTGGCTGATAGGAGCGTCACCGTTTGCTTTACCAACGATTTCCAGGTGAGAGACAAATAAACGTTGTACGTTATTGAATATGAATTCTAGGGCAATAGTTTCCTCATAGGAGTAAGGCTTACGAGACTCATTCAGAGAAAATCCCCAGCAAAATCTGCAAATACTATATTTTTAGCTTTATCGTTATTTTTTTTCCAATTTGAGGACACAATTGTATAAAAACTGCATGAGCACCTTTATGATACTCTTATGCAGTAATATCTTGGCTTCATCTTTCATTTCTTTCATTTTATATTGTGACAGAGAGTTTCAGTTCAAAGGCAAGATGTAGCCCCACTTGAATGGTGAGGCTTCTGGGCAAAACAACTCCTAAGTACACAGACACTTCTCAGATACTTCTGGATTTATTCCTCACCTACCTTTAAAACGTGACTTGGAAGAATTTACAGTATTAATCTCCCTAGTGGGGCGCCTGGGGGGGCTCAGTCGGTTAAGCGTCCGACTTCTGCTCAGGTCACGATCTCACAGTCCGTGGGTTCAAGCCCCGCGTCGGGCTGGAGCTTGGAGCCTGTTTCAGATTCTGTGTCTCCTTCTCTCTCTGCCCCTCCCCTGCTCACTCTCTGTCTCTCTCTCTCAAATAAAATAAAGACATAAAAAAATTTTTTTTTAAATATTAATCCCCCTATTCTCTGTTTCTCTCTCTCTCTCACACACACACACACACACACACACACACCAGACTAAAAGAACAACAGCAAGAAAAGACAGACAAAAATAAAAACAATTAGAAGAAAAAAGAAAGTAGATATGTCAGTGATGAGTCAGGTGAGAAAATACCAATGAGATGTTCAGTTTAGCAATGAGCTTCCTAGAAACTAGAGAAAACAAGAAAAGGAAAATAGAAGTTACACATTTCTTATTGTTTTTAAAAAAGGAAAAAGTCAAGTTTATCTTCAAAGACAAAATTTTCTTAGTATTTATTATAGAAGAAGTGTATGTCATGGGACCTCTCATAAGCAATGCAATGAACATGATGTAAATATCCTCAATTTATACTTTGTAAAAGTTAACAAAGTAGTATGTAAATAATCATTTCTCTGCCTGCTCTAAAGGCTTCTATATCATTGTACCCTAACCTCAGAAAGGACTGGGATAGGCTTGATTGAGGCCAAACTGTAGAAAAGAAAAATAATGATAAAAACCAGAGCCCTTGAAAGCCTGAGAAAAGTCTGCACACGCAAGTTGGCGACTGCACTCAGAGCCCTGGATAAAACACAGGTGTGGCCCGGAACTCAGTCCGGTGCTGCTGCCCTGCTCAAGACATACTTCTCAAGCTTCAGTGTTAAAACTGAGGTTCTGACCTAGCGGGTCTGGGGTGGGCCTGCGTACTCTGTTTCTAGTAAGTTTCCAGGTAACGCTCACACAACTGATCCACCGACCCCGTGTTGAGCCGCAAGACTCTAGGGAGCATCAGGGGTGACTTGAAAGAGTTGGACTAACAATACTTGAGATACGCTTCCCTTGTGGAACACCCCACAACAAGACGGACTCCCAACCATCACGCCACCCTCCTCTCACACATGACATCACTCATTCATCACAATTGGTTTCTGGTTCTGCTGAGGACAGCGCAGTTAGTGGATCCCTTGTTTCATTAGGAGCTCTGCAGTAGAATAGGAGGCCCTCCCAGAGAGCAGAGAGAGAGGAAGACAGAGGAAGGAGAGCAAGCAGCAAGTGCAACTGGGCCCACGAAAGAACACAGGAATTAATCCCAAATCACTGTAAGAAATATCAGGGGAGGAAAATTACCACAAATACCAAAAACTGCTAGTCAAGCAGATGGGGCTCCACACCATTATAATTTGGGGATGGATATTAAGACGAAGAGGTTGGTAAATACTAGACATAATCCCATTATGCCAACGAAACCTACAGCAAAAGATCTCATTAAACCCGAGAGGCAGAGAGCTCCTAAAAAGTTCCCAGGAAACACAGAATGATAATTAGAAACTACATTAATGTGAAAATGTCATGGACATTCTCTTTATGTAGTAACTACCATTGTTGTTTTATGTTAATGAACATTCTCCATCGATATGTCCAACCTTACCTTTACATTTTTTTTTTCTTTTAGAGAGAGAGAGAGAGAGAGAGAACAAGCAGGGGAGGGACCGAGGGAGAGAGAGAATCTCAAGCACAGCACAGAGCCCGATGCGGGACTTGATCCCACGACTATGAGATCATGACCTGAGTCGGAATCAAGAGTCAGACGCTTAACCGACTGAGCCACCCGGGTACCCCTCCAATCTAATTTTTAATTAAGATACTAATATCGTCAAGCAAGAGCTCTTCCAATAGGATGCTACATCGGAATAGTATGAAGTTTTATGGAATTGTATTGGAATTGTATGAGGTACTGCTACTTGAAGAACTCAAGCAAGAATGTTAGATTCACTATTAGAGCAGGTAACTCACTTGCAGCCCAGCTTAATCTGATGGCCTGAACTTTTCTGGTTCAGCCATTTTCCTTTATGGATACTGTCATTAAGAACTCCTCAACTGCAGTGCCTTCACACAGGCCATGTACTGTTGACTTAACCAAGTTCCCAGAGCAGATGGGAAGGTAACTCAGAGCATTTATCTGCCTAGAATCTGACTGCATCTGGGGTTGCAACCCTCGCAGTCGAGTATTTAAGGAGGTAATTTCTCTCATAGGTCATCAAAATATGAGTCATTTTCATACTCGTGTTTAGATGTAAAGTTAACTTTCAGTGGCTGACTGCAAGAAGCTTGGTATTTCCTAGGGGATATAGGAGATATCTTGTATTTGTCTTATAAGACAAAGTAGAGCAAAAAAAGGGCTATTAGAAAAGCCAAAAACAAGCGTTTTTTTTTTTTTTTTTTTTTTTTTGAGAGCGCAGAAAACAAGAGCTCAGCATGGTTTTCTCCGAAGAGCTCTCTGAACCAGCGGTTGACGAGTGGACAGAATTCTGCGGTCAGAAGGACCCGGAAGTCGGGACGTGAGGTGGTGAGAAGGGAAGAGATGGAGGAAAGCGCCAGATGTGAGAAAATACAGGCTATTGTCAAAGAAGAGCAAGGCACTGGAACAAAGTGGGCATGAAAGGAAGTAGCAAGAGAAAGGGGCACGTTCTGTGAGAGCACAGGTCACCCTATCGCGGCTTTTGTCTGGCCTCTGTTCTCCCTCCCTTTCATCAGAGAAAGTGAAGCCACGAAACGCCAACAGGCAGGCCCGCCTCGCTGTATCCGGTAATCATTACCCTCGGCCCAAGGCTGAAGGCCTGCTGACCGCGGCTCTTCTCTTGATCCCTGTTCATGAAGAAGCACCCCAGAACTCTGTTCCAGGCGCCCCGACAAGCACCCTCCCCCGACGTGCTCCGCGCCAGCCTCCTTAGCCCGCTGACTCCCTGTGAAGGCCCCGGCCTGTCGGATTCTGACTCGTCTCCAAGCTGGACTAGCCTGGGCCCAGCACGCCTAAGCCCCACAGCTCGGGCATCCCCAGTCTTGTGGAGCCAGAGAACAGACCTCTAACTTAGTCCTATCCATCTCTCTGGGGTTTTTCCAGTGACTTCTAATCAGACCTGTGGGATCTGCCTATTTCCGCTAATGACTCCTTGGTCTCACAGCCACCCAACTGAAAAACAAAACCACCACCACTGGGTCATAGCCCCTAACACCTGTATGCCCAATTATCCTCATGTTTCCCCCTGTTTACTCCTTCACTCCCCAGATATCAGAACGTTGGCACCCAAACTATTCCTGCACAGGCCTCAGACCTCCCACAGCGACAGGAGCCCCCACTGAACGCCAATTCACCCGGAGCGCCTCTGTCACAGCGTGCTCTGCGAGAGTGCGAAGCAGAGTCACGGCACAGTTAGATTCTTTGGACTGGCTTTCAACGACCCTCATCCTCTGATCCAAGCCTGTCTGCGCCATCTCTACAGCCTCCCTACACATCCTCACCCTGTCACCCCCAGTTCTGCGCCCACAGCTGGGGGGCTTGAGGCTGATAGGACTCCTCACTTTTCAAACTCAGCTCACCACTGCGGTTCAGGAACCCCTTCCTGACTCCTCACTGATTTGTTCATCCTCCCCATCTCTACACATAATCTATACCACATTGTCTCATATATCTTTAATATCATCTTCTATTATTTCACATTCGTTCATTATGTCTTTGCAACTGATCCAGAGTAAAATTAGTTCATAATTTTTACTTGCTTTTTTTTCTTTTGGTTTTGTTTTACTACCACCCCTAGGGTCCAACACGATGTGGAACACGACACGGGTATTTTAGAAGGAGTTAGTGAATACATGAGTTAGAGAGTGTCAATACTGAGTGACAAGAATCGACTGTAAATAGTCATGTCAAAGGTGCTGGAGGAAACAGGGCTGTGCTGAATGCGCACTTACCGGAGAAGACGCTGGGTATCTTGGAAAGAAAGCTTTTGACGGTCCGAATAGGAATTCCGTTTTTTTCATCTTGCATGCGTGCTATGACGTCTTCCATCTATAATAAAATAATTAAAACTTTTTAAAAGTTGAACTTTTTAGAAAAATTGGTCCTTACGACAATTACACCAGTTTTCCCAAACTGAGTATAATACCACATCCTTGCCTTTCTACGCTTTGTCGTATTAATATTTTTCGTTCAGTTAAAAGATGATGGAGAAAACGGTAACAGAAGTGGCCATTTTAAGCTCCATTAAGCCACTGAAAGGAATTCTGCGCTTTGAATGTTACCTCTCTCTCCTGGTGGCACATGCTTTGGTGATAAAGGTTGACATAGAAGAGTGTTTATTTTCGAAGCTGTCAGAAACCGCTGTCACAGCAAAAGTCTCATGTCATTAATGTTCTCTCTATAGAACTCAGTGCAAAAGAAAAGAGAAGACTTCAAAGAGTCTGTGTGGATTTCCTCCTCCAGCACGCGTCTCTATGACTTGGCTTAATGTAAACCTTATTTAACCTGCCTAGAAATGCAGGACCGATTGCCAGCAACTGCAGCTTCTCTTGACCAGTCATGTACTCAAGGGTGATTCGCACACACATGACAAGTCGAAAGAGTACTGTAGCTTTCCGCCCGTTTAGTGAATTCCGCTGTGTCTGTGTTGCAATCTGATTAGTACACTCTCTTTTGCTTTGGAAAAGTTTTCGCCGTTTTAAAGAACTGTGCTTTACAAAGCCTAATGTGGAATTTAGTTCTGAATAACATTCAGGCAAATCGTAACCCCTGTGTGTTTCTAAACCTGTGGCAATACACACAAACACACAGAAGTTGTATTATGGAGCTCAGCATCCATTCATTCACTGACTCATTCCACAAACAGCTGCTGATTGCTGACTCCAGACCAGACTTCCCACTGGGCACTGTGGAAATGAAAATGAATATAATACAGTTGCTGTCCTCAGAAAAGGGTCACAGTCTATATTGAAAACAATGGTAAAAGGTGAGAAGGTTTGTGGTTTGGTGAATAGTGTTGTACCAATATCGATCTTCTGTTTTGGGGTATTTTGCTAGAATTCTATGAGATGTTTATACTAGCAGAAGCTGAGTAAAGGGCATCTGGGATTCTCTGAATTATTTTTGCATCTTTTCTGTTTAAAACTATTTAGGGTAGCCTAGGTGGCTCACTCGGTTGAGTGTCCATCTGACTTTAGCTCAGGTCATGATCTCACGGTTCATGGGTTCGAGCCCCATGTCAGTCTGCATGCACAAAGCTCAGAGCCTTGGGGCGCCTGGGTGGCTCATTGGGTTAAACAGCCGACTTCGGCTCAGGGCAGGATCTCACAGTTCGTGGGTTCAAGCCCCACATCAGGCTCTGTGCTGACAGCTCAGAGCCTGGAGCCTGTTTATGATTCTGTGTCTCCCTCTCTCTCTGCCCCTCCCCTGCTCACACTCTGTGTCTCACTCTCTCTCAAAAATAAATAAATGTTAAAAAAAAAAAAAAAAAGCTCAGAGCCTGGAGCCTGCTTCAGATTCTGTGTCTCCTTCTCTCTCTGCCTCTCCCCTACTCATTCTCTCTCTCTCTCTCAAAAATAAACATTAAAAAATTTCTTTTAACTATTTAAACAGAAATTTTTAAAGTTTTAATTTTAAAAGCTTAAAATTATTCCAAAATAAAAAGTTAACAAAAATCGCAGTCTAAACCCTTTATCAGTGAATTACCAAAGTCCCAACAACACAGCTTCAGAATGGTTGTCAAAGAAGAAATCTTATCTGCCTGGATGACTATTTTCAGACTTATTAACATGAGAAACTGTTCACCAGAAACTGGAGAAGTGGGAAGAATGGGTTTCTGACTCAGCTCTTCTTATCATCATCCATGTTGCTTTGAGTGAGGTAAGCAACCTCTCTAAGGCTGCTTCCTCACCTGTAAGTGGCGATAATAGTATTTAGTATTTATAATAACTCCTTTACAATGTTCACAGTGTGGGGCTGGGGGTGGGCCGGGGTAAATTATTTTAAGGTTAAATACAACATATAGAAAGCACCGTACATAGACAATAAACCTTGGAATTCAAATATCCACACATACCCCCAATGCTTAGGGATGTTTACTCCCCACTCCTCATGTTTTGGTTTGTTTTTTCTTTGTTTTTCTGCAGAGGGAGCACCACTGCCTCAGCCCCTGCACCTTTCTGCCCCTCGCGCCCGCCAGTCCGGGCCTGGGCTGACTGATCAGGCGGAAGAACTGGGAACGGGCTCATCCTCCTTCCATCGGGAAGCCCACACCTAACTGCTATGTGAGAGACCTGCCCTACTGAGTGAGTTCAACTGATCAGGATTGGGTTTCAGGACCCACGCTGATGTGTGCACAAACATTCTTCAATAATAGCTTTACCCGTAATGCAGGGGATGCTGTGACTCCTTTCTGCCTTACGCAACTAAAGTTGTGATTCTCAACTGGTTCACAAACTTTCCAGAATTCGGAAAATGAAGGTGTTATAATCGGCCCTCCGGAGAACCTAACATCAGCTAAATCATTTCACGTCATGAACACATCTAAGTACAGAAACCCGAAAATAGTTACACTTACATGAGTTTTTGTTTAGTTACGGTTTGCCCTTCATTTCACCTGACAGTGTCCAGGAATGAAGAATAAGCTGCTTTGTGTTGTCTAGTGGCAGCCTGTAAACGCTTGGATTACGGGTTTAACGGTTTAGATCAGGTCAGATTAGAGAGATGTGGAAACCTCTCCAACACCAGTTAGTGCCTCCACACCCCAGGATGTGGCAACATTCACCTCTGGGCTGAATTAAGGCTCATTGCTATGAGTAGAGGCGTTTTCTCTGCAAAGTCACACCACCTCTCAGTTCACTGGATCCCGAAGGAACGAGATTAGGAATCTGGGAATTGAAAGTGAGCTCTGTGGTTGTATTTTAAAAGTTTCGATTTTTCTGAGCCACAACTTCCACAACAGAAAAAAAAATTAAGCACCACGTAAAAAGAGGATGCGTGTTCTAGACCGAAAATGTAATCATCAAAATGTATTCAGTTGTTTTTTTCTTTATTCAGATATGATTTATCCACGAAGCTTACCATAGCCTAGAATGAACAGAGAACAAACAACAAAACAGAACAAAACAGAACAAAACAAAACAAAAGCCAAAGACAAAATGATCTAGTTTCTAAAAGCTAAAATCAGTCCCAGCGGCCACATATAAAAACATATCCCAGGCACCTGGGTGGCTCAGTCGGTTGAGCCTCCGACTTCGGCTCAGGTCGTGATTCACAGTTCGTGGGTTCGAGGCCCACGTCGGGCTCTGTGCTGATGGCTCAGAGCCTGGAATCTGCTTCGGATTCTGTGTCTCCCTCTCTCTCTACCCCTCCCCCCGCTCACACTCTGTCTCTCTCTCTCTCAAAAATAAACATTAAAAAAAACATATCCATCTTATTTAGCGAAGTTTCCTTAAGCATTCACTTGTAGTCTATTTATTTTTATATCAAGTATGATTTTAACACACTTGATTATCTCCTTTCCCACTATTTGCAGTAGCAACTTGGGTGAGAAACAGAATGTTAAAAGCAGACAAACTAATAGAGAGAGCCAAGCAGCAAGAGGGATGAGAGAATTTTATAAAGTAATTCCAATAAATACTAAACCTCTGTGGGACAATTTAAATGTGAGCTCAAAAGACTCAGATCGCTCCAACATTCCCAAAAGAAGATACACACACACACACACACACACACATCTACTGATGGAGCAGTCTATCATCTGTCGTCTTCACAGTGGACTGTTTTCACTGTCAAGCCCCAGGGTGCGGAAAATTCCAGCATGGGACGACAGAACACTGAGCACGCCTGGGGCACTGGGCTCTCTCTGAGTCTTATTTTTTTCACCCTTCAAATAAGAAGCTAGAGGCAGGTGATCTGTAAGATTTCTTCCATCTGCATAATTACTGAAGTCTGAAATAATCATCACTGTTTAGAACTGGGTAAGTTTCCTCAAGTTAAAGAGTCAGTTTCTGGGGCGCCTGGGTAAGCAGTGACTCAGTGCACTCAGTCAGGTAAGCACTGACTCTCGGTTCTGGCTCAGGTCGAAATCTCAACGGTTCGTGAGTCTGAGCCCCACCATGAGTCCGGAGCCTGCTTGGGATATTCTCTTTCCCCCTCTCTCTGCCCCTCCCCTGCTCACTCTCTCTCACCCTCTCTCAAAATAAAACAAAACGAAACAAAAAAAGAGCTAGTTCCCTGGCAAAGACAAACAGATGAACCCATTAAATCGATCAGGACCTCTTGCAAATTGCTTCCAACTGTCGGCACATTTTAATTTCAACGCAAATAACAAAGTGATTAAGAGCACGAACTGAGGCCAGTGAAATCTGTGTGAACCCTGGCTGTGCCACCTTCAATTCGTAGGAACAAGTTAAGTTACTTTATAACTCTGAGACTCAGTTTTCTCATCTGTAAAATGGAACTAATACTAATAGTATACATCTTATCAGGGGTGAGGATTGATAAGGCAATGCTAATAAAACGTGTACCCATAATGCTGCCATCATCATCATCCTCCTCCTCCTCCTCATCCTCAACGTAAGTTTCTTCCCTCATCACTATACTAGGAAACCGCAGGTCTTTTCTCTTTCTTTGACAATCCGGCTGGCAAAGACAGCTGTGGTCAAATGCCAAATATTTATTAGAGGCAACCAGCTACCATTCACGAAGTAGACAGAGGTACCTATGGACAAGCTCTCTCTTGGATTTCTTGTAGAAGGCTGGGTTCACGTTGTCCCTCAAAAGACAGAGGATTCGATTCGAAGAAATGCCAGGAAGAGTATTTTTGCATATAAGCAAGGACTATGTAAACTATGGAAAATAATATTTAGAAGAAAGGGGGAAATGAATTGCATTCATTTCTGACAAAGTAAAAATGCCTCTGCTCTCATGTTCTCTTGAGGAATTTGCCTCTTGAAATTCAGAGGATCAAAAGACTGAATTACAGGGTGCCTAGGTGGCTCAGTTTGCTGAGCGTCTCTTGATTTTGGCTCAGGTCATCATCCCAGGGTCATGGGATTGAGCCCTGCGCCGGGCTCCGCACGGAGCAAGGGGCATGCTTGGGATTCTCTCTCTCCCCCTCTGCCCCTCTCCCTTGATTGTGCTCGCTCTCTCTCTAAAATAAACACTAGAAAAAAAAAAATGAATTGAGATTAGGTACTCTTTGCAAAAGTAATCTTTCTTCTGTGCAACCTAATTCTCTACTTGTTAAAGAGTAAAAATTGTCTCTTGCAAAGCAGTTTTGAGAATATCCTGGTTCAACTTGTCCAAAAATATTTTAGCCCTCTATTACAGAACGCTTTACGTTTTAGTTCCTGTCTTACTGTTATGTTCAGAGACACAGAGACCAACCGAGACCACCGAAGCCGAATTAAGGGCGTCTTTACTACCGGCCGGGACCGCGCCGGGTTGACACAGGCTCTGCCCGCGGCCCCAGGACTCAGGGCTTCTGTGATCAGCAAGCGGGCAAGCGGGCGGGGCCGGGGCGGCGCCGGGGCGGCGCCGGGGCGGCAAGCGGGCGGCGCCGGGGCGGGGCCGGGGCGGCGCCGGGGCGGCAAGCGGGCGGCGCCGGG
>CM053562.1:950723-1000956 GCA_028646485.1 Cryptoprocta ferox
GGGGCCCCCTCGTCCTGGGGCGCGGGACGACGTTGTCCTCCTACACGGGGGAGGGTCGCGGGGGAGTGTCAAGGGAATGGCCACCTTCCCCAGGACGAAGTAGGCGAACTGGGTCACAAACCCCCGTCAGCAGGGGACGGGAACCCAGGTCTTCGGTAGCCCTCGGCGCGGGCGGGCCCAGCAGGTCAACCCTGGGTCGCGAGGGAAGCCCTGGGCCGAAACCCACGTGCCACATTACAACTGTCTGTTCTCCCTTAGATGTGAACTTCTACAAAACGAAATCTCACCTTACTCATTTTTCTACTGTTAATATATGAAGTGCGTGGCCCCTACGGTCGTTCAGAAAGAGGCAGGGAGAAGCACTGAATGTTTGTTTATAGCACACGTTTGATTTTTCTGAGACCCAAAGCAAAAGTGCAAATTAAAAGATTTTGAAAATGTTTTATTTGTTTTCCTTTTATCTAACATTTGGTGAAAAAATAGGCTGGGTCAGAAATACTAGAACAGAAGGGCTCAATGTGCAATAGGCTAATATTGTTATTATTTCGGTTCCCTCTCAGGCGAGGATTCTTCAGCTTGTTTATTAGAGGAATTTCTTCCTTCAAAACAGGACGGTAACTCAGCGGCTGTTTCTTCCCCCTTGTAGGTGTGACACTCAAGTTCACCGTCATGTGTAAGCTCGGGATGAAGGGCGCTGTTGAACTCCGACACACTGCTCTCTTCCCGGGAATTCATAATTAGCCCTTCCTTTGGAACAGTTTCGCTGTCACTTCGGTGGTTGCGACGGATGCAAATACTGCGCAGGTGGAACAGTGCCCGCCCTCACACGTGGTGGAATGAAGAGAAACAGATGAGGCAGGTGCGTCTGAGGAGCCTCGCTCATGATTCAAGAGGGGCCGCGCGACCGGGGCTCCCACGGTCCTGTGAAAGCAGGATCGCCGCCGCGAAACCCTTCTGGCTCCCAAATGTCCTAAACAGTGCTGAGAGTCTAAGTCAACTTACCTGCGGCTCTGTTTGCCAGAACTTTATCACAGTGTCAGTACTGTTGATTTCAGGAAGCCAACAGCTTGACGGACAGCCCTGACTGTAGGCGAAACACTTGTGTGAAACAAAGCTGCCACATTTTGTTCCCCATAGTTCTAAAAGAGAAATGAATCAATCAAAATCTCACAAAGGAAGTCTTCGAACTCCTTCTCGTAATCCACCAGTAAGCACAGACATTTGGAAATAAAAATGAGAGCCTGAAAGGGCATCTGAATGGATTGTTTCCTACGCGCACACGCTTTCAAACTATTGCGTGGGGCCACCAATTCAAGTGCTAGCTATGACAGAAACAATGACACAAGTGCTTCTTGGACAGCTTAACAATTTCATGGTGGCAGGTATTACATAACTTAAATCTGCCTATAATTATTTTCCCTCCAAGAAGCCTTGCTAAAGAAGAGTATGATTTGCACTTCTGAATTCAGCGGTGACAGCGAGAAAGCAGAGTCAGCCTCTAATGAAGGTTAAGTAAGAATAATGAGATTAAAATTTGCAACCCAAACTGTTTTCTGCTACAATAATTCAATTAAAGCTGCTTCGAATTGGTATGACTTTCCTACATGTTACAGTTGATGGCAGTCAGTATCCCAACTCAGAATGGATCGCTTTTTCACATGAAAAAGCGTCCATTTTCATGAATAAAATTATGACTAAAAAATATACACTTATAAAATCTAGTTACAGGTAAACCTGTCCCACTTCATCTTGAGTGTAGATTTATTTTTTCAAAAGCAATAACTAATTTTAAAAGGCAGAGATTTTATGCTTTTCTGATTTTACAAAAGTAGACAAAGATGTTTTCCAGTTTATGGATGTTATTTTCATGGTTTTAAAATTTTTTAATGTTTATGCATTTTTGAGGGGGAGAGAGATAGAACGTGAGCGGGGGAGGGGCAGAGAGAGAAGGAGACGGCTCCAGGCTCTGAGCTGTCAGCACAGAGCCCCATGCGGGGCTCAAACCCACAACCCGTAAGATCATGATCTGAGCCGAAGTTGGTCGCCACCCAGGTGCCCCATATTTTCATGTGTTTTTAAATAAAGCAATTCTCTCATCTATGTCAAGGAATATAATACATAAATAAATAAATAAATAAATATGCTCACTGGTAGGATTACTTGAGTTATAAGTGATAGAATTCGGAGTTAAATTGTCACAAACAAGGAAATGTGTTGTAAACTCTGTGGGATGTTTTATGTAACGCAAAGATCAAAATGTGAATGGGTCTCAGGCACAGCTGACCTGCAGAACATTGTCTCTGCCTTTCATTTTGGCCCCTCTCATGTCTGCCTCACTTTCTCCACCGACCAGAAGCTTCTCCTAGTTCTCCAGTGAATAGAGCAGGCAACATGGTGACCCTACCTTCTGAGTTTTATAGCTTGTCGTCCGGAAACCCAAGGAGACATCACTTCTCCCTCTCATTCTCATACCTGAACTTGTGGCCAGAAGTATGCTTTGTTGGGCGGTTGGGTGGTTGAGTTTGGAAGGGGTGCTGGCAGAAAAAACAATAGTATTTACGACAGCTTTATTCAATAAGAAAAACCTACTGAAAGCAGAGAGACAGAGTGGTAGAGTAGGAAAAAGAAATGCAAGAGAAGCGATTTAGGGGAAAGAAAGAGAGACCTGCTGAATAATGATACAGCACCAACGAAAGACAAAAAGACAAAAAGAGAAGAACCATGGGGGAATAAGCAAATCCACAGAAGTAGTTTTCACAGCTATAAGAAAGAAAAAAGCTTCTTGGCTAAATTACATGTAACATTTGGTCATGGTAGTTATTTGCCTATGAGGTTTTTATCTATGACAGAATAACTTAGGTTTTCAGATTTTTTTGTTCCTCTGAGGGGCCATTTGTTTAACCTTCAAAAGAAGGCTAATAGCTACTTGCTACTGCAGTCAGAGTTCAAGTGGGAGAGTTGCCAGTGTCTCCTGAATATTGGGAAAGGATTCATGAAAAAGGTAAGACTGAGCTGAGCCTACAGGGTAGCCAGGATAAAGCGATGGAAAGAAAAGGAGGACGCGGAACATTCGAATCCTAACTCAATTGCTTCATCCTGGCTTCAAGATGAGAATGAGCAAGACTCTTGCTTACAATGGTGACCTGTGCAGGAATCCTTCTGCCACCTTATCCAGGTCTATCCACCTCTCTGAAGGCTGCAGTGATTCTTAAACCCATGTCCACTGTGTTATCACTTAGTTCATGAGTAGCTTGCTTGATAGTCTCTCTGTAATAGACTCCTGTTGGCACTTACCTTAGTCTGCTCAACTGTCAAATTAACTTGGGAGCAAACTGAATATGTCACCCTTTATTTAAAATTTTGATTGACCTGACAACCTCATAAACTCTCTGTAAGTTAAAAAAACCATTCAAATTTCTCCACAGTAAGGTCCAAAACAATCACTCCAGCCTTGTAAATCCCCACATTCCTCAAGACACCTCATGCTCCACACATACCCAGCCATGGCTCATTGGTTCACCTTTTCCCATACCATTCCTTCTGCCAGCTGGGTCCTTCCTTTTTCTATCTTGTCTGGGGAAATGTCTGGGGAAAACATGGATTTTCTTACTGAAATACTTCCTAATCCTTTCCCCTGCCTCCCTCATCCCAACTGAATACAATCATAGCTCCTTTGGAACTCACAGATAACTTGACTGTCATTATCGTTTAATATTTACACCCACCTTACTTTAAATGACTTATACTTAAGCTAATTCTGTACCTATTTATCATTTCTTTTATTGTTTTAATATTTTAAAATTGTTCAATGTTTATTTATTTTTGAGAGAGACAGACTGAGAGAGAGAGAGAGAGAGAGAGCAGGGGAGGGGCCGAGAGAGAAAGAAAATCTCAAGCAGGCTCCGCACTGTCAGCGCAGAGTCCAATGTGGGGCTCCAACTCATGAACAGTGAGATCATGAGCTAAGCCGGAATCAAGAGTTGGACACTAGGGGCGCCTGAGTGGCTCAGTTGGTTAAGCGTCTGACTTCGGCTCAGGTCATGATCTCACGGTTCAGTTCGTGGGCTCGAGCCTCACATCGGGCTCTGTGCTGACAGCTCAGAGCCTGGAGCCTGCTTCCGATTCTGTCTCCCTCTCGCTCTGCCCCTCCCCTACTCATGCTCTGTTTCTCTCTGTCTCAAAAATAAATAAACATAAAAAAATTTAAAAAAAAAAAGAGTCGGACACTCAACTGACTGAGATACCTAGGCGCCTCGCTAAGTTTTTGTTTTTGTTTTTGTTTGTAAGTAGGCTTCATGCCCCGCACAGAGCCCAGCTAGAGCTTGAACTCACGACCCTGAAATCAAGACCTGAGCTAAGAGCAAGAGTCAGATGCTTAACCAACTCAGCCACCCAAATGGCCCTCATTCCTTTTAGATTATTATCAAATTATTATAAATATTTTGATGGTGACCCCCCCCCCTTAGTTATTTGGGGCAGAAACCATAAGAAATTGGTGGTGGATACCCTCTATATTTCACTTTACATATTTCTGTGCTACTTGTAGTCTTGTTTGTTTTTTAATCATGAACATATATTACCTTTGTAATTTTTTTCATTAAAAATTTGGATTATTTGAGAATGCTCAAATAATAAGATTAAAACCTTGTGCTGTAAACCGTTCAAACATGTATCGTCACACATTTTGGGGTCAAGTGTCCCCAATTGCCTGCTGTAATATATGGTATCTAAACATCCTGTGCAATACCTAGTGGTCCGCGGCAACTAGACTGGTCCACCTAGAACTACATTTCCCTCCTGTCTTTTAAATTCAGAGCTAATGGACTAAACCGTTTACATTCTTTTGAAATTAGTCACACCTCATTATCACTCTGGTAGACAGAATCAATAGTCTCATCATCAGCCCTCACTCAGGAGACAGGAGAAATCCTGATGAGTGAGAAGTCTTTCTTGCTTTCTCCTTGATGCAGATACCGGATTCTGGGTGAGCTCTTTTCCTATTTTAGCTTCTGGAATTAGCTTGAAATTCCTCAACGACCAGGGTTTAGCAAAGACAGACCAGTTGTTCTCTTAAAATAACCTGTCAGTGAATACTTAGGAAACAAACGATCTAAAGACAGCCATTGCCTCGGGTGAGAGAAAAAGGCAGAGAACACAGAATAAGACACCTGTCTTCTTATTCTTACTAATCCTCTGACATTAGGAGGAAAAACCAATAAGAGATGCCAGAAGGCTCTCAACTGAGCTTGCGATTTTAACACAGTCTCACCAATGGAAAGGGTCTCAAAATACTGTCACAGAGTACAAGAGCTCAATAAGGGCTTTGGAATGACGCTAGTGTTTCAGTTCTTTGATCAAACCATAGCTTCTCTTTAGAGCCATGTACGTCTTCTTCATTGTTCATAAATTCATCCAACACTGTCTGAACCCATATAAGTTTTGTGGCTCCATGGATAAAAAGTTCTGTAGCTAAATTACTTGTCACCTGAAGTCATAGGTATTACTTTTTTTTATTTAATATTTGACTCTCCCAAGTTTAAAAGATGTACCCTCATCTTAAAATTCCAGACTTTAGTGACTAAGACCTTGTTTATCATACTCATAGTACATAAATTATAAATTCTGATCCTGTGTCATCCCCTTCCCCTGATAAGAAGGCCCACCCTTTCACAAAGCTCTGCATAGAGTACCTCCCTCGGTATTGCCAGCCCTACCTGAAAATGGTAAAGAAATCCTGGTCTGTTCCTGGGCACTGGGCACCACAGACCCATTTCCAGGAGCCTATAAAATAAGGTCTCTTCCTTCCCCCAAAACCTTCACACTTGGCAGAATAGAAATACATGCTCACTTCATTCTCCATCCTTCACTGAAAACCAGAGATTAAGAACAATCTTGTACAATGGACTGACAGCATCTTAGCCATCCACATAAAGTGACTGAGGTCAAGAGATTAACCCAGTGGCAGAAAGAAAGCTCTCATCATGGTGTTTTGTGATTCAGAAAATGCCACATTTGCTGAAGGCCTAGAACAGCCCCACGATTCTGTAAACACCCTACAAAATTGCAAATTTCATGCATGGGAACTGTTAAAACAAATGATGCTTCTATCAGTGACTTTGCCCTTCATCTTTCTCCTCAGACTCATCTCTCAGGAGAAAAACACTCCGCACTGTTTTCTAGGTACCTCTGGTCTCTAGGATCATTAAATGTTAAAGTCTTTTATTATAGTTTAAGAATATTCATACCTACTGCTTAAAGGGGTGAGTATCACCCGTGATATATTCCTGAGCTCTTAGATTAAAAAAAATTATGTCAAAATTATCAGAGTCATTGAAGTCTTCACTTGACTACAGAAAATCGGAATGTCTTCAAAAAGATTTCAATGATGTGCTCGCTTCGGCAGCACATATACAAAAAGATTTCAATGAATATAAATTCATAAGAATTCATGAGCATAACACAGACAGGAATGGCTATGAAGGGAAGATGGAATTTAAATCAGGAGACATCAGATTCATTTTAGCTCTTATGTTAAAATATAAATTACTTAACCTGTAATTCAGTTTCAACACAGAGTTATCTACAAACTATAAGATGCACTGAAGTCCACCCTTCCACAAATTCAATAAGCATCCAGTATTTGTGAACAAAAATGTCATTAATATGACATACTCAAGTTGAACATTCATGCTTAAATAACAAGAAAGATAACAAAAAGCTGACTTTATTTCATCCCCTCCCTTCTTGCTCTCAGCCTCATTAAGGGATACTCATAACATCAAGCCTACATAGCAGTATTTTTAGCCAGGGGATAAGGGGGTAACAGTTAGAAATCAACCTAATAAAAGTAAACACAGAAATATGAATGCCATGTTTCATCATTCCATTAAAGATATTACCACACATTCATTGTTTGTTCTGTAAGAATCTAATATTCTCAGGGAAAGACATGAAAAGTTCTTCTTTCAAGGTCTCTTATCATTACACAATTTCCATAATGACACTTGGCATGATGTGGAATGACATTGGGAACTGTGGGATTAAACAGAGGAGGCAAGAAGTCAGGCAAGACTGTACAATTAGTTTGAACACGTAGAGCTCCAGAGGTAGCTGAGTGTCTGGAGACAATAGAAGAAAGATGCTATGCAGCCCAGTCCAAAGGTGAAACAATGAAATAAGGCTAAGTTAAAGATTCAGCTGGGAGGCATATTCGTTCACTCATCTTGGGGAAGTCTCCCATTTTATTTATCTTTATTTTTTATTGTTGTTATTCTTTAATGATAGTCTATTGTCAAGTTAGTTTCCATATAACACGCAGTGCTCATCCCAAGTGCCCTCCTCCATGCCCATCACTCCCCTTCTCCTCTCCCCCGCCCCCCATCAACCCTCAGTTTGTTCTCAGTATTTAAGAGTTTCTTATGGTTTGCCTCCCTCCCTCTCCTTAACTATTTTTTCCCCTTCCCCTCCCCCGTGGTCCTCTGTTAAGTTTGTCCTGTTCCACATATGCGTGAAAACATACGGTATCTGTCTTTCTCCGCGTGACTTATTTCGCTTAGCATGACACCCTCGAGTTCTATCCATGTTGCTACAAATGGCCAGATTTCACTCTTTTCTCATTGCCATGTAGTCTTCCATTGTATATATAAACCGCATCTTCTTGATCCATTCGTCAGTTGGTGGACATTTGGAAGCCTCCCATTTTAAACATTTGTATTTTTAGCCATTAAATGGAGATAACGCTACTTACCTCTCATGTTCAATGAGGACCAAATGATATATAGTATAAGATACAGTAATAAAAACTATCAAGTATTATTATGAATATTATCCTTAAGTCACTGAGCACATGTCCCAGAGTCTTCTTAAGTACAGAAGTTGAACTGAATTCTGATTTCAGAAGCCCAAGCATTGAGTGGTAAAGTAAGAAGTAGTTAAAATAACAAGGAGCTTGACCTTTGATCCATCTTCTACTCATTGTTTTTGTCCTTTCTGTCCCCTTAGCCTGGTGAGAGCTACAAATGTGAGATGAAATTCTCAGAGTCCGATCACTGTCAGGGAGACTTCAGATACAGATAATAATCAAGCGGTTCAAGACCAGAAAGGATAGCACATTGAGTGAGGAAATGTAAGAGATACATGTTCTTGCAGCACTGATCATGGCAGGAAAACATGGCAAACTTTCTGAGTTGGAGAGACAAGGCGTCTGTGCTCACCCTAGAATGCACTGTTTCCCAAACTTGAAGAGCCAGGCAGCTCTCTGCCCACATGCCTGCCTGGGAACCTAGAATCTGAACCTTCTTGCCAGGGCTCAGGAGCCAAAGGTGGGAGGTCCTTTCTAAGGACGAGGAAAGGATGCTCACCCAGTGGTTTCACTGATGTATAGGTTCACCTGGGTTAGATGCATCTGCTAAAAGAATGCAGACCATAATGCCAAATGAAGTCGTGCCCTGCACAGCCTTCTTTCTCAATGGAGGTTCTGTAAGAGAATTAAGCCCTTCAGAAGATGAGTAGTTATTTTCTCAGTTCTCTCAAGGTTGGTAGAGGGCTAGTTGCACTCCAAATGCATAGGAAAGAGGTTAATTTATCACATTCAATGGCTCCCTCAGGCAATTAGGCCTTAATGTTCTCAGAAAATCGAGGTTGAGAGTGCTGCTCTGGACAAAACCTGTCAGTGCATGGGATGCTATTTTTTGAGCCTCGAGCAATGGCTGTGCTCTGCTTCCCCTGAGAGGAAACATGAGGTGTTTGGATTACGTGTAGGCAGCAGGGCTAAAAACATGCACTTCCAATGATGTGATACCAAGATCTGTAACTTAAGTAACCTACTTTATGACAAGTTCTTTTGTAAAATGGGGGCTCAGAGATATCTCTGGGACAATTTTAATGTAGTTTTGCCAGAAGTGATCAAAAAGATGACCTGCAGTCACCCCCACAACATATAGGTTTCCCCCGTTACGAAAATGTAACGTTCCTGTGACACCGCTCCAAGCCACAACGGCTGAAGGTGAAGAAGCCACTACCGCTAATTTGGAAAGTTTTCTGGACATTCCCAGACCCCCCAAATAAGCCTCTTAGGCTTTTCGGATACCTTAAGTCACATCTTGCCAACAGGTACACAAAACAAATGGAGATAAAGCACAGGTGGTCACAGATGGAATTCGAATCTCTGGTGGCAGGATGCTGAAACGCTGAACGTAGTTCCTGGGGAGGGCACTAGGCGGCGCCACGCCCACTGACTGGGGTAAGCGCTGCCTCTGTTAGGGGCTTGCTGCAGAAAGGACGCTTAATACTCCAGTCTGGGCCTTTTTTCCTAAAAACGAAAATCGTCTCTGGGTTTATTTTGGTTAGTAAAAACAGGTGCTAAAAGAGGTGTGTCATACAGGCGAAGTGGCACGAAGAGAACTTTCTAAAAGCAGGGATACCTGAATACGATCAGTGTTAGCAGAGGCTTGTCCAGCCTGCTTAGCCTAAGGATTAATAAACCCTGCCTGTGACTCTCATTCAAAAATATCTTTTTAAAAAGGGATTATAACCTGAATGCAAGGCAAAAGCACTTTAGAAGGACAGAAGCATAATCATGGCAATGATGGTTTATCTACTTCAGATGCACACACTAAAAATAAATATATGTATAGTGATTTGGCCATTTGCCTGAGGTTTCAAGCTTTTTAAGGTTTTAAATTGGTTTTTGCGCCTGCCTGAGCTTGACCTTTTCCTCTGTGTGACATTCCTTGGTTTACTTATTTCATACATTGACTTTTAAATTTCAATTTCCTAGAATTCTTTGGAGATCAATGAGTAAATTGTGGAAAGGCAAAAGGAAAAGAAGTTCCCCTTTAACTGTCCCTTTGCCCAGTGCTGCCAATTCAAGGCACTACAAAGTTAAAATGGACTTAATTTTTCAGAAGCATTTGAACAGGCATATTGATCTTCCCAACCCACTTGAACAGTTGTATTTGGCTATTGTGAGAGGCACGTGTACTGCCCCCCAAGTCACTCAAATACAGTCATGTTATAATAATTATTATATTATTTATTTGTGTGTGTCTAACATAATTATGGAATGCAATCATTTTTAATACTGCTTTGAAGGACTAGTCCTTATAGCAACAATATTTCCCCTCCGGATTCCATAAGCTGGGTGAGGCTTGTAACAGTTAGCTCTCGGGAATCTAACTTGACCTGCAATATGTAGCACTTTCTTTATATGCAAAAAAGAAGCCACATTATGACGGTGTTTCATGGGGAAAACTGTCTAATCCTATCATCTATAAAGCGTTTCCTTGCATGTCATGTGCATGTATGACACCATGTAATGTTAAACCCTAAGTCACATTCCTAGGGAAATGTAACAAGATTGACTGAATGCGTATATAGAATTTGTAATGATATTATTCCTTTTGTTCATTCATATCTACTAACTTGCTCAGTTCCTAAATGCATTCTGTTTCTTCCAAAGTGAATGTGGCTGAAGTGTAGAGAGAAACTACTGAAGAAACAGATATAAATGCTGAAAGCATCCATTCACCTACAAGGCTGGGGAAAATCTCAATGTCCTTTATGCATGTTTCAACCCTTGCCAGGATGCGTCTTTCATTACAAAGTGCTGCTCTCCTTTAAGCCAACATTCCTCATTACAAAGCGCAGGATCCTCTGCTGTGTAACGCGTACATTACCAAGGCAACAACAGAGCTATATGCCGAGCAGGAAAAACAGAAATTACCTTCGGACGATCACCTAGCGTTACAAAGAAGGAAGGTAAAATATGACACAGTGTAACTGTGTAACACAGCGTGTCTGATGGAAACAGAGTCCAGGTGAAGGGAATCACAGGGGAGGTGCTATTAAGGGGACAGCCGGGACAAACTGGTGATTTCGGCTACACGGGAGAACAACTTACTCCACATGTTATACACGCGTATATATATAGGCGTTTGTATGCATCTTTTTGGAGGGTGGGTGGGACTGAATGGGATGCTCATGTTTTTAAAGCACAGGAGTGAAGTAACAGAAAAACTATATACTGATCTCTGCCCTGGGTTCCTGACACAGAGCCCCTAAGTCCCCTGGCACTTCTCTGGTGAAAGTGTCTTTTGCTCAATGAGATGACTCCTGATGGGCTCCTGGGTGGGGGCTGGTCACCAGAAAGGCCAAGCCGTGATTGAAAGCTTTGAATTTTCAGTCCCATCCCCCATCCTGGGGCGGGAGGGGCTGGAAATGGAGTTAATGATCCACCATCTGTCGGTGATGAAGCCCTCATAAAACCCCAGCAGCATGGGGCTCAGCGAGCTTCTAGGTTGGTGAACAGACCGACACGCCAGGGAGACAGACAGCACGTCTCCACTCCAAGGGGACACGGGTTCGTGCTCTCAGGACCCTTCCAAACCCTGCCCTACGTATCTCTTCAGGGGCTGTTCATCTGTACCCTTGACCATAGCATATTCTTTATTATACAATAAACCAGGAAATATGAGTATTTGAGTGCTGTAAGCGTTTCTAGCAAATAATTAAATCCAAGGAGGGGAAGGGCCAAGGGTCAGAAGTTGTGGGTAACCTTGGGACCTACCACTTGTGATCAACATCTAAGGTGGGGCCAGCCTCATGGGACTGAGCCCTGACTTAACCTGTGGGGTCTGCACTAACGCCAGTGAGTGTCACAGTTGAACCGAATTGTAGGACACTCAGCTGGTGTCCTAAACAACCGTTTGGTGTGGGAAAAACCCCCCACGTAACTGGTGTCGGAAGTGTTGTGAGTACGGTAGGTAGCGGTGTGCAGGTAAACAAGAACCATCTGGAAGTAGATGGTTTTCCATACAACACACAAGGCTACATTTCGGTGACGAAATGCACTGTCACGTGCCCTGTGACCTGCATACACATACACACGCATGTATATGTACATGCTTTTCTATGTATATAACCTTTTCCAACCCACCCAGGCTGGAATTTCAGTGAAGTCTTTGATTTCTGACAGCCCCTCCCTACCCCCACCTCAACACACACACCTTTTTTGCATCTGATCCCTTTTCTCTTGCTACTAATGCCACCATGAACGTTACTACCCCACTCATATGCAGCTACAGATTCCCGGTTACTCTCCCACTCCAGCCACTGCTTCCCCAATCACAGCTTTCTGGATAGTCCTGCCAGATCAGCTTTTCAGAAGCACACGTCAAAGCATGCAGGTGGGTTCACTATATGTAGCCCTACCACTAAGTACACACTTGAAAACCTTCAGTGTGCCTGGGGGGCTCCGTCGCCTAAGCGTCCGACTTCGGCTCAGGTCCTGATCTCAGGTTCGTGAGTTCGAGCCCCGCGTCAGGCTCTGTGCTGACAGCTCGGAGCCTGGAGCCTGCTTCGGATTCTGTGTCTCCCTCTCTCTCTGCCCCTCCCCTGCTTATGTGCTCTCTCCCTCTCCCTCTCCAAAATAAATAAACATTAAAAAAAATAAATAAAAAACCTTTAATGGCTCCACATCACCTACTGACTTAAGTCTGACTTAAAATTTCTGTTATGTTTCTTACCTCTAACTGTTTGGGATTTGACATACTGTCTCTATATATGTGGTGTTAATTTATTTTCTTAATTAATAATTTTATTAATCAATGTCATTTTTAAATAATTACTAATAAAAATTAGTTTGTAATTAATTTGATTAATTCAGAAAATTAATTAAACAAAGAGACCATTAGATCTAAGTGGCTCTAATGCTTTGGTGGCCTATATAGGGAAACTAAAACCTCAGCCTGTAAATATCTCAATGTTAAGAAACTGAAACCTAAGGGGGCACCTGGGTGGCTCAGTCGGTTAAGCGTCCAACTTCGGCTCAGGTCACGATCTCACGGGTTCGAGCCCCAGGTCAGGCTCTGTGCCGACAGCTCAGAGCCTGGAGCCTGCTTGGGTTCTGTGTCTCCCTCTATCTCTACCCCTCCCCCACTCATGCTCTGCCTCTCTCTGTGTCTCAAAAATAAATAATCTGTAAAGAAAAAAGAAATTGAAACCTAAGGCCAACCAATTACAGTCAACCAATTACAGTCAACCAACTACACTTTCCCAAATAAGGTAAATGCTAAGGACAAGAAATCATAAACGGCCAACCAAGTAGGCTTGAAGCTATAGCCGATCAATTTCCTTTCTTTGATTCTTCTCTAGATAAGTCTTTCCCGTCTCCCATCCGCAGAATGCTGCTAACCAGTGCTGGTTTGGCAATGGCCTATTGGAATCGATTTTTGCTCAGATAAATTCTTAACATTTTTAACATTCCTCACTTTATCTTTTAACAAAATATATGTGTGCATGTATGCACACACACACACACACACACACACACTCTATTTTTGTTTAGTCTTTTCATTGTTTCACTGTTTCTCTAATCAAATGTCTATTGAATAAACAGTGAGGACCTTAATGGGAATTATAGCTAAGGGCATTCCAACAAGAAACATATAAAGTACATTCAACACCACCTCTTCATATAGGCACCAAAGCTAAAATGCTTACTGGACTCATCTTGAGTGTCAAGAGGTTCTAGAACATTCAACTAGGCTTGATATGAGGGAAGGGGAAAGTAACATTTATTGTGCACTAAACATGAGCCAAGTACCCCACACCCATTATTTCATTACATATTCATAATAACTGCAAATTAGGTATTACTGAATATGACTAAATATAAGGTGATAACCCCCCACTAGTTATCTCTCAGAAAAGATGGGGGGGGGTGGTTTACACATGAAGTTTTACCAAGTTCGTGATACCATGGAGATGCGTCCTCCACAAAACATTGTCACTTTGATGCCAGCTCAATCAGTGCCACTTTCAGATACTTATAAAGGTTATGTACTGGAATTAATTTTTAAAAGAGGCAAATTTGCTTAAACATACATTTAAAAATTATGTACAACTTCAAATATTAGACATTGTAAACAAACTCTGAAAGGGCGTATTTTTAACAAATACACCAAGCAGTAACTTTTTTCAAAGTTCCTCACCACAAGTCAGATGAGTGGTGGGACAGTGGGGGACAGTCCTGCTCAAAATTTGCCATATATGGTATCCTCTTCATGCTCCTGAGGAGAAAAGAGGCTCTGCAGGTTGGGACCTACCTAAGGATACACAGCTGTGAATCAGTCTGCATGATAACACTAAACCACAGCGATGATGATTTCCCCCTTTGTCAAGTATAAGTCTCACAAGGACTCCAAGATAGTCTAAAACAGCCCCCACTGAGAATCATCAATTTCTTCAGGTCTCTGCCAGTCAAGAAAAGCCTGTGAACTTTACTTTTTGTAACTGAAATAAAGAAAACAATGACTTTGCTTTTCATTGTCTTAAAGAAAAAAATGAAAAATTAAATTTTTAAAATTGTATCAGCTTCCTTAACATTTTGATACCTTCATGGATATATACAACTTTGGGAACTAGAAGCAGGAAATACGTGACCCTCGTCCAACAGAACCAGGTGGAACTTTCAGCACTGTCATTTGTTGAACGATTTTAGGAAAGCACAGTTCACCCTTGGACAACATGCAGGTTACAGACACTGCCCCACATCCCCACTTAACACAGTTGAAAATCCACGTATAACTTTTGACTCCCCCAAAACTTAACTACTAATAGCCTATTGCAGACCAGAAGCCTTACCAATAACATTGTTGATTAACACATATTTTATGAGTTATATGCATTATATCCTGTATTCTTACAATAAAGTAAGCTAGGGAGAAGAAAATGTTACTAAGAAAATCATAAAGAACAGAAAATACATTTACAGTCCTGTACTGTATTTACTGGAAAAAATCTGCGTATAGGTGGATGCATACAATTCAAACCCATGTTGTTCAAATATCAACTGTAATTTAACCTCTCTGAGCCTTAATCTCCTTCCCCATAAAATGAGATTTCTAATTCCTTGATGAAACACATCTTGTCAACTCAACGTTTGTTCCCCTCCCTCTTCCTGCACACACCCTGACATGACACTATTTCCAAAAGCGCCTACTCTGAAGTGAAACTGCCTTTTTTTTTTTTGAGTGGCTATTGTGACTCTATTACCTTTTAAAACTGTGCCCCATAGGGTTAATAAGGTTAAAACTAGCAGAAAATTTAAAGCTTGTTTTTCAGAGAACTGTTTTTCCGTAATCAGTTATTGTTTCTTTTCAGACTCCATGAACAAAAAATCTACTCGCTCTCTCTGCAGAAGCTTGCACTCAAGGCCAATGGATTTCAGCCTATGAACAAGCAAGTCCTGCGTTCCTCACCTGAGATAAAGAGCCCAGGACCTCATCCATTTTATACAAACTCTCAGAGCATGCCCCTAGCGCCTTCCCCTTGTCCGACAGTCACCTCGGCCTCATTGCATTGTTAAAGTCCCCCTATAGGGGGAGCACAAGGTTCGTTCACATAACATATGATGCACATATAGGCATGTTTTCTACATACGCCTGCACAACCATGTGCCCATCTTTACACGTGATTACAAAGCTCCCCTTTCTAAATATTCATCCTAAACCCTAAGCAAAAAGAACCTCCTCAGCCGTGCTCAGGAAGTCACGGCTTTGGAAATTATTCCCCATGATCTCCTTATTTGCTGCAAGTAACGATTCATTTGTGTGACAACCCACCCGGTGTATTGTCCCCCTGTAACTCACCAAGAAGCGAATGTACATTAGGTTAGTGACAATCTTATATCATAATTTGTATCACATTATAGTCATCTGTGTACATCTCTTATTTGTTCTGTTCCCTTTTACTGGGGATAAAGAGTTGAGGGCAAATACTGTGTAATTACAGCCAAATGTGTATCCTGAACAGCACCTTCTGAGAGACTGAGTACACAAAGAGAAAATGGCCAGACCACACATGACAATGGAACTCTGCCCCCACAACCTTTGCAATCAAGCCAGGAAGCCAAAATCACAAAATCACAGTGATCCCAGGGTCAGGACCTTGGCAATGACTATTGGCTTCCTCAATTTTTGCTCCTGCTTCTATCTTGGGATCAACCAAAGAAAGCTAAATATGCTCCCTCAACCAATCGCCTAAGATGCTCACCTACAACTTCCCACTTCAAACCCAGCAATGCCGTCCTGCTCAGTTAAGAGCTATGGGTATAAAATTAACAGGATTTCTTCCAGGATACATTTACCCTTCTGTTAAGTAACTATCAGTTCACTTTTTCAAAAATCCACTTACCTACCATTGAGGGCCCTGAATACTAATTCTCAAATGGAGAGGCAAGAACAAGGGCACTGGCAGTGAATTCAGGCCCTAGTGGGGGAAAATGATTATTTTTCCCCAGTGTATTTGTATTGTGTGGCTTAGGCTGACTTCTTTTTTCCTCAACAGCCCTGGTCACGTGTTTTGGATCAGTTTCACCTGGGGAGTATGCACACTGTTAAAGGGCCATCTTTGTGTCTTTCCAGTTGGTGTTAGGTATCGACAGGCGTGGAGGCAATGAATATGTCGTGTCTAGGAAATCTGTGCTCTTAGAAAGCGGAGTCACAGGAAACCAAATGTTATGTGATATACACTTAGACTGCTCTAAAATTCTCATTATATGTGCATTTTTTAAGTTTTTATGGCAGAAAATTTTAAATAGATACAAACAGAATACATTGGCCCCCCATGTACTCATCACCCGGATGTAGCAGTCATCAATTTATTATACCAACTTATGTTTAAAAAGGAATATCAACTCCCTCTACAAACAGTATTACTGAGGAAAATGTATATTGATTTTTCAATTAGGGTGACTTTCTCACATAAGAAGTGGCTGGGCTCCTACAGCACACTTTGGCTGCTGGCCTCCTACCGCTGCGGATACTTTGGCACCAGATGTGACCTTATTTAATGAGCAAGCGAGAACAGTTCATATACTAATAGAGTAAAATCTGTACTCTACTTTTATACACATTCATAGATAACATAATTTTTATTAACCCCTTTCTACAGATGATGGAACGAAGAGTCTGGAAAGTCACGGGGACAGACTCAAGGACAGACTCAAGCTTACACATTGGTAAAAAGTGGACCTTCTCGTGAGACACACTTGCAGAACAGGGTAACGCAGAATGGTATTTCAAAAAATATACACTGCCAAAAAAGAAAAACGAGCATCTTTTTTTCTTCAAATAAACTATAAATGTTTTTGGAATATAGTTCCCTCTCAGGGAAATTTGAGGAAAAGATTTATACCACCCTGAAAAATTTTCACTTGGTTGCATACAATGACAGCAATCCTTTGCATTTCAACCAAGACCTTGAAATGTTCTCACTTTAAGTTCTGCTTGTCTTCAGACATTCCCTGGATTGCTGCTAGGATTAATATAATTTTTTGAAACTACACAATCCATGTCATTCAATCTCCATGACAGTCGTTAAAACAAATGTGTAATGATTCTCTCAAAATGCCCCACTAAAGTAGCTGGTATTTATTGTGAATCTACCATGTTGAAAGGTTAAGTGCTTATTGTGGTCTGTGGTTTGTGACAGGAAAGGAGGTGAAGAATGACCTTCCCAGAGAAGGGGTTCTTTGACTTGTGCTTTTAGCCCTGAGTACAAACCAGAGACACTGAGTGGAGGGATCCAGCCAAACCATGGGTGATAAGGCTTTGGAAGAACTTGACCAGAACGCAGAGTTTGTGAGCCACTACCTGTAGTATTAAATTGAAGAGTGTTACATAGGACAGTGGGGCTGCAGAACCTTGCTTTGAAGGACAGTATCAGGGACTAATGCTCAGTAGACGACACTTGGAGGGACCCTGAGGTATGCAAGGGTCTAGGTTTCAGTAATGAAAGAATAACAAAAGAAAAAGGAACATAACACAAGTCCCCCAGGAAGTGGCAACAATAAAACTGCCATTTAAAAATTTGCCCAGAAATGAATCCTATAACTGGTGCAGCCATACATCATCAAACATGACAAACTATGGTTTGGCTTTCCAATATAAAGATGTGGGGGGAAAACAAGCTGTATGAAAGCTTCTAGAATACCATGCCACTCTAAATTTCTAGTCAGGATCCACTTGCAACTTTGAGTTTTAGAGAAGACAGACGAAGCGGGGGTCCTCCTGTGTTATCATTGCCAACTCTTTTCCTAAAGGTAATTATTAAGCTCTGTCCCAAGATTCCTTTACTACTTTTTTAAAAAGTAGTAAACTTTCCCCTTAGCAAAGTCTGTGTTATGTAAACTTAGTTGGCACCATCAGTGACCGTGGTCAGTGGATTCACACTAAAGTAATTCAACGACTTGGCACTTCTTCATCCTCTTGGCAAGACGCACAAGGAAAGAGTGAAGAATGGAATCAGTATGTGATCTGCAGCTAGCACTTGTACCCCCTGCTTAGTATTCTTCCTGTTCTTCCCCCATCCCAATGCCTAATGCTCATGAGGTGCTCAATAAGCAACTGTTAAGTGACTGAACAAATGCTGAAAAACTCCTGCTTTCCTGTGCCCAGCTCAGCATGGCTGCTCTCATGAGTGTCCATGAATCCCCGAGGACACAAAAAAATAGGATGGGCTCAATCAGGCCTCCGATGACGCACCCGCAGCCTCCCCGGCTGTGACCTCCAGGCCCCAAAGTTCTCTAACACCCATGGCTCTGAGATCTAAAATCTAATGTGGCCCGGCAGTTCCCTTCTCCTTCCCATTTCTCCATTTTTAATAAATGTCCTCCATTTTTAACAAGTGTTTATTTATTTATTTTGAGAGAGACAGAGAAGGGGGGACAGAGAGAGGGAGAGAGAAATAATCCCAAGCAGGCTTCCTGCTCAGCACAGAGCCTGATGCGGGGCTCTATCTCACAACCATGAGATCACGACCTAAGGCAAAATAAAGAGCCGGATGCTTAACTGACTGAGCCACGCAGGCGCCCCTATTTCTCCATTATTTTAACCAGGCTCTAAGTGTGACTGATTCTGTCTCATCAATGGCTCTCAAAACCGGCTGCTCCTTTATGTCAATGAAACAACTGCTCTGGTTCAGACAATTACAGCTGGACTAAGCAGAGGAAAGCCCTTCCCTCTACTGATAATCCCCTACTCCCTGGCAAGTGTGTTCTCCCTAAAAAACAAAAACAAAAACAAAAAAAAAACAGTCCACAACCCATCAAAGCCTTAATGAGAGAACGTGGGGGTCCAGATGAGAGAACGAGGCTTTAGGTTTTGACACCAAACAGGCCTGATAATACGTTACCCCAGAATGATACAGGTTTATCCCCCAGCTGTGGCTACAGTGGACTGGGCACCCCGAGGCTCCCCCTCCACCCTCTCACCCTCCCCTGGAGAAGCAGGGAATTGTATGCTCCTTGAGGGAAGCTTGATCCCAAGAGAATGAATAAAGGTGGAGCCGGACTTAGGATTCTGTATCATCCATCCAAAAGTTACTGACAAAATTAATCATGACAATTTCCCAAGCCAAGAATTAAAACAGGAGTGGGTATAATCAAGGGCTGTGATTGCAAAAATGCCTCTAAGAACTAGAGATAGAGAAGAGACGCTTTCCATCATCAAGCTTTATCAAAGCATTAGTCAACCAATGGGAAGAGAGTTTTTAAGGACAGCTGGATCTCCTTTTAGATTTTTGTCTCATTCCTAAAGAAGGTTGAGGTAGGAGGTGGAGGGTGGCACTCAAAAAAATAATAATAATAATAAAGTGTTGTTCTATTGAAACTGTAGTGTCAGGGGGAACCAGCAGTATTGCTTTGGAACCAATCTCAGCTTCTCGTAGCATGGTATCCGACGATGGCAGAAGACGCCTAGTGGACAGGTCAGAGCACATTTGGTCCCCATGGAAGGCCCTGGAGGAGCTGCTCTGGTCTGGTGGGCACAGGAGACACACATCAGGGCCTCCCCCAGTGCCTGGAGACTGGACTGTTGCTGGTTATTGCCCCTTTCTGTACCGTCAGCCTGGTGAGGCCTAAAGAAGTTTGGTTACGTGAAGATGAGGGGCTGTGTTCAGAGACTGAAGCCTTTGCCCTCTCCCAAGATGTCAGGCAGAAAATGCTTCTAGAGATCATCAGTATTTTTGGCATGGTCTTGCCTTCTTGCTTCATGAACCATAACCCAGGCATCAGCTGGGACTCCGTGCCCTTGAGTTCATGGAGGATTACTTTGACCTTCCAGTGGACAATCTGAGGAAGTCTTAAGCCACCCCGAGATTTCTGCAAATTCCCTTTCTGGCTCAGCTCGGTCTAGACCCAGGGTCATTATTCTGTGCCATTATTATACTGGGCTCACACTCAGCCCTCACATGGGTCTCCACAAAAATGCTACTCACTTGAATATTCTGCGAGATCATCTTACTGTCCGACGGAGTAAGAGAGGCTACATCTCACTGCAGCGTTCAGGTTCTCTCGTGTCCAGACACTTGGAGGCACATGTACACTGACCATGCACTCCCCTTACTCTGAGCAAAATCCATCCTTCTCTGCTCTGAGAACAGCTTCCCCACACCCAGCTTTCAGCTTCTACCCAAGTATGTTCAGCAAGGAATTTTCCCAACAAACTCATTGTCCGTTTAAGAAGAGTTCTCCTGCCAGCCGTTAAAAGAATAAAACGGGCGCCTGGGTGGCTCAGTTGGTTAAGCCTCTGACCTTAGCTCAGGTCATGATCTCACGTTCATGGGTTCGAGCCCTGCGTCGGGCTCTGTGCTGACAGCTCAGAGCCTGGAGCCTGCTTCGGATTCTGTGTCTCCCTCTCTCTCTGCCTCTCCCCCGCTCATGCTCTGTCTCTCTCTGTCTCAAAAACATAAAACATTTAAAAAAAAAAGAATAAAACAATCTCTCTGGTTTTCCTAACTAAAGTAATTTAGATACAGAGTAGGTGCTCAGAATATGATAGTTACATAAATTGTTCTGGGTAGAGTCCTTTTCACTGTGACCTGGCACGGACGCAGCCATCTAATGTTTAAAGAATTAGGACAGGCATATATCAAATCCCCTATACTGCATAGATCTTATTCTCTCTTAGGAACCGAAAGTGCTTTCAGACACCATCTCACGAATCCCCACAGCTCCGAAGGTAAGGAGCAAATGCCTTTGTCTCCAGTGTATGGACGGAACCCAGAGACACACGTGAGGTAGGGCTCCCAAGCTTGCCCAAGCTGGGACCACAAGGTTTGGAAACCCAATTCTAGGGCTAGGGGACAATGTTGCCTCACAAAGAGTTGTCAAGTTTTGCTCCTTGTGCTCTCAAAAATGCTAAAAATTGAGCTTTTCCCATTTGTACTTATTGAGATGGTTCAAACCACAGGCTCTAGAGTGAGTCTGCTGGGGTAAAAACCGCAGCCCTGCTGCTACTCGCTAGTGTCTGATCCTGGGTAAGTCAGCTGACAGTTCAGTGTCTCAATCTCAGCGTCTGAAAAATAGAAATGGTAAATAATAGTATCCACCTCACAGGGTTATTATGAGGATTAAGTAAGTTTACACCCTCCTACTCCCAGCCCCCCATACACCCAATATAGAGCTTAGGAAAGTGTCTGGTACAGAGCAACACCACAAAAGTGTTAGCTATAATTGTTTCTTCTTTTCAAACTGTGCATTCTTTATTTAGTAAGCTGACTTGATTTTTTTGCCTGGGTGACAGCATTGTCTAACTACAGAAACTAAACTTGCAGAATCCTGAGCATATGATTAACTCCAATACATTACCACTCTATTGTTCACTCCCCTGTCTTCCTTCTTCCTTCCCTCCTTCCTTCTGCTTGCTTGCTTCCTTCCTTCCCTCCTTCCTTTCTTTCTTTGCTTCCTCTTTTTCTCCTTCCTTCCTTCTTTCCTTCCTTCCTCTCTCTCTTTCTTCCTTCCTTTCTTTCCCTTCCTCCCTCCATTCCTCCCTTTCTCCCTTTCTGTCTCTTTCTCCCTCTCTTTCCCTATCTTTCCTTCTTTACTCCCTCCCTCCCTTCCTTTCTTCCTTCCAGAAATATTTCCTAAGTGCCTACTATGTGACAATGGTACAGTATTAGATTAGATATAGTAGTAAAGATAAATTAGAAGGTAATCATGGGGTGCCCGGGTGGCTCAGTCGGTTAAGCACCTGACTGGCTTAGGTCATGATCTTGTGGTCTGTGGGTTCAAGCCCTGCGTCGGGCTCTGTGCTGACAACTAGGAGCCTGGAGCCTGCTTCAGATTCTGTGTCTCCCTCTCTCTCTGCCCCTCCCTCGCTTGCACTGTCTCTTTCTCTCAAAAATGAATAAACATTAAAAAATTTTTTAATTAAAAATTTAAAAAAGAAGGTAATCATGACTTAGGATCTTAAGATGGAATAAATGTACAAATTGAAGTTTATTGTCAAAGTAATATTATAGGAGGAACTCAGATGAGTATCTAATTCTACCTGAAACTATCAGGAGAAACTTCTCTGAGGAGGAGGCACTAGAGCTGAAACTTGAAGGATAAATAGGAGTTTGCCAAGTAAAGAACACTTGCAATATTTGGGGGGATATTTTTTCCAGAATACATATATTTTTTGGGGAGCTCACATGCAACAATTATAAAACACAACCATATATTGGATCATAAATCATGTCTCAACAAATTTCATGGATTGAAACTATACAGAAAGCACAATTCTATTAAGCTATAAATCAATTACTAAAATAACAATGCATATTAGATGGCCACTTAAAAAATTATAAATTTTGATGCTGTTTTATCAATTAAAACAAAAATATGGGTAAATATTTAAATAGTATAGACTACAGAGTAATACTGCTGTATATCTATATTTATTATCATCTGTATATTTAAATATAAAAGCATAGTTTTTGAGGTTGCTCTCTACAAATAATTTAACATATTTCATAAATGTATAAGGATGTTATTTTCAACTGAAAATAATAAAACTGAGCCTTTAAAAGTATAGCTGAATAGCTTTGAAGGGGGAAATATAGAGAGATATGTTATAAAAAACTCCAAAAAAGATTTCACAACATCAAAAAATGTGAACTATGGAATACATATATATGTAAGCACATACGAAACACCTGCACCTCTATGAACTATTTCAAAATTATTTTGTAAAGGGGCGCCTGGGTGGCTCAGTCGGTTAAGTGTCCGACTTCGGCTCAGGTCATGATCTCACGGTTGGTGGGTTTGAGCCCCGCGTCGGGCTCTGTGCTGACAGCTCAGAGCCTGGAGCTGCTTCAGATTCTGTGTCTCCCTCTCTCTCTGCTCCTCCCCCACTCATGCTGTGTCTCTCTCTCAAAAATAAACAAACATTTAAGAAAATTTTTAAAAATTATTTTGTAAAGCAATTTCTCAGAAGCTGATTATGCAAATGCTCTTCGGACATGAGAATAGTAAGCAAAGAAAAGCAGTTCTTCCGAGGAGTACAGAATCTTATGTAAAGGGGTAGTAACTAGCTCTTTTAAGGTTTTTCAGCCTTAGACACAGTTCACATTTTCCTCCCATATGGATCTACCCTCTTGGGACCAGAAAGAAGACAAATTAAATAAATAACTTAAGTTAATAATTAAACAAGTAAATAATTGTATTGACATTCCTACCTAGAAATATTAACAGAAGGATAGCTACTATTTATCTTAGCATTATGGAGAAGGAATAAATATCACTTTAAAGAATTTCTCAAAATAAAACTTTTTTAACATTTTTGAAAAAGAATTTTCAAAACAGAAGTGATATGAAAAGAGTTGAGTTTTTACTCTCAGTCTCAAACTGACCGGAAGATTTGCTTGCAAAATGCCATAAATGACCTTGGGTATTCAAGGGTACTTAGAAATTATAGGATACTAGAAACAAATGGGCAAATAAATGAAAAAACTAAACCTGAAAATTTTCAAGCAGTTTTGTTTTGTTTTTTGGGGTTTTTTTTTATTGTTTTAAAATACCACAAAATAACAACTCTTGAGTTGGGGTGACTTGAGATTTCTTTAAACCAAGTTCTTTCTATATTTCCATTTGACACTATCAGCATGTGACCTTCATCAACAAGAGATGGCTGTAGCAGCCCCAGGCATCACATCCGCACATACCAAAGTCCAAAGACAGAGGAAAAAGGAAAAAAAAAAAAGTCTGTATTTTACTTTTACTTCCTTAAATAGAAGAAAAGTTTTCTTAACAACTACAGAGAAAAAAATCTCTTTAAGTCCAATCACCCAGATTTGGGCTAGCTATGTGTGCTTCCTAAACTGATCACCAGCAAAGAGAATGGACTACATGTAATCAATCCTCCACCCAGAAAAGCAGTGGTTCTTAAACCTGAATGTGCACCAGAGTTACTTGGAGAGTTTACTAAAACAGAGTTCTGAGTTGGTCTAGGGGTGGGGTCCTGAGTTTGCATTTCTAACAAGCTTCCTAGTGGTGCTAGCCTGTCTGCGCATGTCTTACACTGCCCCAAACCATGTGGGAACATGAAAGCCTACCTACATAAATTCCGGAATATGGTAACAAAGAGGCAGGGATGAGTAATCAACCAAAGTTCATCCCAGATCTGTTACTATTATTTTAAAATTGCTTTTCAAGAATTACTATGTTAAAAAGAAAACCACAGGCCTAAAATGGGTATCACTTAGGCCAAGTCACTGTACCCAACCTGACTGTAGAGTTTCAAACTTCCCAAGAAATGTTTCAACAGATCAGTCGGCAATTTTCTGATAAGCAACAAGAAAGTAATCTGTCCTTGGGCCCTCTCCAATTCCCCAAAGGGAAGATGAGTTAATCTCCATGATAAGACTCTGTCCTCATTCCCCCAAGGGAAAATGACCTTCCCTGGAATAATCCTTTTTATTTTGCTTACAACTTCCTTGCCCCTCTTTCCTCCCTATAAAAACCTTCCACTTTGTAAAACTCCTCAATGTTCCCCTCTACTTGCTAAATGGGCAGCTGCCTGATTCATGGATCGTTTAATAAAACCAAGTAGATCCTCCCCAATTTACTCAGTTGGATTTTGTTTTTTTAACTATCGTATCAAATTAATGATATGACCACACTTCTTCTGGGCAAGATATACAGTCAGAAAGTTACTATCACTGCTCAGCAACTGTGTTCTTCAAATTCAGTGTCATTGTAGATGGCATTACTAAACTTCTAATAAGAATGAATACTGTCGGGGTGCTTGGGTGGCTCAATCAGTTGGGTGACTGAGCATCTGACTCTTGGTTTTGGCTCAGGTCATGATCATGGGATCAGGCCCTGTGTCAAGCTCCATGCGAAGCATGGGACTCTCTCTCTCCCTCTGTCCCTCTCCCTAGCTTGCACGCTCTCTTTCTTAAAAAAAAAAAAAAAGAATATCATTTGACTGACTTTAAAAAAGAAAAAAGAAGGTGGAGGTTAAAATTTTTCTAGCCCAGCAAGCATCCACTTGGTAACCACTTTTACAGAAACAATCCAAAAGAATGGACTTCACCAGATGTTCTTTTAATTTTCCAGGGATTAATTTGAGAGTTAATTATCCATTTTAAGTGATTAACAATAACAAAGGAAAAAAAACACTAAGCTCTGTACTGATGCTTTTAATTGTACTATGGACCATTGTTCATTTGCATTTTTAAGAACTAGAATAATTTTGACATGCAAAAAAAGTCCTGGAATGAATCTGCTATTCTGCTTGGCAACACTGAGCAAGTAATTATTTCTACAAATCCTGCAGGATACTCAGTTGTTAATGTTTGTTAATAAGAAAGGAAATGATAAGAAAAACACAAAAATGACTTCAATAATGACTTCATGACCAAAAATAGATATTTCTTACTAACTCTAAAATCTTCCACTAACAGAAAACAATGGATTTTTGTTGGCTAAATAGCAACTTGGCTAACCCACCAAAGACCCAAATTTTGCAAGTCACTTAACTTCTCTGAGCACTGGCTTCCTTACCTGACCCACATAGGGTTTGGATTGGGTTTTTTGTTTTTCAGTGTTCCTTCCAGACAATCTAAAGGTGACAACTCCTTTCTCTGTCCCATCCATTTTGGAGACTGGTGTTAATAAGCAGTTAAATGATGGGACACCTGGGTACTTCAGTAGGTTAAGCATCCAACTTCAGCTCAAGTTATGATCTCACGGTTCCTGGGTTCGAGCCCCGCATCAGGCTCTGTGCTGACAGCTCAAAGCCTGGAGCCTGCTTTAGGTTCTGTGTCTCCTTCTCTTTCTGCCCCTCCCCTACTCCCGCTCTGTGTCTCTGTTTCTCTCAAAAATAAATAAACATTTAAAAATTTTATTAATAAAAAATAAATAAAAAGTAAAATAAAATAAAGCAGTTAACGAAAAATGATAGGAAAAAAGATTTAATTACAAAGTGAAAGAAAAGAAGTCAGGATAATTCTGCTCTGGAAGGTGAGTTGGTTGTGACAGAATAGTGATGCCAGTGACTTAGAAAGCTCATAACTGAATGACAGGGTTATTTAATGCCAGTTTAAAGAATGACATCTTTGGAGCACCTGGGTGGCTCAGCTGGTTAGACTTCGGACTTCGGGTCAGGTCTTGATCTCACGGTTCATGGGTTTGAGCCCTGCGTTGGGCTCTGTGCTGACAGCTCAGAGCCTGGAGCCTGCTCCAGATTCTGTGTCTCCCTCTCTCTCTGTTCCTCTCTTGCTCATGCTCTGTCTCTCTTGCTCTCAAAAATAAATAAACATTAAAAAATTTATAAAAATAAATAAACATAAAAAAAGAATTTTGACATGCAAAAAAAGTCCTTTATATCATGTCTTTATATCAATGACATGACTCCCTTATTTTAAAACATTGAGCAAAATATGTTTTTCTCCTTTAGACTTCACTCTCTGTACCTTAAAAAACAAAAACACCTTTCCAGAGTCACGCATGAGTCATACAGATTGTCAAATTATATTAAACACTCACCGCACACAGAGAAAGAAGCCAAATCATTATTTAGAAATGTAAGGGAATTTGAATCTCACTACATCCCAACCTCACTTTTTGCCAAATGTAAGCATAAAAATGTACAAGCTGGAGCTAACTTTGCCCAGCATCCTAATAACTTCACTAATTTTTTTTTAAGGAAATAAAAACTTTGTCTCCCTTTGCTAGCTGCCCCGTAATAAAATGCAAAGGAAACAGTTATTAGTTAGCCAAGCAAAGACTGAAAGACATTTTGTTAATGGTCTAGTTCATTACATCAACTTGAATCACATTACATATCCTGTTAAGAATAGATGATGCTTAAAATACAGCAAACTAAATGTAGCATCATCACCCATGTTAACTGGAAAAAGTGACGGATCAGATTTAATGAAAGGAAACAAAGGAGGAACAGTCTGGGATGTACACCTCTCAAAGGACTGTCACTGTTCACAAGCCAGGGATTCTGCTCCCTTTTTCATTAATAAGAAACTCCCATGGACACAGCTGAAGCCTTTGCAAAAGCCTGAAGATGGCAGACATGATTTTACTTGCTCTTATGTGTCAAATAGAAAAATAATTAAAAAGTAGGAGAATTTAGGGAACTGAGACTTTTTCAGGCAGAAATGCATAGGGATTTTGTTAGAATGTCACACAGCCTCAATGGAATGGTTCCCCCATCTTCACAGGTAGAGTGGAGCCTAGAGAAATGTTTCTTCATTAACCACTCAGTAATCATTACAGAGCACACCCACTGGGCGAGGTCTCGGTAGGTAAAGACATGCCTGTTCTCATGGAGTTCACAGCCTATCAGTTACTAACAAAACCACAACACCTGGTAAAGAGAAAGTTTCAATCAACCCTTGTAATCAAAGGTAAAAATGATCATACAACTACATAATTATTTAATAATTAAGTCAATTGCCAGGAGGGCAGGACACCCTGGAGCTCACGGTACAAATTTGTGACAAGAGATGCTTGAGCTTTTTGAGGGAGGTATATTGTTAGCCCAAAATTTCATATAATACAAGCGATCTCAAAGTTAAAATTGGTTTTATTGTTAAAGGTGTTAATAATTCAACTTAAAAGAATGGATTCTCTGTAGGAAAAAGCTCTGAAAAACATAGTGAGACAGTACAGCTGTACTGTACTACACTGTGGCAAGTTATAATAGGAAATTGTGTTTACTTACATTGGTAAGGATTAGAAAATATAGTTAAGAGAAAATAACTTAAAAAATAAACTCTTTTGTTTACTTAAAATTGACTATAATTAGAAATAAATGCGATTAGCTATATATCAAGCTGACAACCACAAAGAACAAAAAATTATTTCAAATAACTTTTCAGTACAGTTGTTTGTGCAGTTTTAGTGATATGTGTCTAAGTCTGAAAGCAAGCTCTATATTTTATTAGTGGGTTTATAATATGTATTCTAAAACGAGACTTTTTGGTGCATATTGCACCAATGCTTAGAGAAACTCAGCAGATGTACTGATATTAGCAACCATGATGTTTACTCCAAGGAAAAGGAAATACAAATATAGAAGAAAAGAAAGCAAGAACACTCATGATATTATTTTTTAAATTGTTTTCTTAAGTTTATTTCTTTATTTTGAGAGACAGAGACAGCGTGAGTGGGGGAGGGGCAGAGAGAGAGAGGGAGAGAGAATCCCAAGCAGGTTCTGCACTGCTAACGCAGAGCCTGACGGAGGGCTCGAACTCACAAAGCCATGGGATCATAAT
The DNA here is from genome assembly GCA_028646485.1 of Cryptoprocta ferox. NCBI lineage: Eukaryota > Metazoa > Chordata > Mammalia > Carnivora > Eupleridae > Cryptoprocta > Cryptoprocta ferox. The sequence goes on from CM053562.1 coordinate 979,284, forward strand.
CTGAGCCGAAACCAAGAGTCAGATGCTCAATCAACTGAGCCACCCCAATTTTATTTTTCTTTTTGCAATTTTAAATTTAAATTGGAAAAAAACAGTGTAAACTAAAAAACATGTATATATTTTCCTCCCACGTTCTTTCCACTGAAACGTTTAGAAACATCGACACAGTAGCAATGAGAAAATTTAGCTCCCTGGTCCTGGTTTCCAAATACATTTGCCACCAGATCAAGAGCCGGTGTATTCCAAGTTTAGGTCTGGTGAAGGTGAACTTTGGACGATTTGGGGTGCCAAAAACTAATTCAAGTCAAACTATATCAAAGGACTCAAAGGAGCCTGAAAGAGCGTCCATGAATTCACAATAAGAGAGGGGGAAGGAAGGAGGGGGGGGGAGAGAAAGAGAGAGAGAGAGAGAGAGAGAAGCCAGGAAAGAAAGGAGTCCGCAACATCATCTGTGAAGTATTCCTGCCCAGCGTGTTTATCCTGAATCTAACCAAGTGTCTCGTCCTGCACTAACACCACAGCCAATAGCCATTTATAACTATTTAGATTTAAAGTAATTTATGATACTAAATTTAAATTTCTGTTCCCTAATCATCCTAAAATAACTCCCATCAGTGACCTCAAGAGAATGAGATTATCCATCTAGTCACTTGAGCCTTTTAAAAGCAGAGTTTTTTTCCACTGGTTACAGAAAGGAGGTCAGACATTTCAAGGCGAGAGGGTTTAACTGGAGGATCCTAGCACTGGCTGTGACATCATGTGAGGGCCTCTGAGAAGGCCCAGGGCCAGGAACTCCACTCAGCCTGGAGGGGCTGAGAGACGACACCCCCAAGGGCATCTCCAACCACGAGGACTTGAAGTCAGCCTGCAGCCAGAAGGAGCCTGGAATCAAGTTCTTCCCCAAAGTCTTCAGATCAGAGTGCGGCCCCCTGACACCTTGACTGGCCTTGAGAGACCCCGGGGGTGAGCCTGCTGAGCCCCCTGGACGGCCGACTTACAGAACCACCGGCTACTAGAGGCGTGCTGGTCCAAGCTGCTAAGACCGCAGCGACGCAGCTGTGGAAAACTAAGATGTGTGAAGGTTGAACTGAGGTGGCATATGGATATTCACTGCATTATTCTTCCAATTTTTCTGAATTAGGAAATTTTCAACATGAAAGGTTAACGAAATTTGTATATTTTATCTGAGTAAAAATCTGAGAAAATGCAGATTAAATTAGAGGGTGGGACTCTAAGTGGGACTTCTGGCCAATTCAAGGCTTCGACACTGACACTGCTGGCCTTAACTTATGCTTATTTTAATACAAAAGTCCATTTCCTGGTTCTGGATTCACAGAAAGTCTACTTGGGAGCCCTGATCAATATTTCCTTTTTTTAGTGGCAGGAGGATGGAGTGTGTGTGTGTGTGTGTGTGTGTGTGTAGGGGGGGAAGTACAGTTGTGTTAGGAGTTAGGTAGGTTATTTACTTCCTAAGGTGGATGGGCCAGAGCTGAGAGAAGTGACAGGTGTCTGTCTCCACAGATGCTCTGGAAGAAGGGCATGTAGATACACTAACAGGGCAGTTTACAAGTTTAAGAGACGTTGGCCTTTCCTTCTCCCACACTCCCTCCATCCTAAATTTTCCCAGATAGACGAGCGGCTGGCAGGCAATTAATGGCAGATATGAAGCAGGTGCTGGGCACCTCTGGAGGAGGGGAAGGTTTGCCAGAATTGTAAAGGGAAAGAGGTTCACTCCATCACCACCACTCCTGGGACATCTCCTCCCATTTTTTGCAACAGTCTTTTGAGAGAATATGGCACTATGTTTGCCTGTGGTGGAGGAAACCTACGTTCCAGGACTCCCGTGTCTGGACAAGACTTCTAAGAAGAGAAGCTGAGTAATCACGGGGAGGCAGGCACACAATCCCATTGACGGATTCCCAGGAGCCACCATGGGAGCAGCCTGCAAGCAGACTGACTTGACGTTTGAATGTGGACTCCGGTTGCATAAAGATGTCCAGCACAAGATTATCTCCCTGAATATTCCATACAAAGTGTCCATTGTGGACATCCTATCCCTCTTCAATAGTCTCAGAAACTCATAAGCTCCTCCCCTGGAGTGAAGGAAGGTCTTAGAAAACCAGTAAGAGGACAGAGGGGAGTCAGCAGCCACCACCCGAAGGTGACCACACTGTGGTACGCACCTGCACGTCATGCTGCTTTGACTGTCTTTTTCATAAAATCATGCCCATGCGTTGGCTTTCTTGTTATAATAATGAAAACTAGTTTTTAAAAAGACATGTTTGGAAAATGAGAAAATTTACTGAATGTGGACAACAAAAGATAAAGAGAGTGTCATGAACATAGTATAAATCTTCTCGAGGAGAAATAAAATGTGCCCAACAAGATACATCAGGCCTAGCCGATCAATTTCTTCCCTAGCCAGTCAGTTTCCAGTGAGTGAGAGCTGACGGTGGAGGATGGATAACAAAGTTTGGTTCAGTCACGAAAATATACTGATGCTTTGCAATGTCAGACAAGGTAATGAGCGCTAAAAGGTGTGAATAACAATTACTTCAGAGACTTGATAGAAATATCGGTTTCAAGGCTCAACTCCCAGAGATTTTGAGCTCACGAGTTTGAGGTGGGGTTCGGGAATCCTCCTTTTTCAAAAGAGTTCACCACCGTCTCCACCACAAGTGATTGTGATGGAGATTTTCCTGGGATAGCACCTTGTGAAAACCTGCTCTAGTGGTTTGGAGGTAGTGAATGTACCCCAGGGCACTGCCCAGCCCCATGAAGCCCCTCCCCCCCGCACCCCCACTCCCCCCCCCCCCGCTCGATTTCACAGTGAACGCCTGCTTGGTACACCGGACATACGTTCCTGAGCTCCAGCTACAAAGCCCATGAGGCAACAAAGCTGGGGCGAAGAAGAAACAGAACCATCTGGTCACCTGAAAATGGGTATAATCTCCATTATTAAGGAACAAAAAAGTAATTTAATTTTATTCGACCCTCTTTTCATTTCCAGCTGGTTTGGGGACGGCCCCTAGTACCAGCTCAAGTGCATTTCTCAACACACTTGTTTAAAAATTAGAAATGGGGATTATACTATCCTTACTTAACTGTCACAGGTGTTAGCATCTAGACTACTTTGTCTTCCCTTTGCATAAAAAGTGCAAAGTTTTCACATGTGAGGCCTAGAAGGGCCCCAAAGCAGCCATGAAGATGACCCTTCTGTTAACCTGTAGTCACCTGGGACACCTTAATGTCCATTAAAGCAAATGTAAAATTCTATTACAAACCTAATTCTAATACAATGTCTATTACATTTAACTGCTCTGGCCAGGCTGGCCAAGGAAGACAGGTTCTAAAGGATGAACAGTCCCTGACGGCTTCGTTCAGACACCATCCTTCAGAAAGATTTTCTTTCCCCTTACACCCCCCCCCCTGCACGTCTGGGATAGATGTTCCTCGATGTTCCACCAGCAAAGACGGCATTTTACTGGTATTTCTTTGTATTTTTCTCTCTTTCCTAATGTGAGTTCTCTGAAGGAAGTTCTCTTTGGTCTTCACGTTTCTAGAGCTTATGTCAGAGAGTGGCAGAGTCTTTGGTAAAGAAATAACTTTAATGAATTATAGCTGAATTAAAAACACTGGGCCTTGGGTGCCTGGGTGGCTCGTGACTTCGGCTTAGGTCATGATCTTAAGGTTTGTGAGTTCAAGCCCTGAATCAAGCCCTGTATCGGGCTCTGCAGTAGCACGGAGCCAGTCTGAGATTCTCTCTCTCCCCCTCTCTCTCTGCCCCTCCATCCCTCTCTCGCTCTCTCCCATCCGCTCTCTCTCTGTCTCAAAATAAATAAACTTAAAGAAAAAAGAAAACACTGGGCCTATTTAATAGATGTAGAATGTTACTGACAGGTTTATTTATTATGTTTCCCTTATTACTGTTCTAGGGAATATGAACATATTACGACAGGTCTGTTATCTGGGCTCTCAAACTGTTTATCTATTCACCAGTTGTGATGGACATTTGGGTCGTTTCCACTTTGGGTCTATTATCAATGATGCAATACAATAATAATCTACAATTCTTTGGATGGACATATATTCTATTTCTTGATGTAGAGAGCAGGAGTGGAATTTGTGGGTCAGACGTAAGCTTCTGTTTAGCTTTTTCAGAGTCTTGCCAAAACTGTTTCCCAAAGTGGTCGCACCATTTTCCATTCCCATGACAAGTGTGAAGGCTCCCATCTCTCTGCATCACGGTCACCATTTCTTACCGTGTGTCTTTTTGAGGACAGTCATTGTACTGGGTGTGTAGTTGTATCTCACTGTGGTGTTGATTTGCATTTCTCTAATGACTACTGATGTTCAGCATCTTTTCCTGTGCTTAGGCCACACTTTTGAATAAAGGGTCCATTTCAAAATGCATTCATTTCACTAATTCCATCTAAACTTTTCTTATATAAGAAAATTTCTTATTATAAATCCCCATCTCAGAAGATACTCTCCTTGTCTTAGGAGTTTTGCCTCATCTAATATTTACCGTCATGATCATGGTGGCAGCCTGACTAGATTCTACATAATACACATCTCGTTTCTGAGGAGGCCCCTTGAGGCGAACCACCCTGCAGAGAGAGAGACTTGCGAGATGGCCTTGCTGGCCCTCCACACCTGCCCAGCTCTTTCTCTCCCCTGCTTTGCGCTCTGCAGTCTGCCTGTGTGCCAAGCGCCCCGTGTCTGGCTTCTGACTGAAACATGGGCAAGAGGAGAGTGGGCCTGGAGAACATCCTCTCTCTGCTCCCTCCTGGCAGGCTGCAATTTGGCAGTGATTCCTGCCTGACAGCGGCCCTTTCCTGTGGCTAGACGCTCTTGGCATCTCCCCCCAAGACCTCCCTACCCTTGTACCTCCACCTCCAGCAGTGGGAAGCGCTTCATATGGTGACATTTCCCTCATTTCCTCCATTCCCTGATGGTCCCTTAAACCTGCCACCCTCTGGACCATCAGTCACTCTCTTCGAATACCTCCTGGGTGTATTCTTCTTCCTGCTGGCATGCTGACTGATACAGACGGTAAGCAAACCTGCTTATCTAAATGCAAGACCAGTGCATAGATTCACATAAACAAAAGATTAATATCACAGTTACCATAAAGTAGTTGCTTCAGCCATATTTGACAGTTACCCATTAGTGTCCATCCCTCTCTGATCTCACAGCATTTGGGCTTTCTCTTGAGGACCTGTATTCCCTGTCTTGCTTTATAGTCCCTACCACTCCAGGAAGCATTCAAAAAGGACTTTTTACAAGAGTTTCCACTTCTGGTTCAAGGTTGGGTTAGATAACCTTCAAAGTCCTCTGCTACTTTAAAACTCTGATTGCATGGTTTTATTCCTGGTTTAATTAGCACTTCTAATGATGATATTAGAAGGAGATTTGCATTTTCCTACCTTGCATATTTCCTCATAATCCTCTCCATTTTGGGGAAGATACAAGTTATAAGATCTTTGTCACTTAAGTTCTCCTTTAAAGGGAAAAACCACAGTTTGAAGATAAAGTTTTTATATCTGTTGGCTGAAGATAAGGAGGTAATCACAGGTCTGCTCTGTGAGGGTGGGGGAGGCAGCTAAGGAAGGGAGACAAGTGACAAGTGTGCTCTGTGCTGAAGCACTTCCAGAAGGTAGTGACCGAGGAGCAGGTTAACCAACTGAGCCACCCAGGTGCCCCACAACTGCTGCCTTACTCTTATTTACTAAGATGTCAGCATCAGAGGAAACATCTGGAAAATCCTATGGTGTCACAATAGCTGACCTCTGACCATGAATAAATTAAGGTCAAGATTCCCAACCTACACTATATGCCAAAGCAAAAAAAAAAAAAAAAAAAATCAGAAATAATCTTCTTTCTCTCCAGAGGTCAGTCACTGTCTTTCCCAAGAATATAATGCTTCTTTTGCTTTTTTTTTTTTCCCCCTTTGCTTCTTTAATAGCTAAGTTTGGCCACTCTGCCTTGGTGTTACCAATCACCACCTCCAGCCTGCCACATGGAACTGATAACACATACATATAGATTCTAATTTCCACCAAAGGCACCTCCAGAAAGAAACTGCTAGAAAAATTTAAAAAAATAATAAATTAAAAAAGGAAAGGAAAAAGGAAAAAAAAGAAGGAAAGAAATTGCTCTCTGGCTGGTCCAGAGATCATTGTAAAAATCAGGAAAGGCAATGAATAATGCAAAGAAAGCCATGCCCCATCCTTCACTTATTTGTATCCAATGCGATAATTCCTTATATGCCAGAATTGCATAAACTCAATTAATTTCAATCTGCTGTAAGGTGAGATGACCATTATCATTCACTGTAGTTAGCAAACCATAGCTTAGAAGTAGGATTATTTTCCCAGTTTTGGAAGATAATACTTGTCACATGATAAATCACTTACCTTTCCTTGTCTTGGTCTTCTGCCATTCATAAAACATAATGAATTTTCCCTTCTCCATATTTTATGATTGAGGACAAACAGAAAAAGTTTTGATAATAATAGACATAAATGATTTAGAAAAAACAGTGCCAATACTGATAAGTAAATCACATAGTCTCAACATGGAATTCCTATGCAAGGTGCCAGTTAAACACATCTCTAAATCATTTTGGGAGTCAGTCCACAGAGCAATAGAATTTTAATATTTTTCCTTTTTTGGTAGATTAAATATCCCATCCAGATTAAGTTTAAAAAAATTTTTTTAACGTTTATTCAGTTTTGAGAGACAGAGAGAGACAGAGCATGAGCAGGGGAGCATTAGAGAGGGAGACACAGAACCTGAAGCAGACTCCAGGTTCTGAGCTGTCAGCACAGAGCCCGACGCGGGGCTCAAACTCAGAGACCAGACCGCGAGATCATGACCTGAGCCAAAGTCGGAAGTTTAACCGACTGAGCCACCCAAGTGCCCCAAATCCAGATTAAGTTTATACATGTAAGGAGTCAACACAATACCTACACAAAATGCTATTTTCTTGCCCCTCTTTACTTTTTTCTCATTTGCTCATTTAACAAATATTTTTTGAGAGATTATTATTTTTCCAATAAGTGCATTGGGCCTCACAGGCTATAATATATTTATGTTCCTGGTGACAAGACAATCTGACCTCGTCTATACAGTTATTTAAAATTTCCTATTGACTTTGCTTCAATTTAGTCAAATGGTAATGAATAGGTTCTACTGATAATCAGGGTCAGGATAAGATAGAAACCCCTTGGTTTCTCTATGTATATCTTAACTTCTCATGGACTATGTCTCAGTATTTTATTCCCAGCACTCAGCCTCATGCCTGGCACAAAAGAGACTTAAGGATTAGTGGAACTATAAAAAATAATATAAATATATATTATATAATAATGCTAAATGGCAACAGTCTCTCCAATATGTGTGGCCTGAGGCAACTCACGTCACCTGATGTTTTCCTGACCAGCAAAATAATACAGATAGACAAGGTTAGTATTTCCCAACCAGTTGGGTCAAGACTGGAGCTATTGTAAAGACCTGAAAATCCATATGTATTCTAAGCCTTATATAGAGACTGAATACATTGTCACATATGTACACACACACACACACACACACACAATAATATAATAACAAAACAGTTTCAATGTATGTAGATTTTTGTGCCTAATGAAATGAGTATCATTTAAAAGCATTATTGAATTTATTGTAGGTTTTATTTTGACCATTGCATATATAATTTTTTAAGATTATTTTTAATCTTTATTCGTGTATTTAAGGTTGTCCTAAATTTATTTTATCTTTTAAGATGATTTTTTGTGTATGTGTATGATAAATATACTTAACATAAGATCTACCCTCTTTGCAAATTTTTTAGTATACAGTGAAGTTTTGTTAACTATAGGCTGTGGGGCACCTGGGTGGCTCAGTCAGTTAAGCTTCCGGCTCTTGATTTAGGCTCAGGTCATGATCTCCCGGTTCATGGGATGTAGTCCCACATGCTGTCAGCGCAGAGCCTCCTTGGGATTCATTCTCTCTCTCTCTCTCTCTCTCTCTCTCTCTCCCTCTCTCTCTCTGCCCCTTCACTGCTCACTCTCTCTTTCTCTCTCAAAATAAATAAATAAACTTAAAAAAATAAAAACAAATCTTTCTAGGACTTATTCATCTTGTATAACTGAAACTTTGTGCCCTTGGACTAGTATCCTCACCCCCCGTCCCCTGCCATTTAAAATAAAATTATTTCAGTCTGTTTTACCTGAAGCACCAAGTCCTTCCAGGATTTGAAAAACAGATGGTCAGAAAAAAAAAATCACGACCTCAATCATACTGAGAGTTCAAACTGGTAGGTTTGGAGACGAAAATAGGGCTTCCTTGGATAAGCTGTGGTACGAGCCCCATCCCATAGGGCATGTTAGGGAGTTTGCCCCCCTACCTCCTACTGAGGAAGGGGATTGGAAAGCTGATATACAGGGCTTGGACTGATGTCTGTCTGATTCATGCCTAAGAATCTACAGGAAGAGAGATGGTAGCCGAGAAGCAATGGTGACGGTGCCCCGCAGGGCAGGTGCTGCAGCCTGTGTCTCCAGAGTGTCCGAGCAAGGAAAGGTCTGAGGTGACTCCTTGGCCGCTGCCTGTGAAGACAGCCCAGATACGTGAGGAGGCTCCAGCAGAAGAAGTTGAAGGGTACTACCCGGTGTTCAGGGATCGTAAATAACTACCAGACGAGAAACAGCCAACTGTGTCCAGGACACTGGAAATGGGAGATTTCAAGTGAACACCGAGGGGGCCATGGGCTAAGGTCCCTTTTAGGCATGAACTCCACGTCGCCAACATACTCAGGTTACACCTCGTACAATGACTCCATTTCCACCGGTTTGTTACCCTAGTGAGAAGATGCACCGTAGTACAGAACACATTCATTAGAAGAACTAGGAAAATATCAAACAGAATTCAACTCACATTTATACTAATGAACTTTGTCTCAGAGGGAGAGATAGCTTTTCATGTTGGCATCTACAGGTACTGTGAATGGAATACCAACTTTTGATACTATATGATTACCTATAAAAACTTTTCCTCTACCCTGGGCTGTGGACTGGCCTACCTTTGCAAACTATGTCCATGGTATATTCATTTCATCAACAAAGCTACTCCAGAACATTCCACATACTTACTTCTTATTTGCTTTTATAACCTAATGTTTGGCCCTGTAAGTAGGATTCTCATTGATTCCAGTGAGAAATCTAATGGGAGACTTAATGGAAAATGAGGAAGGAATGTGCCAATGTCTCTAGCTCACTGAGAGTCAAGAAAAGGGGATTTTAGGACAGACCAAAGTCCAAAGGAAAAATGAAGATGAAGAGCTGGATACCAAAGCCATGTATATTTGATACTTTTTCTGATCATTTTAAATCTAACTCTGGAACAAAAAAATTCCCAGTGTGAAATTATCAAGAAGACATCATTTGACAATATCACACAAGATGTATGTACTATTTAAAAATCGGGAAATACAGGGGCGCCTGGGTGACTCAGTTGGTTAAGCATCCAATTTTGGCTCAGGTCATGATCTCACAGTTTGTGGGTTCGAGCCCCGAGTCGGGCTCTGTGCTGACAGCTCAGAGCCTCGAGCCTGCTTCCGATTCTGTGTCTCCTTCATTCTCTGCTCCTCTCCTGCTTGCACTCTGTCTCTCTCTCTCTCAAAAATAAATAAACATTAAAAAAAAAACAGGGAAATACAGGTCCCTGATAAAGCCTTTTTGTATCACTCTTGAAAACGTTATTATTCACTGCAGACAGAGCAGTGGTACTGTAGTGAAGGCTCTTTCGAGTTGTTCAGAAATACTGAGAATGTCACCAATAGCAACTGCTACTTTTTTGTCATTGAATGCAAGTCCTTCATTAAAGCTGTTGAACATTCTAGATTCTTTCAGCTACGCTGTAGTGTGCTTTGATCTTGCCTATTCAGTGTATCCAGCAACTCTGGCGTAGCCCCTAACGCTGCTCACCAAGTATCTCAGGCTCTCTGCTATCCAGGGAAATGGTGAGACAACGCAAGGTGGACCCCGTGTGGAATGGAGCCATGTGGCTAGCTCTGCCAAGGAGCTGTGTGTGGGAGTACGTGTCACTCCTGACAAGCATTCTACGGATCTGCTGGTGTGAGACCCCCCTCTTCTGCCTACCTCAGCAGCCAGCAGTGTTCCAGGGGGTGCGCACGGCACAGGGCAGTGCCCCCAGCTGACTGCGCAGGCATGTAGCAAGAGTGAGGAAGAGAACTTTGAACAAGTCACTGAGATTTGGAAGTTCTTTGTTTCTGTACCTTAAACTACGCTGACTGCAACAAATGTCTTATTGCCGGTCACTTATTAAATATGGTCGGGCTGCAATAATATTTTTATTTTTATTAAGATCTCGGAGTTGTAAAATTAGAATGCAGTTTAATATAGATAATACATTTCCCATTTAAGTGTCACTCAAAATAAACATCTGCTGATGGGGCGCCTGCGTGGCTCAGTCGGTTAAGCGTCCACCTTTGGCTCAGGTCATGATCTCGCAGTTCGTGGGTTCAAGCCCTGCATCGGGCTCTGTGCTGACAGCTCAGGGCCTGGAGACTGCTTCGAATTCTGTGTCTCCCTCTCTCTCTGCCCCTGCCCCACTCATGGGATCTCTCTCTCTCTCTCTCTCTCTCTCTCTCTCTCTCTCTCTCTCTCTCTCTCAAAAATAAATACAGGGTAGCGCCCAGAGAATGTGAAGTGATTAGAACATTCTTGAAAACGAATCTCCTGCTGGGTGCAGGGTGTTTCCAGAAATGCCAGGAAAACTGGCCAGAGCCCATTAAAATATTTCAGGTGTGAAATGATTAGAACCCAGCCTTAGGCAGTTATTGCAGACGCCAAAATCTGAAAACTCATACAAACTCACACTATGATAAGTTGGCAGAGCTTGGGAACATATTGGATGACAAGGGCAAAGAGGAGACAGAAATGACAGACAAGGCAGGGTCACTGACCTGATTTCACTGTCAATGATGGCAGAGATGGGACGTAAGGGCACGTAATGATCACTCCAAAGGGAGATATAGTCACCAATGACAATAATTTGCCAAGTATATATATATATATATATATATATATATATATATATATACACACACACACACTCTGAACTATATATACTATATATATGTATGTATATATATATACTATATATGTGTGTGTGTGTGTATATATATATATATATATATATATATATAGTCCATAGTTCAAACAGCTATGTTTTTAAAGAAAAGACACAAAAAAGAAAATCAAAATAAAGGTAATAAAAATAACCTTGTCACAAACTCACCAACCGCAAGATAAACTGCCAAAAGACAAATGTCATGCTTAGTAATGAAAACAAAATAAATACCTTTTAACCAGTTAATACTGGAATACGACCATTTTGATTATGTATTTTCAAACAGGAACAATGTAAATTTGCATACATTAATTTGTTAGAAAAAAATATGGTATCTTTTGTCTTTTTCAGGGCCCAATGAAAAACCAAGAAATTTGAGAACTGTCAGAAAACCCTGAGTACACGTTGTCCAAAACTGATGCTCATTTGAAGAAAAATCATCCAAATGTCCTGTGCTGCCTAGTCAACCAAGAAACCAAACACCTTTAAATAAGTTTGTTTAAAATATGTATGTTTATATTTTTATTTTTTTAAGTTTTTTATTTATTTTTTGAGACAGAGAGGGAGAGGGAGAGAGAGAGAGAATGACTGAGGGGAGGGGCAGACAGAGGGAGACAGAGAATCCCAAGCAGGCTCTGCTCCATCAGCATGGAGCCCAACGTGGGGCTGGATCCCACGACCATGAGGTCATGACCTGAGCCAAAATCCAGATCTGGGCACCCAACTGACTGAGCTACCCAGGTGCCCCTAAAATATGTATGTTTAAAGTAAAGTGGTTTCCCCAGTCTCAAGACGAGATTTCCAGTAACCTTCTATTTTAAAAATATGAAAAACAAACACAGATGAAGACACTTAATCTCACAACTGAACACTGTTCCAGGTAGTGTGACTCCTCAAATCCAATATTTAGGTATCGTCTGGCTTTTAGAAAAGGCCAAATGGATCACAGGCTGAGTCAGAAATCCTTCTTTGGAGTTCTCTCTTCTTTTCTCTAAGCCTCAATTACTTCTTAGTAATTCCTGTGTGACTAAATCAAAGTAACCACCACAGAAATTATGATGTGTAGTCAGACATCAATCATCATTAATCCTTCCAGCAAATTATTTCAAGTGCTATCCACTATGCTCGGAGCTATAATATTAGAATTCCTAAATTTTCACACACATGCAGGCACACAGGCACACACACACACACATGGTGGACTAATACACAGACAGACGGATGAATAGGTGGACACACAGGTGGCCAATGGATCCCAGCATCGAAGGACTTGCAGCCTAGGTCAGAGAGAGCAGACAGTAGACAGCCTTGAGCTGTCAACCACTTCAGGGATCGCCCTAGCTGCAGAGAGCTGCCTCACACAAAGTCATACCCCTTCCTGTGTAGCTCACGATCTAACAACACAATCAAATGAGGGCATAAAGACCTGCCAGTCTCGGCCCGACTTGGGACACCTCTGAAGGTCATTCTAGTTCCAGCAATCCCCATGGGGTCTCTGTGACCGGGCCCGTACTGCAGCCTGAACTCTTCTCCTGCTTCTTGTCTCTTTCTCTTCCCCTCCAGATGTTGGTCCCTAGAATACTTCTTTTCTATTTGTTTGTTTTTAATGCTTATTCATTTTTGAGAGAGAGAGAGAGAGAGAGAGAGAGAGAGAGAGAGACAGAATGAGTGGGGGGGGATGCAGAGAGAGAGAGAGAGGGAGACACAGAATCCGAAGCAGGCTCCAGGCTCTGAGCTGTCAGCACAGAGCCCGATGCAGGGCTCGAACTCACAAAGTGAGAGATCATGACCTGAGCAGAAGTCAGACGCTTAACCCACTTAAGCCACCCAGGTGCCCCCAAGAATACTTCTTAATCAGTGTTTCATATCCCAAACTCTGACTACAATCTGCTTCCTGTGCATGCACACGTGTATACATATATACATATGCATGAGCATCATATATATTTAACAAATCATTACCAAAGGTAAGCATGCTACCTGTCACTCAAGCTTAATTTGCATCACTATCCCACTGGCAGTTCTTGAAAGAAGAAAAAAAATTGGAACCTGGAAATAAGTGCCACTCTGCTCCTGGCTGGACATCCCTTTCTATTGCTTCTACCTACCTCTAGGAGCCCTGGCTGGCATCAGTTCCTGAAAGTCTGATGCTCTAACATGAGTCAGTGAAGGAGGTACACAAAGGGACTTCCCACACTTCCTTCCTTCCACAACCCAGAGTGTGTTCCTTGTTTTGCTCCACATGGTAGGCCACCTGCCATAGAAAATGGTTAGTAGCTGGTGTGAAAATCATTCCCACTGATACTTTAGTAAAAAACTGTTTCCAAGGAAGGGATGCTTCTCATCCATGCAGCTTCAGAGTAGATCCGTCCAGCAGATCCAGATGGCCATTCTAGCGGCAGAGACCATCATCTTTGTCTGGGATCAGCTAATATTGGCCTATGGGCCAAATCTGGCCTGCCACCTGTTTGTATATGGCTCATGAGCTAAAAATGTTTTCTGGGTTTTTCAATGATTGAAAAGAATAAAAAGCATAATATTTCATGATATGTGAAAAGCACAGGAAATTCAAATTCCAATATCCATAAATAAAGTTGTAATTAGAACACAGCCATGCTCATTCAGTTACATATTTTCTATTTTACCCTACAATAGCAGAAGTGAGAAGCTGTGCTAGATATTAAATGGCTCACAAAGCCAAACATATATACTATCTGGCCCTCTACAGGAAAAGTCTGCAGACTCCTGAGCTATATAAGTTAGGGTTCCATGGGCAAAATATCACACATCTGGTTATCGGTGAATGCCCCAATTTGGGTCTTCACATAGCTAGACCTGCTATGTATACACAAGTCTGTAAGTACGTAGCCTCTCACAAAACATTAAATACCTTTCACAAAAGTACACAATGATTTATAGGCCCCAATTCAAAGGCTGTCTTTCTTCACATCTTTTTACATCAAAATATCCGCATTGAGTATGGAGCTGGAAAAATAACATTTGTCAAATAAATGGGAGCCATTAAATGTTGAATAAGTGAATGAATGGCTTCATGTTCCAACATTTAAGCAGTAGGGAAATGTACCAGCAATGATGATGCTATTGTAGTATAAACAATATTTTAGATCTGCCTCTCAATGTAAGGTAGAAAATAATTTCCCTGGCCTTTTCCTTAACATTTCCAAAAATTTAATTCATCTCTAGGTGTCCATGGCTTTGACACAGTAGCACTTATTCTTCAGATGCCAAAAATTATGTAGTCAAATATATCAGAAGATTAGAAATGAGATGTTCAATCCCAAAGGTCACAGTAAAGGTCAATTAAATACAAAAATGTCTGGGGTTCCTATAAGCACTGCAAACCAAAAATATCAATTTGTTACAAATCTACCCATGATTTGTAGCCATGAAGCCATCTATCTGTCTCTCCATACATCAATTTATTTATGAAATATTTCTCAAAAGGGCACTTAGGAGCTTATGCTTACTCTTATTTTTCAAGGCATACTGAACTTCAGGGAGTCGGAGTTCACAAAGGAATGATAAATACCTTTTATCTTTAATATTTTTGTGAACACATAACCCATTTTTATTATATCAGTTGCTTACCTTAGAAGTGATAATGCTTTTGTTTCCACTTATTTTAGCTTTAAATACCTTTCAAAATTTAATCTCACCTGACCTGTCCAACATTACATTCTGTTACCCATCTGATTCCACTCTATCTCATCAACTTGCCTCACTAGCCACCAAACCATTAAGTCCTTTCCCTACTCAACAAGTGTTTTCAGTAACTTTATGTCCGTTGTTCTTTTTCCCCAGAATCCCCTTCTCTTTCTTCCCTTATTGACAAACATCTATCCATCCTTCTAGAGCAATCCAAATGTAGGAACTTTCCAACTGTCCCAAGGAGAGATAAACATCACTTCCAGCCATCTTTTATTCTTTATTCAAAAAAACATATTGGGCATCTACTGTATACTCAAAAGTGGACAAGAAAATGAGATATTTCTCCTTGATTAATAAGAGCATTGAGATGTGAACAAAGTGTTATGGGATCAAAAAAGAAGAACATAGAAGAAAGACACTTGGACCAGAAGTACACCAGTGTAGAAAACATCTTTAAGAGGAGGCGATGCTGAGTTAAGTACATGCAGGGATGAAGGATGGGAAAGGGGAGAAGGTATTCTGGGCCAAAGGCATAGCAGGTGAGAAACCAGGAAACTTCTTGAAAAGGTTAAGTGAACATGGCAGGAAGAAAACCTTTTCCTAAGGCCATTTTGTCATACTTTTGATAGAGTACCTGGAACTTAATGTTATCATTAAGTAATATAGACCTAAGATCCCTATTTTAGCTCTTCTTTTTATAATATGTCAGATGTACAGCATCGGTCTGGAGGCATTTGGGCTAGGCACTGTCTTCGAAGAGACTTTGGAAAAACCACGGTCCATCATTCTTGCCTTATCATCTTGTGATGCAGGCCATGACTCAGCCCTCGAGATCAACAAAATACTTTTCTTCCAAACAGTCCAAAGAGCTCTGGGTAAGATTCTCACCCTCTTTAAAAAATTCACATCAGATGTTAAATGACAGACATTACTTTGTTCTTCCAAATGAGGGAGAGTGAGTGACTCATCACCTGAATGGTCTGTGAAACGGGAGAAATGAGCAGCAATCAAGAATGGGGATGTAGAGGATGTGTCTGAATTTAAATTGGAGTGTTCTTATACCGGTCATGCTCAAAAAATTCTGTGAGTTTTATGTATTGTCTCTTTATACGTATCATCAGTATACCTAATAAAATAAGAGCTGTTTCACAGACTCAATTCAGAATTAAAATGGTGATTAGTTAATTTGATACATAAACTGTCTTGGAATTATGGAAGAGTCGCATATCTTGTTTCATAGCATCTTATTCAATATTTTAATTGACATTTGATTTCTCTTTTCCTGACCCTACCAAATCACCCAGGCCTTGCTGCCCATAGCAGGACTTTTCAAAGTGATCTCATATTGTTTACCACATTTTGGTGGTTTGAAAGGACTATGGTAGACGCTGGAATATGGAGGAATCAAGAACCAACTATGGAAGATAAGGCATTTGGAATTCGGTTAGATGTGAATTAATAACACCCAAACCATCTGCAAAAATGTTTAAGAAATCTTCATAAAATACAGCACCCTCTTTCAGGAGGAGTTCCAAAGCAGAAACTACATCATTCCAAAGTTGTGTCTGTATATGCAGATGTATCAGAACAACTGAAATATAATTTTTGACAGGCGTTACCCGTGAAAAAGGACCAGAGCTATTAAGGTACCGATAAGTAGCAGTCACAAGGCCCCTGAAAGCTCTGTCACTGACACAGCACCGGGCTCACTGCACCGACAGAACCAAAATCCCCATTCAGATGTGGCCAGTCCACTCTACCCGAATGGTGTTTCAAAAACATGTTTAAAAATGTTTACACAAATGGTGTGGACCACAACAGTATTAGTAATAACTAACATTGAACTTAAATGCTTATTTCATTATATGCCCGGAGATTTGCTCAGCACTGTGTGTGTATTTTCTCATGGAATCATAACTATTCTATTAAGCATAGGCTATTCTTATTTCCATTTTACAGATGGAAAAACTGAGACTTAGAAGTTTCTTTTCCAAGTTTATGCAGCCAGTAAATAGTGGAGCAGTTATTTGAGTTAAGACAATCTGAAGCTGCTTTTAAACTAGTTTCCAGTTCTGATCATTGTTGCCTTTGTTAAAGCCTGTCTTATGTTTAATATGCAGACCCAGAGTCGCTATATTGGAAATGACAGTGTTACGTTCTAAAACTTATAAAAGATGAGAGTTAGGTTGTCCTGGGATTTACCACTATGAAAACCATATGATCAGAACAGATATGTGCAAAATCTCTTTGAAGACAGGCTGGCTGCATGGCCAGGAAAGCATAACTTGTGGCTTAACAGGGGTGACAAATGGGCTTCCTCAGCGAAAGCCAGGAAAAGAAGGAACCTGAAGCAAGCCTTGTAGTGACCTTCCAACCCTTTCAGTGGACAAAAGGGTGATTCAGCTCAACCCTTTCAGTCCCAAGGCTAAATGTGGCTTTGTGGAGATAACTGGGCAACCTGCTTCTTTTTAAGCATAAGGTCAGCAACCAGCTTTCCATTTGTAATTTTGGCTTCTTACTCTCTTGTCTGTAAAGAGTATTTGAATCGACTAGGGAACACAAGTTGGCAGCATTCTTGCCAATTTCTACTGCAAATTAATAAATTTTGTTCTGCTTTAGGTCCAATTTTATAAGCTTAGATGATATGTATTTCCGTACTAGGGATGGACTGACTCTGGGTTGTGCCAATCAAATCAGGTCTCTGAGTCTCCAGGGCCAGGCCCATCCCTGGAGCACATTCTCAGAAGAATGTCCCTGGAGAAATCATTCCCAGGGACCGTTTGGCAAAAGGACAAAGGCAGACCGCAGCAACCTCAAGAGCCTCCCATCAATATTCCTAAACCCAAATCAAATCAAATTGGAACTTTAAAAAAAAATTTTTTTAGTGTTTTTATTTATTTTTGAGAGAGAGAGAGAGAGAGAGAGAGAGAGAGAGAGAGAGAGAGAGACAGCATGAGCAGAGAAGGGTCAGAAAGGGAGGGAGACACAGAATCCGAAGACAAGCTCCAGGCTCTGAGCTAGCTGTCTGCACAGAGCCCGATACAGGGCTCAAACCCACAAACCGCGAGATCATGACCTGAGCTGAAGTCAGACGCTTAACCAACCGAGCCACCCAGGCGCCCCCAAATTGGAACTTTTATTCCAACATACTATAATAGTCATCTTAGAGGTTAATGATTTTCACCAACGTCTTTCCTATACTTTCTTTAGACTTTTTCTGAAGCTCACCATTCTTTACATAAAATGTCATTTTGGCCTGGGACAAGTAACATGTGGATTGGCCAGCAGAAAATCAAAGAACACTGGCTCCGTTGGAAATTTAAACATGGTGCCCAAATCTAGTCATAACAATCCTTCCCATGTGCTGACCCCAGAGGCCAGGACCAGGGAAAGGTAAAAAAATGAAAAGCACAGCAGGGCTTTCAACAACACACTCAGTAGGATCTCCTTATCAGATTGACAACCTCTAAGTTCTCAGTGCAGCCAGACCCGCCAGACAATACTGCCTTGTCAAGAAACATTCCACACCAAATGAGTTCACACTACTCTGAACATGTTAAGCACAAAATAATGCTTGGTACTCTTCATGTTTCAAGAGTTTGACTTTCAAGAAATACTTGCCATACTTCTGTGAAATTTTAAGCACAGTCTTTATTTGGTTGCAACAATCTGATAATAATATATATTTAGTTCTTTTCTGGACTTTATTCTAATCACTACCATTTATGATTTTTTTAATGTTTATTTATTTTTAAGCGGGGAGGGGGGGCAGAAAGAGAGGGAGACACAAAATCTGAAGCAAGTTCCAGGCTCTAAGCTGAAAGCAGCAAGCCCAACGCAGGGCTCAAACTCAAAAACTGTGAGATACTGGCCTGAGCCAAAGTCAGACACTTAACCGACTGAGCCACCCAGGTGCCCCCTTATCACTACCATTTTATATAAGATGCAAAAAGTACTTCTTTTTATAGAGAAAAAAAAACCCATAAAGCAAATATAACTTAAGCATGCTTGACCAAGAGAAAACACTGGAAGAAAGTAAAAATGGTGAGTAGAAGTGCAGAGAAAGAGAGAGAAACAGAAGAAGCATTGGTGCAGGGGCATGGAGCACATGTAGTTCAAGAAATGAGACTCAGACAAAATCTAATGGTTGGCACTGACAGTCACTTTCAGAACACCTTGAAATCCCTGGACATAGTAATTACACTTACTATCCAGCTTTCATTTTGGTGAAAATCCTTTGTTCGTGGACCCCACTATGTCGTTCAAGATCGTCTCATGTACAAACATCTATCGACTTTAAGTCTGAGAGCCTCTCCTCTCTCACTGTTGGTCCTGGTGTTTTGTTCTTTTTCCGCCAGTAATTAACACAGAAAATCAAGTGCATATTCCTGAGAGGTAAGGGAAAGTCCTTTGGGGAGATGTCACAAACAGAAAGATGTACGAATGCCATCACAAATTACATACAGGCATTTCTTCCAGCGTTCCTATGCCAAATCCAACATTAAATACTACTTTTGTCATAACTGCCCAGGCAATTATCCTGCTTCAGACACCCAGGTTAAAAATGGTAATTCCGAGGAAAAGTAAAACAAGTCATTGATGAAGAGTCCTTGCAGGCCAGAGTTAGCTGAGACTGAAACAGTGCTCACCAAGTACAAAACATATTGGTGGTGGTGGCGGTAGTGCTTTGTTTATTTCATTATTTTTCATTGTCATTTGTTTCTGGTGACAATGAAAAAGCAGGACTCTGAAATGAAATACTTTATCATGCGCTTGACACCATGAAGAAAGTAAAAACCAAAATCGATAGCCTTGGAATCATATCACCACCTTCAGTGGCAAAGATAAGAAGAGTAGAAACTAAATGTTTTTAATAAATAGAACAGTTACACACAAAAAGGAAAAAAAGCAAAGGAAAATCCCAGTGGAAATCATGCACTTTGCTGGGAATCATTCTTCATTGTTTTTTGTTTTTTGTGTGTTTTTCTTTTTATCTTGCTCACATCAGTGGCATTTCATCTAAGAAAGACAAAAAAGACCTTTGGATCCTTTCATTTTATCTCTCTCTTGATTCTTTGCAATAATTAGCAGTATCTCCTATAATACTTTATATAAACCTCCATTAGAGTTCTTACCATAATAATTATCTGCTTCAGTGCCTGTCTCTCCCAGCAGACCTCGTGTGTTTGGAGGGCTAGGGCTGTCTTAATCATCCCTTCACATCCAATTTCAGTTCCTGATACACAGCACATGTCCACTGATGTTTGTTATACAACCCAACAGGTTGAAAATTCAGTTGTCTACAGGAGGGCCAAGCAAGAAGACGTAAATGAATGAAAGCCAGGTATATGATGAACAGTGGGGTGACTGTCACTCTTAGGGGTCCTTGACCCAACTAAATGGGGCAGCTGCTGTTTAGATCTGGCAGGCCATTGGAAAGGACTTTTCTAAAGAAACTAGATATCTGAATATGTATGGGAAGATTTCCACATTTACAAATACTTTGCAAGCCAAACAAAACTCATCCACCAGGCAGATTTTGCCCATGGCCACCAGTTTGCAACAAGCATATGCTAATATGTATTTGGGATCAATCAATTTTAATAAGAAGGAAACCCTTTTTTTCCTCAGTGTCTGAATTTAAGGAACTATTCTCAGAGTTGCCAACAAGGTCTTCTATAACTTGAACACCACCGAGAAACATCTATCTCAAACGGCCATAACCATAATACTGAGCTAGGCCATTCACATGTAATCTCACTGGTCAAATTCCCATTCCATTCAAATCTTTAGCTGCCTCTTGTGTAAAGAGCTCACCCCTTCATATGTGAATCTTCATCATTCGATGGACTTACTCTGGTAAAGAACTAGGAGACCTAGATATTTGTGACAGCAGGAGGTAGGCACTAAATTTATATTAACTTGATTTGGGGGCACAGAAGTCTGTATTTTTAAGCAGTTGGCTCATTCTGGGAATGGAATATGTTGGACGAATAACATACACAGATACGATTTTCTTAATCTACCAATTTATTAACTCACTCAACAAATATTTAGTGGTTGTACACTGTGAGTCAGACTCCATGCCAGGGGTGAGCACACAATGTTGAAAAAGAAAAATCTGGTCCTAACTTTTCAAAAGCTTGTACCTAAGAGCAGTGGTTCTCCAGTTCTCCAAGTTTGACACCCCTCCCCCTACCCTGAGTCCAGAAGCATTAGCACGAGCCGAGAAATTGTTAGGAATGTAAATTCTTAGACCCACCTTAGAAACACTGGGGGTGGAGTTAGCAATCTGTTTGACTAAGACTTTGTGGTGACTGATACTTCATGTCTGAGAAGCAACATTCTAGAGGACAATTAGAAAAAAAAAAATCAAATAATAAGGAAAGTGTATTAGTTTCCCAGGGCTGTCATAACAAATTACCCCAAACTTGCTGGTTTAAAACAACAAAAATTAGCCCTCTCACAGTTTCAGAGTCCAGAAGCCTGAAACCAAGATACTGGGAGGGCCATGTTCCCTCCAAATGCTCCTTTGCTTATTCCAGTTCCTGGTGGCCTCTGACATTTCTTGACTTGTGACAACATAACTCATTTCTGCCTCCATCTTCACATGGTCTTCTTCCTGGTATATGTCTCCATGCCCTCTCCTCCTCCTGAGAAGACACCAGACACTGGATTTGGGATCCACCCTAAATTCAAGATGATTCCATCTCAAGATCCTTAACTAATTATATCTGCAAAGATCCTATTTCCAAATAAGGTCCTATTCTGAGGTTCTGGGTGGACATAAATTTGTTGGGAGGAGGTAGGCACTACTCAACCCACTACAGAAAGAAAATTTTAAAAT